>VWZY01004517.1:113943-195726 GCA_013399075.1 Chloroceryle aenea | reverse complement strand
CTCTCCTCTCCCCCCCCCCTTTTTTTTTTTTTTTAAACTAGACCTTCAGGATTATTTCCTGAATGATGAAGGTTTAGGGCACATTATTTTTCATTTCTATTCAGCTTCCACCAATAAAAGGGAACAATTAATATTCCTTACAGTGTAGTTTCTTGTCCACTGTAAATTAAATAACAACCATCAGCTCATTTGGCACAGGCAACTGAACAGCCATCCTGCATTATTATATTAGAAGAAAGAGTATTTTCATGATACATTTGAGCATAAATAATTATTGCTCAATATGTGCAGATGGTTATTTGTATAAGGGTTTGTTTGACTTGTACTTCCAGAAATGTGAACTTTGACTAGCTGTGAACTGAAGTCTTACTAAAATTCTGGGGCATTTTTATAGGGTGCTGGTTTTAAAGCTTCCACTAACTGTTGAAGTTTGCAGTGAATTTATCATAACAGATTATTAAAGCCGTGGTAACACATTGATGGCAACAGTTTTACAGGCATCTGCCCTGAGACTGCAGTAGCAGAACAAGGATGGGCTACCTGTCCAGGTGTCTGTCCCCTCAAACAGAAGTGTTTGTCCCCTAGATTGAGCCCATCCTAACAGAATCAGCTTTTCTTTCCTCTGACCTGTTCTATACTTTGTGGGAGAAAGGTGCGGTTTCCATTTAAAAACAGGAAAGCATTTATGTCTTTCACTTCTCATTATATAATCTCATGCGTGCTCTGCCTACAGTCTTGATTTTTAAAAGCAATATGGCTGAGTGTGTTCATGCTTTTGTAAAAAATGTTTCAATTTCCAGCTAAGGGAAATCTATTCTAAGACATCTTATGATGCTTCCATTATTAAATTCTGAGCTAGAAAAATACTATGAATGGTATATACAATGTGTAAATATGTAGCAGAAAAATTGGAAAGAATTACCAAAGACTGCAGGCATCGCTTCCCGAGACAGATCAGAAGCTTTTTGTAGAGCAGTGGTGTCTGCTTGACAATTATCAGTGGAAAATATTTCATTTGAAAGTAATCTCTCTGGGCAGTAGGCACCATGCTGACATGGGGAGGTTCCCAGTATGTGCTCAAAGAGTGATGTCCTGGGATATGCCAGGCTGGGGACACTCTCCCACCTCCTGGTTATCAGATGCTTTAAGATAGAGACACCACCTTGTCCCTTAAATGACATCCTTGCTATGCTTTCTCTGGTAAAAAGATCAAAAAGCAAACAAGCAAATAATTCCTCTCTTTATAGATCTGCTGATCAATAATTCCCCATTTCCACTACTGCAGATGATAAACCCTTTTCACTTCTCTGTGCTCTTCATTGATTTTACTCAATATCTGTGGCTGAGCTTAAAAGATTCTTGCCGTGTAGTAGGTGTTTTTTAGACCCCACAATCCTGATGGCCAAGTGGGGGTGGAGTGAGCACCCAGTGCATGAAGGTTTTCCTGAGGATGGCTGCTGCAGAACAGCAGTGCAAGCCGCTAGCTTCCCTGGGGACTTTGGGGCCAGTCCTGTGGTGTTGTGGGGAGGACATTCCTCCCTCTCCTCTGTCATGCAAGTTCCACTTAGTTGCTTTCAAACATGTTTCCTTTTTATTTTCTCCTAACATAAAGAGACTTAGTTTATTTTTTTTTCTTCCCTTAGTATGCAAATTGTCATGTTTCTACTCGTATTTCCCTCTCATCTCTGTACTTACTTTTAAGGGAGTCACAGAATCGCAGTAAGGTTTTGGTTGGAAGGGATCTTTAAATATCAGCTGGTGCAACCCTGCTGCCATGGGCAGGGACGTCTTTCACTGAAGCAGCTTGCTCAAAGTTCCATCCAACCTTGAAAACTTCGAGGGCTGGAGCATCCACAACTCTTCCAGTGTTCCAGTTTGTCACCACTCTCACTGTGAAAAATTTCTTACTCTTGTTCAATCTAAACCTATCTACCTTCTTTCAGCTGAAAAGCATTGCTGCTTGTTCTGTCACCACAGGCTGTGGTAAAAAGTCCCTCTCTGTCATTGAGTGAAGAGTTTATTCTGTAATCTGAAATGTCCTTTTCATTAGCACTCCAGTTTCTTCCCTCACCCACTGTGGGAGCAGAGGAGGGACAGCAGGCATGGTGGAGGAGGACCACAACTACAGTTATCTTCTCCTGAAATGGGAGAAAGATCTATTTAAGATCCTTCAGAGAAAAGCAGAGACATTTTTTACAAGAGAGGTCTTGGAAGGGTTTAAAGGCAGCAGCAGAAGCAGCAAGTAAGAAAGCTCTTGTTTTACGTATTTTAGGTACTATGGGTGTGCATGTGCAAGAGTTTACTGGATGTGCTGTGTTGTTAAATGCTGACTGAGATTTATCAGCATCTTTACAAGTATGCTTTCAAGGTGAAGCATCCTCTTGTGAGTTCTGTTAGTATCAATAGATATCTTCTTACTAAGTCAGAGTTTGCTAACTTTCCAAAGCACAGCTTAGTCTAATGTCTTGATATTTGAACTTGTGAAAAATCCTAGTGTATTCCCTTCATAACTTTTTTTTTTTCCTCTATTTTCCTTCCCCATATAAACCCTTGAATGCGTTACTTCTGCCTCAGTTATGTTTCTTTTCCAAAAGAACCTAGCAAACAAGTTGCCCAAAATTTATCCAACATTTATTCAGTGATCAGATTATAAAACAGGGATGTTGATGTAAAAATTAGTGCTGCAGGTAATTGCCCAGGCAATTCTGAGTCGTACACCTTGAAACATGTGATCTAATCATATATTCAAAATTAATAAACCCATTTGTAACACTCATGCTCCTAGTGAATGAGCTGTAGACTAAACATTATTTTAATAAGACAGTGAATTAAATGTGAATAATTATAAGAATAGCTTTTGCTAATCATAGAAGGTTTATGAATAGAAAGAAGCATAGTTGTCAACTTATTTACTGCAAGTTAGTTGCCTTGCTCTACTCTTAATTAAGTTCAAGGCTTTGAATAAGTACTTCTAAGTTGCTTCATTATGTGGCAAAGCGCAGCTCTGAAAAAACTGGGATGTCTGAGCCACAGCACGTGACTGAGACTCATCATCTGATAGTGCAAGCTCCAGCATGCTTCCTCCTCTCTGAATAAATTTCTGCCTGATTACTGCAATTCACAGCAGGTACTTTGTAACAAATGCAAATAACATTCCAATTACGTGATTGGAAAAAGTGAGAGAACGTTTGCAATGCATGGCTCTCAGTGGTTTAGAAGAAAAAATCTCACTTTTTTATTTCCCAGTTTACACTTGGACAGATAATGAAGACGAGCTCTGTCTTCATTTTTGCCTAATTTGGAGGGATCAGGGGAATATTTTTTTTCAAAGTCTTATTTCCTGTTTCTTTTACTGTTGCTTTATATTTGTTTATTTTTGTTTTAAGGATGATCTTGCATTTTCTTATCCAGAAGTTACTGGTTTAGGTTTTGTTGTTTCTCTAAGTCTGTCCCATGCATGGGCAGGGAACCCAGTAGCTACTAATGCCCTATTGTCTTTCCCTCCAGTTAAATTCCTAGTCCCTGAAGCTTGCCCTTACAGTTTTCTACAGGTAACTTATTTTATTCGTGTAGCATTTTTTTTCAGGATACCATCTCTTTTCTAGACACTGAGGAAGTCACTGTTTTTCTTTGACAATGGTCCTGTCAACTTTACTAACAATAATGTAGATTTATTTGCACAATATCATCTGTGTGCCTAGGCACACGGTAAAATTCAAGTTCCCATTCCTAAAATAATCTAGTCTAATCTTTGTGACAAAAATCAGTCTGACTGATTTTACACAGTTTTTATTTATTTATTTATTTTAAATGATGCATAATTCCTAAATGTTTCAGGTTTCTTTGTAGAGCTTCTGGTTTGGTTTGTCTTAAGATCATAACAACATTGTTGCACCCAGATTGCATATTGAATCCTCACCAGCTCCATGCACTCAAAATGTTTCCGTGCGTGGAAGGAGCAGAGCTGCTGCCACACCTAGGTTATTTGGTTAGTCCAGCTAAAATCTTGTCTGTCTGTCTAATCAAAGAATTCTTCATGCAGTTACAATGCTGTTGACACTTAGTGATCGTATTATATACAGTTAATAAGCATACACCATCGTCTTTGCATCCATCCTTTTCTCTGGTGCTAGCTCACCTTTCTTCTATACTTCTGTATGGAAAGTTTCAGCCTGGGGAAGGGGAATTCAGGGAGTCATTGTGCCCCTCAAAGTCATTTACTGCAAGGAGGGTGGTGTTGCTATTAATGGTTTCTTCCTCCTTGCTCCAGCATGTGGTGGTGGTTTGGAATATGTGCTGCCAGAGTCTACACCTTGCTCTATAATCCTGTGCTGCACTTGAATTTGGTCTATGTGGCCTATATTTAAATATGCTAGCTAATGGCTCTTCATTACCTTTAAAATTGGCTGTGCCCAGGCTTCACAGATATGATTATGAGGGTTAGCACTCCAGAGGAGTTAATAGCCCAGGTCCTATAGGGACTCATCGTGCACCCCTGCCCTTGGGCCAAAGATGGTTCATTTTACACTCAGTAACACCTTGGATTTACTGTCTACAGGTTACAGAAGTGCATATAACAAGAGGTTCAGGGCCTGGGGAGCACCCTAGGGGATGCTTCTCCTGAGATACAGCCTCCAACGCTCATCATGCAGCATTCAGTCCCCATCCTGCCTTCACAAAGTCTTCTAGGAGTCTTTATTACAAAGACACAAATCATAGGAGAGTAAGCCAGAAGCCGCCTGTTTAATGAAGCTGGTGTGCAGCCACCATGCAAACCTCCAAATTCACTGCAGTCAGTCCTCACATCATTAAATCACCCCACTCTAAAAAGAGGATTTCTGACAGCATAACTGCGCTTAGCATCAATTGTTATTCTCTCAACCCCTGGGCATGGTTTTTAATGTGTTTGGGTTTTTTTTCTGTTTCTTGGTTGTCTTTTTGCATGCTTTTTAAAGTTCCATTAATGTGGACTCTCCCGTGTCTTTCTGTACACTTGGAAAATGGTATTTCAGTCTCCGTGTGTGTGGTATGTGTGGATGTGGGGTGGGAGGGTGGATGTTGGGGGGTCTCCCTTATTTCACTACCTTGGCATCCTATCAAAGATATGGTTTATATTTGATATAAGGCTTGATTGGATTTGGTTTATTATATGTTTTCATATTGTCATCCAGAACACTTTTTATTTTTCCTGTTTATTTTAGACTTATGTTATTTCTGTGACATAATGAAAATTCTAAATGTTTTATTCTCTCTCTGGAGTTCAAAGGAATTTTTAAACTCTAAAGTTTTTTAAACTCAGTTAATTAAAAAGCCCTGTTTAAATAGAGGCATGTCTTTTAAAAATCACCCCAAATAATATTTTTTCCCAGTTCTGAAATATTTTATCCTGTTTATCTCAAGGAGTTCCTCTCTCATGGAAGTTTTTGTACTGCATTTGAATGAAGTACCTGTTACTTGTACATGAGAGAATATAATTTTGGCAATGCTTTACTTTTTGAGGGAATTATTTTTAAAAGATGGCTTTAAGACACTGAATTTTTACAGGTGTTTTCTGTGAAATTTGTTATGAAAAGAAATAGACTTTTTCAGAATGGATCAGGCAAGCAAAACCAGGTTTAATTCATGACAACCTCAGTCTCTCTTGAACTTGAGACTTAGGATATTTTTGGTGGAACCTATAAATCTTTACCTTACAATGGCAGGCTATTTATTTTTAAATAGCAGAGGTGAGGCTGAAGGAGAAAGCAGTTTAAGGACACAGAAAGTGATAATCAATGAGGGTGTATCCACAAGTGGAGACAGGCACACAAAACACTAACATGGTTTTTACAGGGAACTAATAGCTTAACCCTGATCTGACACTTTTTATTGAGCCCCAAAAAGCACCCCTGTGTAAGATAACACCATTTTCTGAGTTAAGGCAGAAGAGTATCCTCACATTAGGGTGTACACATGAAGAGTTTCTCTGAAGAAATTACTGAGCAGTAAATTGTAGTGTAGCCTTTGCACAGAGTACTCCATGTAGGTAACCATCAAGAAAACTGGAACAGACCATGGGATTCACCTGGAAGATAAGTACATAGCCATTGTCTCAGGCTGCCATGAGAATATTCTAATGATATCCATGCACCTGAAAACAGAATTGAAGGGATTTAATTTTGAGTTTGCTGCTGGCAAGAGTTTAACACAAGACCAATTAGTATCTTTCAAGCAATTGTGTGTGTTTATAACATACCCTGTCGTCAAATCATGGGTAGTAATCTCATAGTAATGCTCTGGAGGGGCCCATTAGTGAATTTTTCTGAACTATATTGATGTCTGAGGCTTAATAGTCTAGGAATGATGTAGGGAACAGATGAAGTATTCCTGTATTAATGCCATCGTGCCTTCTCAATGTTTTTTTAGTAGCAAGAGAGATTAGGTATTGTGCAATAATTGATAAAGTTGATTATGTCAAGAGATATTTCCTGAGCAAGGACTAGATTCAGACAGTTCAAAAACTGATAGATTAGCAATTTTCCAAGAAAATAAATTAAGAATTGTCACCACAAGGAACACACAATAGTTCATGACTTGTATTATCCACCACTGAATTGTGAGTGAGCTGATGTCTGTTCATTAAGAAGCTCCAAGTTGGTTTATGCAGTTTGTTACCCAGGGAGAAGACATGTTTATCCCTTAGTGGAATAGGCACTGGAGTAATTTGGTGAACTGTAGCTACATCAAAGACTTCAATGGTCTTAAGCTTTCCCTTACTTCTAGATGCATTTAATCTAAGGTACCCAGGAGCCCATTCCAGCAGCAGGTACAGCAATTACCCTATTTCTGTCAAACTCCATACTGCAATGCATCCCGGACTGTTACTGTTTCCTCCCACATTCCATGTCTGTATATCTACTCTAAAATGATACTATAGTTGTGTATGTTTACATGTATGCATATACTTGTATTTATGTGTATCTATATATACACCTACATACATATATCAGTTTTACTGGTCAGTGTGGATTTTTAATCAGTCTGTGGAGATGGTTATTTCTAATGGGTAGTTATTTCCTTCTGTTTCCTCCCATTCTCTCTGCTTCTAATGAAGCTCTTGAGAGAAAAGCTCACATCTTAAATGAAGTAAAATATTTTGTGATTTCAGTTCCTCTAATGATGGATGTTGGAAATGCAATTAACCTCTTGTTCTCTCACACCATGAATTGAATTCCAAAGAGATGTACACATATGTGATGCATGTTTTAGGACTTTAGACAATTTCTCTATACACTTTCAGGTAGGAGGAAAGGAGAAGAAATTAAAATGTTATGTTAAAAACCAAGATATTTTGATATGACTACATAATTAGTAAGTGTTTCTGAAGTAGTATCAGTATTAAAAAAAAAAACCAAAAAACTTGTGAATTGCTCTTTTAATCCATAAATTCTCTAAAGTGAAGACGGACTTTTGATTCCTTGCAAGATTTTGGAAATGATAAATTAATAATTCCTTTGTCTCACAGATCTCCCTACTGTTAGTATCTATTTTTAGTCTGAGTGTGAAGGTATGAACCCAATATTCAAAATCAGTTACAGTTTTGTCAACACTGCATCATGTAGTGATGACTATATTGTTATGCTTTATAGAATCTCTGTGCGTCTTGTAAATCTGGAAAATGTAAAGTAATTTTGTAACATATTTTTTTCTAATAGGCAGTTATCTTTTCTTGCTCATGCTGTCATCAGTGGTTGTCACATTAATACATCCAGTTGCTTAACTTGAAACAGGAAAATCTTTCATACCAGGAAAAAAATCCTGGTAAAAAGAAAGTAAAAATTCCACAGAAGCTTTCTATTGATAGTTATAAAAATGACATACTGTTTTGCCTCTCACAATTGAAATGAAAGGCTGCCTCCACACTGAGACTTTGAATGTTGGTCTTCAGTTGTGAGCATTTTCCCAGCAAAATTATAAACCCTTGAAAGCAGGATATATGGTAAAAAGGTGGAAAGCTCTTTAGTACACTGCTGTACTAAACCACACAGTACTATTAAATTCAGAGGTGGCTGCAACTACAAAAGATGAGAATAATACCTGTGATTTAACCTGTGTTGCGCTGTTCCCATCAAAGCTTACCAGCAGCATTTTGCCTGAGAAGCACCAGGACAGAGGAAATAAAGAAATAACTGTGTCTGTGAGGGTGAAAAAAGGTGGTAGGTATGATGTTGTCTGCAGTGTATCTCAGTGCTTGAACTGGGGCATTGGTAGGTGATGTTTCCAAACCCTTCTCCCTTCTGAATGAGTGTCCGAGGAGACCTGCTGCCCATGCAGTTTCTGCTGGTACCATGGAACAGACTGGACTGAAGTCTGAGCTATCAGGGTAGCCAGGTGACGTGAACCTTTGACATCCACAATATCCAGTAGCAAAGACCTATAATTTAGCTACATGTAGTGTGAAGAGGTCTTTCTTTTTCCTTGTTTTGAACCAGCCACCTGCTGATTTTCTTTCATTTTTTGACTCTCTTCTATCCAGTTCTTGTGCTAAGAGAGAGACTGAAAAATTGTTTTCTCTTCATCTTCTCTAAAGACTCATGATTTAGTGCACCTCTCTAATGTTCACCTGCAGTCTTTACTTTTCCAAGTAACTTAAGTTCATACCAGATGTCCTGCTGGGTCAGACCAGCAGTGCATCAAGCCCAGGATTATTTCTCCAGCAAATGGCAACAGGACATGTTAGTCAGGGAGAGCACATGAGCCTGGAATCTTTCTGATGTCCATTTTCTTGTCTTCCCCCAGCATCTGCATTTACTGTATAAAAAATGCTAGAGATTACATTCTGGCCCTATTGCTTTCAGTACCTATTTATACACCCGTTGTCCATGAATTTATATAAGCCTATTTTAAAACAGCTGATAAACATCTGCCTCCATAACCTCCTTTGGCAGCAGGATGCAGAAGCTGGTAGCACACTGACTGAAGAAATACTTTCGTATTGTCTTTTAAACAAATTGGGTGTTATATAACCCTCCTTGTTGTGTTGCAACATCTGGTTAATAACTTCCTTATGCAGCTTGTTTACACCCTTCATGCTTTTCAAGCCTCAGTCCTATCTCTCTTATGTCCTCTGAGCCTCCTCTCCAAACTGAAACATCCCATCTCTTTGACTCTGCTCATAAGGCAGTAGCACCTGCCCCTTGATTGTTTCCAGTTGCTCTTCTCTAACTCCACTGCATCCTCCTGGACAACAGAACTGAATGCAGCCCTCCAGGTATGGACACACCACAGGCTTCTGTAGCAGCAAAATGAACCACTCTGATTTGCTCCCGGCACATGCGGAGATGCCTAGTATTGGATCAGCTCTTTTTGTCCACTCTGCACATTTTGCTGGTGATTTTAGTGAACTGCCAGTGATGATGCCAGGAATTCTTCACGGACTTGTAGCTGCCTATTTGGGCCTCAGGCTTCTCTGACATGGTTTAGCTCACAGGATTCAAAGTATGAACATATGAAGGCTTTAAATAATACCATAATGATGTTTTGTATGGTGCTCTCTATTTTGGTCATAGTAATGACCAGCATTTGATTTGTTTTTTGACAGCTTCTAAGATAGAGTTGATGTTTTCATAGACCTCTTATAACTCCCAAGATCTCTTTCCTGAGTGGTAATAACTTGTTCAGAAATTAAGCTAAATACATAAAGTTGAGATTTCTTGTTCTCTACATGATCTCAATATTGAAATTTATATGTCTCTTTTATTCCCTATCTGAGATTCTTCTGCATTTCTCTGCAGCCAAGTTTCATTTTTATTTCCCTGAATAACTTGGCACTATTAGGATACTAGAAAGTTGCCTACTTTTTCTAGATCTATGTAATGATATAAATGTACCTTATATATTGCCCAGCCCTGGGAAACTTGGCTGGTGACATACAAATTTGAGAAAGCTGAATGCTTTTGGACTATTTTCCTTTTGTCTTTTAATGATTTGTTTGTTCACGAGAGAAAGTGGATCTCTTATCCCATTAAATCTTTGTTTCTTTAAGGTTTTTACTGAGGGACAGTGTTGAACATTCTTTAGATTGTATAAATGATGTTTCTTTTGACTGTGTGCTCACTGACTCCTTCAAAGAATCCTACCAGATACATGAAGTGTAGTTTCCATCCATAAAATCCATTTCACCACTACTTCACATCTGTCTGTTAATTCTATTCTTGTTATACTTTTTGAAAATTGTAGAGGCTTGTACCATGATTAGATGTACTGGTTTTTAGTTCCAGAATAGATTTTATTTAAAAATGGGCATTGCATTTGGCATGTTTCATCCAACTGATTATGAAACAGTTTTACACAGTAGTTGAAGTACTAACTGTGTTTTTTGATGTACTTTGTACTTGAAATATATATTATCATAAAATCACTTCAAGACTATCTATATTTTTTGATTAAAAGGCATTTTTTTCCCCAGTTTTATTTGTAGACTTTGATGCATCTATATTCTGGTCAAGAATATAGTTATGAAAAGATCTATATGGGTATATTTATCAAGCTGGGGAAGAAAAGGTAATTTGGAATGATTGCAGAGTGACAGTACTTTAATCAGAAATGCTTATTCTGGTTCTACAAAAGAAAGAAAAAAAGTCATAACTGTGCTGCAGTAGTAAGGAATAAATCAGGTCTTTAAACACAAGCCATTTTAAATTTTTGACAATGATGGGAACTGCTGTTTTAGGCTGGTGGTTCTCACACAGGGTCTATGGAAAACCTGTGCCTTTTCAGGAGAAGTGTGTATAGTCCAGGAAAATTACCATGAAGCACCTAAAACAGCATTAAATTAATTTCAGTCATAAAAAGTCAAAAGAGGTTGTAAACAGTAGTTTACTCTCCAAATCCCTGCACTGCTATTTTCCTTCATATGGGACATGTTAGAAACATAGAAACAAAGAAATGTCTGGGTTGGAAACGACCTCTCGAGGTCATCTAGTCCAACCCCCCTGGTGAGAGCAGGGACATCCTCAGCTAGAGCAGGTTGCTCAGAGCGTCATCAAGCCCCACCTTGAATGTTTCCAGGGATGGGGCCTCAACCACCTCCCTGAGCAACCGGGGAAGATGTTGCTCTATTTTCCTTAGATTGATTAATTTTAGAGAGTTTTGAATTTAGCCCATTTTCTCTAATGTTAATTTATCAAATAGTTTTATCTAAAGTTAATATATCAACTAGTTTTACTTATATAACATGCATAATCCATGTTTTAGTGCATAAGAAAGTTTTAGGTGCATTTTGCTCATAAGAAAGTAGGTACGGGCTGTATTTAAGAGGATCTAAACCAGAAAAGACTGCCAAAATTTCTGTTTTCCATATCAATAACAAAGCTCTGATCTAAATCACATTTTTAAACTTACATGAAATGTTCTTAGAGGAAGCAGTTGTTTACACAATCCCTTTGGACTTTTGTCAGCCCTCAAGTCTAATCACACAAGTATTTATATACATATTGCATAAGCAACTAACATGCTCCAAAAAACCCCAACCAACCTGTGCTTTAATGTGCACTGATGAAGTTAAGGATTTTAAAATAGCTAAGATTTGAAACAATTTGAGAACACGCTTATTAGGTTTTAAAACTCCGTAGTTAGACCTCCTTCATATGATTATAAAAATTAGGTGCCATTTGATTGCTGTTGCTTATCTTTAATAATTACAAGGAAAAGAAATGAAGTTATTTTTTCCATCATCTGTTCTTTTTCTGTCTTACAGAACATCAGTGAATTTTACACATCTCATCTCATTGCCATCAGAGTGTATATATTCACTAAAATATATTTAGTAAGATTAAAATCACCAGGCAGAGTGCAGTGTATGGTCATTCCCTTATAACTTTTAGTCTGTTTTTTTTCCTGTGTTCAGTCCAGATTCACGGGTAACTTCAGTTAGCACAGGCTCACTGCAGCCAGACAAATTAGCTAGTAGCTGTCTGTACTGATTTCCCAGTCTTCTAAAAAGTGCATGCCTTCCAGTGGTATGTATGTGTGTCTCCAGAAAAGCTACATAAATATTAATGTAATTTATGCAGTGATAATGACTCTTACAAATTTTAGTCTGTACTGTAAGTGCTTGGAGTCCCGAACCCATCGTTTTGATCTCTTCTCCTGTACTCTAACTACTAATTTATTAGCCATGGAACTATTTTGAAAATCCTGAAAAATTCATGAGCCGCTCTGTACTTATCTCTGATATGAGTTACCTTTTTAAGTTTTTGGGGTTTTTTTTTTTTTTTTTTTTTTTTTTTTTGAGAGTTTGCCATTTTGTTGTCTTGCTGAATAGGATGGCTAATATGCCCAATAAAAACTAATATGCAAGAAAAACAAATTTTTCATTTTCTTTTCTACTAGATGGGAGAAAATTATGCATGCTTTCCACTTAAAGGTCAAGCTTTTTTTAAACTATTTGACAAAGTTTGACAAAGCCTCTTACTTAACTGAAGCACTTTAGTTCACCAGTGTAATTCATCAGGAATTAAGTAGCACATATTTTTGGGTGATAAGAAGATAGAGTGTCCCCTCTACTTTATGGAAAACTAGATAGATAGAAGATCTAATGCAATTAAAATATTATTATTATTCTGCATATTAAATGTGCAATTTCCTTAACCTTATAATGCTGTGGATTCTGTATAATTGAATTTACCTGAGAATGGACTAATTTATTTTTGACCTAATAGATAATTGAATTTTTAGACATGTGCGTCTAACCCCAGCAGAATACAGGAGAAAAATACATTAATATGATTAAATTTAGGAAAGAAGCTACTGATCAAGCCAGATTCTGTCACAGGGTAGTAATCTTGAGACCTTTTACAAAAATTCTTTATATTTCTACTGAGACAATTACTTCTTTTTATTGGAAAAAAAAATGGAATTATTACTGTTAGTAATAATTCATAGGCAGTTACTTGTAAGGCGGCATCTTGGCTTTGCACCCTCTTGATCAGCACTGGCCCGTTTGGCAAGGGATTGGTTTGAAGCACTAGTGGTACACAGTATGTTCTTTGCTTTAAGTAGAATTTTCCCTGGTTTTATATTTTGTGGTTTTATTTTTACATTCCCTTAATACATTTTTGTGTTTCGTGTCCTGGTTTTTAATCGCAGTACACTTGCGCAGCATCATTTTGCAATCATCCTGACATTTGTAATGGCAGCTCTGCAGACTGCATTAACCTCATTTTGCCATCATCTCGATGTACTAACCTGCATATAGCCCCACACAGAAATAATTTAACGTTCATCCTAGTGTGTATAGTAATGTCTCATTAGACTTGAACTAACAGAATTTTGTCATCATAATTTGCTGTCATAATAACCCAATCTTCACAGATTTAATGTGACAGTCTTTTGCCGCTGTAACTAAGGCTTTGAGCAATTGTTATACAGGGGTACTTAAGGTGAAATCAATGTAATTAAAACATAAATCCTTAATAGTCCTGTACTTTAAGCAGTTTGTCACATATCTTAAACAATAATTAATCATGCTAGTATGTAGCACCCGTTTAGCTCATAAATGTTCCTTTTCTATGTGGGAAAGAAAAAATAAACCAGAAGTTGAACGATGAGTGACTGGGAGAAACGCTAATAGAATTTAGGTCTCTACATTGTCAGTGTACTCCTGTATCCACTGGTCTGCTGTCCTTTCACAATGCAATGAATTTTGTTTATGAGACGAATAACAACTTGAACTGTATGTGACAGGTTGTATTAACTAGTCCGTAATTCTTATTTCAGAGGGTTACAGAAACAGAGAGGTGAAAAGCATTCAATTTCTTCTACTGCAAGTGTTGAGATAAGGCAAATACACTTCGTTACCTTTGAAAGATTTTGTTAAACTTTTCCTTATAAGGTTCCACTTATATAGCACTGATGACCTTTTTGTGTATGCTTTCATATATGGAATTAACTTGTACTCTCACAATTTTCTCCTAATATCAAATCTAAGTTGACTTTACCCAAATGATGTCCCTCTCCTTGGTATACATGAAAAATAATAGATTGTTGTGATCTTTAGAGAGTGAAAGGCAGTAGCCATGTACTCTTTTGCCTTTCCTTTCTGGACTAAACATGTGATGTTCCCTCAATCTTTCTTTACAAAGAAAACTGCCTGCCTGGATATTTGTGATGCTAAGAGATCTCCGATTTATCTATGGCTTTCATAAAGTGTTGTGTCAAAACTGGACACAGCTGAAACATTGACTGGAACAGAGTAAACCAGAGGAAGCACATGATGGGGGTGACTGGGATACTGTGTGGGCAGCTGGCACATGAGTTGTGTTTCCATAAAGAAATCTGTGTTTATGTTAGCAGCTAACACATTTGCTATGCAAAATGACCTTGAGTTGTCTTTGGCAGAGCTGATACAGCTTGCCTGAAGACCTAGGTGAATTCTTTCTCGTACGTATGGATTGTTGATTCTGGTCCACAATTACCTCTTCATTCCTTATTGATATTCTATGCAATCAGCTTGGCATTTTTCCTCTTCTTATGTAGTGTATTTGCTTTTGTTTTTTAAATACCTGCTTCTCTTCCAGACTAAATTTGGGTTTGCTTGCAGTTGTTTGTTTTTAACCAGAGAAACTTCTTATCTTAGTAATGACATGTAGACACACAGTGTTTTCAAACATCTTCCGATCTTCACATTTTTCTGTTTAACTTCTGTCTCCTTACTGATGAAGCTTCACAATTGTTTTCAACTTTATGAAACCGGATCCTCTTAAAAGATGTATAGATAGGCACATGTATACGTTACCATTGCCAGAACTTGCTTGTGTCTGCACTTGGTCTCTCAGGGACATACATGCACATGAATGTGCATTGTGCATTAAAAAATGGTTAGGAATTCCCTATTTATGTGTGATGTATCTAATCAAGTTATTAGTTCTGTTTAAGCAACCACTCCTTGTGGAGTCTAGGATTACTTTCTCTGTAATGTTGATGACATTGAATATAGATTTCCCTTCGGTGCGTTGCAATGGCTTTTGGAATTGGGTACATTTCACGTGTGCTTTAGACCCTCTCTGAGAATATAACAGAACCAAAGAGTTTAGTGTTGAACTGGGGGACCTCATGTGATGTGCTCTGTCTCACGGTCTGTGTGCCCAGATTTTCTTCCTGTGGATGTTGAGAAGATGGGGACAAGAGGGACAGTCTGATCTTGGCCTTTCATAGTCTGGACAGATGACCAAGGGCGGGTCAACAAAAACAAAAGCCAGAGATAGGTACCTCTTCCCCCTCCCCTCCTCCTTCCCCCGCTGAGGGCAGTTTGGAGCAGGACCCTATTTTAGATACTCAGACACTCTCCAGAGGAGGATCCCCTCTGTAGGTTACATGGGATGCTTATGGTGGTTGGACTGCATTAGATACCTACATCTAGAGAAAGGAATATTAGTTAATAAGATCTTCTCCCTTCTGGTCATCTGAGTCTCTCTGGAGATTAAGACCAGATATTTTATAGCCATAATTGACTAATTCTAATTCCTCTTCATTACTTGGAATTCTACCATGCATATATCAGTAATTAAAATCTTCTTCTCTTCTTTGTACTTAATAATAGTTTTTACATAATATGCTATCCTTTCTTACATTTTCCTTTTGATGGTTCAGTGTATCGTCTGAGTACTCTGTCTGACTCCAGTTAAGGTTGATTTCATTTCTGCTGAGGTGAAAGTTTCTGAAAGCTGGAGAACTGACAGGGTTTGAGAATAAAGATCTCCAAAGTACGAACATTATGCAAATACTGCCCTGTAAATCTGCTTGGGACATCACCCCAGAGAGAGTTACCCTAGGTAAAAGGGATTGGTTGCACTTTAGCTGAAACTTTCCAAAACAAATGTGATTGCTGCTTGTTTTCTGAGTGTTACTTGTTACGCTGAACTAGGAAGTGAGCTCAGCGCTTCTTTGTGCTAGGTGTTCTTCAAAAAAGACTAACTTCTGTTCCACAGTGACTATGACATGAAGGAGATTGCTTAATTGAAGAGAGCACAAACACAGTCATGAACTAGTATGCTCATTCATATGTTAGAGCATTTTTTCAAACAGAAGTGTTTCATGACATAGAAAACCACTGAATGGAAACTGGATGGGTTTTTTTTAACAGCACCTTACATGTGACAAAGCTTTGCCTTATACTGACTATTAATTTTCTGCCTGTTAGATTTGTATGTTACACTTGGGAAGTCAAAACCCACAACTTTCTTCAGAATTTAGAGCAAGTGATTTTTGTTTCTTTGCTTGTTTTTTACTTTCTGGTCTACAGATCAAATAAGCATGTAGAGAGGGAAAAAAAAAACAAAAAACCAAAAACAAAAAAACCAACAATCAGCCAAACAAAAACTCTTGCAACTTGTACTAAAACCTCCACAACGTATTCCTTTTTGAAGTAAAAATAGGCTAGAAAACAAAAGAAAGAAGTTCTAAGGGTTCACATTGGAAAGATTTTCTTTTTTCCTTTTTTTTTATCCTTTTTTTTCTTTCTGACTTCACAGGAAAATCAGAAGCTCTTGTTTACTTCTGTTGTGATAAAGTTGTTGAAGATTTGGTTTTCCTCTGTTGGTGACATGCAAGTGTTTTGTTGTTTTGTTTTGTTTTTTTCGTAGCAGGAAATGAATAATAAAAGACTCAGAGCCAATACACCTCATGGCAAAACAACACACTGTGCATTAATGCTTAAAAGATTCCCATCCCCATTCGCCTTTCACATTAGTCCCATAGTCCCTAGAGCTCGGTGCTTCCCATATAGACAGATGTTACAGATTTACAAACACTGGCAAAAGTGCAGACATTGTGTTATGAACCTAATGGCTGAACTGAATGACTGACTTGGATTGCCCCTTTTTTTTTTTTTTTTTTTAGGTCAGCATTGTCAAGGAGATAAAAACTCCCTGTGTATTCCTGAGTGGAATAAAGGTTGAAATGTTTTCTGAAATTATAATCAAAATACAATCTCTTAGGTTTATACAGTAAGTGCTCTGCCTGATGTTGAGTTGTATTGGCAAACAACATGTGCCACTGGGATGTTTAAAAAGTCATAAGGGGGTTGTAAATCAGTTCTGTAGTATGTTTCCTGTCTGTTACTTTCTTGTTTTATCTGTTATCAGAAAAGAAGGTGCTGAATGTTTTAGACAATATAAATGGCAATATGGTCTGCTGTCTTTTGTTTGGGGCTTGTTTGGTGCTTGTATAATAGAAAATTACAGTGAAATGAAATATTTATTATTCTGCAGAGGCTATTAACATGAAGTTCTCATTTAATATATTATTTTTCAATTGGGGACTTCTCCTCCCAAAAATTATTCTAGCTTCTGTAAAATTTCTATGTCAAAATCATATTTTTTCAATTCTGTCTTTTTTTTTCCCCTGCCATAGAAGTCTTGAATTTTAGTGTAGCCCTTTAATATGTTACAGGAAAGGAAGAGTTAAAGACCTGAGTAATTGATTCCTGTGTCCAGTCTAAGCTTTGACCACTATCTTCAAGCTTGCTGAGACAATAAACTTGACTGCCAAAGCTGGATGTCGAGAACCATTTCTTTTCTAAGGTCACACCGATGTATGCTGAACCCAATCTCCTAGGTGGTCCTTCAATAGGCAGTTTATTATTAGGTCTTGTTTTCCTATTGCTACTGGCTTCTTTGGTATTTTTTCCAGCTCTGCCATACTGTCACACTCACACCATTAGAAAGAAGATATTTTCAACTTTATCAATACTTGGGTTTTGAAAGGACTTCTCAAGCAGGGAATAAACAGCCTATGTATAAAGTGTTTGTTCATGGGTGGGTGGCTGAAAATCACTGTTAACTGTTACTATGAAGATGACAATCTTCTTTCATTTAACCCATTACTAATTGTGAAAGAGGTGGGCAACATTAAACTACAGACTCCAGCATGCGTTAAAATAATCTTTTATCATTCCAAATTTTCTACATTTTCCAACCTCTCTATGACTTTGAATCTTGCTCTTTTCCCCTCTTTTAGCATAGGCACTGTAAAGCTCAGAACACCAAGCAGTGCTGATGCAGGTTGGAGTCTGCTACTTGTTGCATCACAAAGGAAGAGTGAGGGCAGTTGGTCTTCGACTACCAGTGTTTATTAAGTGTACATTAATTACTTAGATACATAGAGAGTCTGTGATTTGCTCTGTTGTTGAAGACAGATAGCGCTTTTAATGCTGGTTCTGACAAAAAGAAAATAGTAAAATAAACAAGCAAACCTGGTGTGTTAAAATGATAAACCTGTTCCAGGTTATACATGTACTATAAATGTACACCATGCTGGCCAGTAGAGACTGACAGATGCATATAAAACCTCTTTTTAGTAGAGTTGTTATTTCTGTGTTAACAAATTACAGCATTCATAGGTATTGCTACTAGTGTTTACCTTTTAAGAGCTTCTCAGTTTACTTTAAACCCCTCCCCAAACAAAAAACAACAAACCTCTCCCCTCCTAAAAATGCCAAACCAGCCAAAAACACAGTATATTTGAACACTCACATTTGATACTTCTATGGCCCAATAAATCATTGACTCTTTCTGTCAATCCCAGACTGTCAGTAGGATGGATGACGGGAAAATGTTTCTGAGACGAAGGTTTCTGGACTCCTGTGGAAGGACATGGGGCTCTCTTGAGACATAGGAATTTGGAACTCCCCCAGCAAGAAGAGGGGAGCAAATGTAGATTTCCTGCATCTGGAGGACTGTTTAATTTGTAAGCTATTCTAAATATTGGCAATAGACTGTTCTTTGAGCCGTGTTTTAGAAGAAAGTATTATCATTGGATTTCTTGTGGAGCCTACTATGAGTATGCCGATGGTCTCATTGTCAAAAAGGATGAGCAATCCACATGAATATTGGGGATTATGACTGGAGTTAGGTGTAAAACAGGCTGCAGAGCTCTGTCAAGCTGAACATCCTCTGGTCATATTCAGAAACAGATTTAGGCACCTGGAAAGTTTTGAAGAAAAAGTTTGCCACCTAGAAATGAATAGGAGCCAGGAGGATCACAGTTCTAGCGTTAGACACCTACTTTCAAGATAACTTTCACTTGTAGTCTGTAAGTATGTTACGGGGCCTCAGTTACTGACAGCATGTGCTATGTAGGGTGACCTTAGATATTTCAAAACTGAACTTTTGCACAATAAGCGGTTCCTTTCCTGAGTTTGCTCAGTATCCTTCTCCCTCACATAATCAAAATTCTGCTGCTGTCACAGCGTGATCTGCTGTGCTTCAGATTATTTTCTACATCAGTTCATGACTTGCAGTTCCTGTGGGCTGCAAATTAATCCTTAGGAGTCTATTGGCATGTACTGTACATCCAGGTTCTTCAGGGTATTAATTTGACTATCAGTGTAGAAAATGCCAGTGGCTGTAGGGGTGTATCATGCACTTTTTTTAATGTTTATATTTTCTGTATAATCTAGGAATTTACTTATAAACTTGTAATCACCATGACTAGACACTTTAAAACTGATTTTTTTTTCTTATTTTAGGGATAGATTAAAAAAAAATAAAGTTATGAATAATGTAAAAGTGTATTTTTGAAAGACTTTTCAAATGAAGCCATGAATTAATAACATGATTTTTTTATGGCCAATCTCAAAAGACCATATATATTGTACAGAGTGTGTACTGTAGAAATCAGCCTTAAAAAAATCTGGGTTTGGGTGGAGGATGCCACAGTCTCATTCCCAAATTTTGTGTGGATACCTGACTTCCCCTCCTGTATAAACTAAGGATACCTGGGTCTGAATGCAGGGGGAGAATGTGAGCCCAGGTCCTACCTGTTTGGGACCAGAAGCTTTTGGAATTGGAGAGTGAAGGAATATTCTCACTGTTAGGAAATGACGGTTACAGGCAGCTTTCATCCAGTCCTGCCTCTGCTTCTTCTGTGGGGTGTTTCTGGGCTGTGTATAGCAGCAGAACCATGTGGTTTTATTGGGAGTGGAAAGGTCAATTGTAAGTCAATAGCTTTTTTTTTTTTTTTAATAGAACAGCTACTGACATCACAACCTGTTTTAGTATTTACACATTTAGTTCGGCGACAGCACTGTTTTGGGGATTGTTTACTTTTTCCCCTTCTTGGGAGAGAGGCTGCAATCCCAAAAGTCTAATCTGGGAGAGAATGGCCAAATACAGGAGGTTTACTGCTCCTCTCCCAGAAAGGGAGGATCCAGTCTAGGGATGGGCTAGGGGTCATTTGCTGGGGAGGTGGAAAATCTGTTTCATAGGACTCTCTGGCAGACTGCACAAAGGGAGCAGTAAATATCTTCACCCTGCTCTGTAGTGCTAAATGTTCCTTGGGAAGCTGTAACACATAATTTAAATCCATTTCACATGCCACCCTGGAAGCAGAGCCTTATATGTCTAGTGCATGGGCTGTCCTATTATGGGAAATCAACTTTGTTTTGAGGGAAGCACAGATCATTGCTTCTGCGCAGGTCCTGGAATTTGAAACATTTCGGGGCCTCCAAAGAGCACTGGCATTAGTTACCATGCCGGCTGGGTGGAAGTGAGGATCCCTGCCCGGGACGCAGACCCTGCTCGCAGCAAGCCCGGGGCTGCGTCCCACCAGGGTGTTTTCTGCGCTCTCCTCCACAGAGCTGCTGGGGCTTGTGCGGGGACACATCTGTCGTTATGCAGGGACAAGCCTAATTCAGCTACAGCTACTGGAGCAGCAAAATTGGAATACGCTTTGCCAAGAAATATTGTGCTGTTGTTTTCCTTGTTTCTCTTTTTTTGTGGAGAGATATCATGTCTGCTCAAATGCTTTGGTATGAGGAAGTGGAAGATAATTGTAAGTATGAACAGACTGACATAATTTATCACAATGTTCACTTTGACAGAGCAGTGTAGTGCTACGCAGCCCACTAACAGCATGCATTGTCAAATGTTTACTTTCCAAGTCTAAAGAAGGAGAGTACCAGGGGGGGAAAATAAAGAGAATTTTCCTCTCTCTGCTAGGGGTGTAATATCTTGTTCAATATATATATGAGAAGTGTTCCAGAAACAGTATCCCATCTCTCCTTTGAATAAAAATAATTCCATTTTTTCCTGAGGTTAACCACTTATTAAAGCACAGGTTAAAAAAGAAAGAATTGAAAAGGTAGACCAATGAATTTGAAAAATACAGTGTCATTATTCTAATAATTTGGCAACACATCAAAGGATTAATCAGTTTCTTTGAACTTTAATGGCATACGCAGTTTCACTGCCTAATATTAACTTACAGAGTAAGAGAGCTCTTCTATGGCCACTGAACTGTCTGGTAACAACCGAAATGAGGGGGTGTCAGTTTTGCACGAAGTGAGCAGCAGCTGAGCTCTCCCATGCACTTCCCAGAAAAGAACAGGCGTGTTTTCCAGACTTGTGCTTGTTTGTTAGTTTAAAGCTATCCTTTCTGTGCAATGAGAGGAAAACCAGAGAATGCCAAGAGTAAGAGACTGAAGAGAGCCAAGAATGAAATAATGACTGAGTTTTGAAATCCATCTACCATGCTCCCAGATGATCTTTCTTCTTACCTCCCCCAACCAGGCTCACAAAAGAAATTGTGCTGGGGGGGAGGGTGGTGGGGAGAGAGAAGTGTTAGTACTGTCCAGACTTAATCTATGGTCCCCACGCCCTGTTTTATAATCTCTTCTGGCACTTCCACTTTTAGTTTAGTCCTGTGTCTTCACAATAAAGAAATTTCTTTTTTTTTTTTTCTCTATTTTGCTGATCATAAAAGCCAGGGGAATACATATGCACTGTCATCTTCCCCCCTGACATATAATGGACTGTATGGCCAGTAACATCTGATGAAGATTCCTGAAAACAATGTTAGATTTTGTTATATTTGACAAGAAATAAGCTTAAACCAGAAAATTTGAGGGTGCAGGTGTGGTCTTGTGTTACAGTTTGCTTTCCTTTTTTTTCAAGATGAACTAACATTGTGTCTTCTTGTGCAGTAAATAAGATTTAAATCTGCTATAAATTTTCCAGACAGTTTTGTATTGCTAGGAGAGGTCCTGCACTGATAGGACCATTTAGTTATCAGACACAGTTTGATAGTCCAAGTAGGGATATGATAATGAGGTCATAATAACTACACATTAAACAATCAGAAGGCAGATTGTTTCACTTCTTAAAATATATTTTAAGGTTGGGAAGAAGAAATTTTGTTGGTTTCTCTTAAGGGGTTTTACTCCTGGTTGGCAAGAGGAAGATGTCATGCTCTGAATCAAACCTCATAGTGCACAAACTTTTCTACCATTACTTTTTGGAGAGGAATTAGGAGGATTTGTTGTCTTCATTTTTCTATATGCTCCCTTTCCAGGGAAGTCACAATATCGGTATAGACTGCTTGTCCTCAGCTTTGAGGAGGAGATGGTGCTGCAAGGGAAGCCAAGAAGGTGCTTTTTAAGTAAAGGGGAAAGATCTTTGCTGCTTAGCTCAAAAGTTATAATTTCACTCTAAAGATGTAGTAGGTGAAAGAAAGAAAAAAATATCTGCATCATGGCTTTAGAAAAATATGAATAGAAAAACAGAGTTGCATCTAGCAGGTGAATAGCATTAATGACAAGAGCCATTAAATCACTTGCTAAATTATGTCACTTAACTATGCTCATATCTAAAATGAAAGGGAGCTATCCTAGCACTTCTTGGGAATTATTTAGCTGAATTGATTTTCTCACCTGTATCTTTTAAAAGGCATGGCATTTTTCTTGGTATAATTTTGTATAATATTGTCAAGGTTTTTTATAGTTCTTTTTCAGTCATAAAGAAAAAAAAAAAAGCACTTTGTGACAAAGTGTGTCCAAAACAATGCTCTTAAATTTGTCCCCAGACTTCATCAGGACATGTCACTTCTACTTGTTGCCTGTGCTGCTTGTGCTTCTTTCTCTATGTTGAATGAACACCTTTTGCTCTTAGAGGTGACAGTGGTTGCTTACACCTCAGTATTGTTTTTTAAATCCATCCTTTCTCTTTTCTTAAGGTCCCTTCTCCAACCCTCCATCCACCTATGCATTTACTTCTTCCCTTTTCTCTTTTGCTCTCCTGTGCCACAGCGGTAAAGGCAGGTTCTCCTTTCCCTGCTTTCTCTCACTTCTTCTGAGAATGACCTTTGTGAAAACATAAAGGTACTTATTCACAACTGAAGACTTTACTTTCTTCCCTGAACTATTAACTTTTTACTTTTGCCTCTGTTAAACTAGAAATTCATTGGGCCAGCAACTGTCTTTTCCTAGATTTCTGCAAAGTCTTTGACAATGACACCTAAATAATAAAGTGGTGAGGAAATGAGATATCATAAATTTAATTTTGTTTTAATTAAGATGAGATTACTGTGAATTTTATCGCAGAAGCCACCCTGCCTAGGGGATTCAGTATCATATGCTGTATTTCTTCTTCTGGCAGATATAATCCTCTTTCTGTGTCCTTAGTCTGACATAGAACCAAATTCTGCTTGCAGTTGCACACAGGCATCCTCTTTCTCTTCTTGGATTTGCACAAAGTAGTGACTAAAAATAGAATTAATCATCAGACTAGAGCCAGTGCAGAAAATAAAATAATCCTGCCTGAAATTTGGTGACCACAAGGGGTCCCTTACCACGTGTCACGGGTTTACTGTAGCAGGGGTTCATCTAGGTTCCTGCTTTAGCTCAGGTCAGAAGTACATTTCTGAAGCTAATTCCCAGATGCCCCTGCTTATTACCATGTATTGGTGCACATCCCAGAGGACATGACCTGCATCCCTCTGAGAGGAAGCTGAACTCAGATGTGCACTCAGGTTTGGCTGAAAGACACAAACTGTCAGTGGCTGTGCAGAGAGCCAGACTCACACTGAAGCTCCTTCAAAATGAGCCTAGTGATGCACACACACCTTGAAGGGACTTCTGGATTGGTAGTGCCAGCCCTTTTGTGTTAGAAATGCTTCTGTTTGGCCTCATGATTTGCTGTGGCCCAAGACAACTCAGTGAGACAGAAGGAAATTTCTTTAGATCTTGAATATGATGAAAGAACTGCTCATAAAGTAATTACCTAGCTGGTGCTTCATCCTTTCTATTCCTACTTAGCATATGCTCCCTTGACCCTGGTCCACCGGATGCCCATGGGCTTTCCAGCTGGCTGTGGCTCTTTCCAGGATGGTTACTGAGCAGGTGACCACATTCAAGGCACAGTAGTCTGGCAGCGTGTTGCAAATAAAACTGAAAATTAACGCATTCATATTACTAATAGAATACAATAGATAGAGTTGTATATAACTGAAAAGATAAAATATTTATAGAAGAAGGTTAACCCTTGACTAATACTGTGAAATGATTTGAGCCTCAGAATTGTCCAAGGAGTTAAGTGTTTTTAAATGATCGCCAGAGGGAGCAGGATTAAGCTCATATATTTTTGTCATGGATTACTGTTCGACAAAATCACCTTGGGCAGGATTGTGAACTAAGCAGCCTTGATTTGAAAAGGTTGACTTGTTGATTTTCACACTACATTTTCAATTAAATGTTACCCCAAAGCTTAATTATCATTTAAGGTGATAACCATTGTACTGTGTTATAGCTAACCACTGGAAAAAGACTCCATGATAAATTTAGCAGAACTTTGTAGCGTCACATTACTGTTGACAAGGATGCACTTGTGATAATATCATATTTCTGTCCGGGAAAGCAGAACAGCACCGGGAATTTTAAATAATTGTACCTTATCAAAGACTGAGCTTTGTGGAAAGCAGAAATAATGGTTAGCAGAGTGTGGCTTTGCAGAATGGCTTGGCAGCTGGGCTGAACCAGGGAACGTGCTGCTTCATCTTCCTAGAAAAGCGTAAGTGGAAGAAAGGAGTTGTGTGGATTCAGAGTACTCACTTCAGAGAGCAGAGAAATTTCCCTTCTATGTTACCACATGTACAATAAATTGGAATATTTTAACGGTGTGTTTTGAAGGGCAAATAGGCTGGATTTTAAGAAAGTCATAATTTTTCTTGGTTCTGGTCGTAAGTCCTATTTTAGTTTTGGGGTATTTAGAGCATAAGGCTGATAATATTTGGGAGGTTTTCTGATGCTTTTTCTCTTTAATTTTTTTTTTTTTTCTTTTTTTAGAATAATCCATATCTATATGATTATCTTTTTGTCAGTTGCATACAGTCTTTTTTTCCTAAAGGTGAAATATAATTTGAAAGTATTGCATGCATATGTAGAATAAAGTAATAATATTATTCAAGTAAAAGCAAGTGTAATTTTGAATATCTTCATACAAAGTAACAGTTAAGATGGCACATTTGCACTTAATTTCATTCTTAAACCATTTTTAAATTATCATAATCTTCAGCAGAAACAAATTAGCATAATTCTAATCATAAAAAAGATATAGTTGTAAAAGCTTCATCATAGGGACCATTACAGAAATATATTAGTCCTAAAGGTGGTTTTGTTTTCTTCATTATTTTTCTATAAAGTATCCTAATGGATACCTTAAAAAAAAAAAAAAAATTTAAAACTCTTCAGTGTGTAGAGATGACCTAAATGAGGACTCAGATATACGACAGTTTGCTTACCTTGTCTTTGCTAAAATACTTTGAAAGATCCCTAGGGTCCTAGTGGGATTATGTGCACCATAGTGATAGTCAGGCTAATCAAACCTTCTGTCTTTGTTTCTATTAACTTCTTTATTCCTCTGTCTGTCAGTTATGTCTGAGAAAGCTGAAGGTCTCTTGCCCTCCAAAAGTGTCTGAGCAAAACCAGCAAATGCAGTATGTTATTTTATAAAGATAAAATTAGAAAGACGATGGTCAAAAATTTACTTGTAATATATGCTGGGCTAGGTACATATAATTGTCCTGATGAATGCCTGATAAACTGTATTTCTTATCAAGTTGTTATCATCTGTGAAAAATCAGTTTCTCTGACTGCAGGAGTGTGCCCATGAGCGTGGGATGACTGAAGGGAGCCTCCCTGCTTCACCCCACCAGTGCTTACCCTGTTCTAAAATCGGTGCCTGCCCACGTGGCTGAACGTCCCGCACGCATGCATGCTGGCTTTTATGGGAAATTATCCATGGGTAAGGATTTTAATTTTGTGCAGCACAGGGAACGGAAGGAATTTAAGGGATAATTTGAATCTGACATTTCTGCCATTTTATTCTGAAAGATACTTTGATTAAACTGTTGGAAGGCTCAGCTAGTGGAGGCGTTGCTGCTATTTCAGATATACAGAGTATGAGATTTGAAGGCAAGCCAAATCACAATGAAATGGAATAATGATGTCCTTGGTTTATTTTTCACTTGGTACATTCAGGTTTTGATTGGATTCTGAGTGAGGCAACAATTTTTTTCTCCCACAAGGCAGTGCTGGTCCTTAGAGGCTTGCAGCCTGTTATCAAAGCAGAAGCGTTTTCTTGTGAAGGTCATGGACAGTGGTGGCATGACAGGGTGAGAAAAAACAGAAGTAAGAGGGGAGGAGGAGGAGAGTAAAGAAGGCAAGCAAGCAAGATTTCCTTATTGGTCCTAGCCAGGTATAAACTTCTCGTAAGAAAGATTTCTGCAGTGAGACCTATTACTACTTTGACCCAGCTAGCACTATGTTGATGCTGGGTGTAACAGAAGATTTGTTGAGAACTCCCAGGTCGCTGTCCATTTGTCCTCCTTTCTCTAACCCTCTTTCTGCTTTTCTCACACAGAAATACGTCAATACCTTCACCTTGTTCTCTCTCTCTCTGCTTTTGTTGTTGTTCTTGGGTTTTTTGTTTGTTTGTTTTCCTGTTTTGGGTTTTTTTTCCTCCCCAAGATTTTAAAGTTTTTCTTTGGAAATACATATGTTGTGGAAATATTTCTCTCTGAACAAAGCTCTGAGCTTCCCAGACATTGCTGAATTGATTGAAAAATAATGNACATCCCCCCCCAGCCTGTATTGCTAGTGGGGATTGTTCTGGCCCAGGTGCAGGACCCTGCACTTGCTTTTGTTGAGCCTCATGAGGTTTACCTGGTGAATGTGGATGTAATGTGTTCAGCTTTACCAACTTGAACAATTTGGGTTTAGTATTTCTCATGTAGCTTTTCGTGAAGATTGTCAGCAGCCCAAATTAATTATTAGTTTGCAATATTTTTCAGAAAGACAACAATATTTCTTTTATTCTTTCAACATTATTTAGGGTCAACCTTCTCTTATCATATGGTTTAGTACACATTTTATGCTTACTCCCTGCCCCAACTTTCCAAGCCCTGCAAACAATACTGAAAATAGAACTCAGTATATTTTTACACCAAATCCTAAGGCTCCATCTATAAATGGTTGGTCAACTAATGGTTGCTCACTCTACAAAAATGCAGAAGATCCAGATTAAATTATCTGCTTTGCTTATACTCTCTGTTTACATAGGAGAAAGTTTCAGTTGCATTGGATGTTGAATTGGAAACCAAAGGTGAAGCCAAGTAACTATTCACAAAAAGGAATTCTTGTTTTCTTGCCAACATGAGAACAATTCCTTTTATAGTAGTCTGTAAAGGACAAGCATGTTAGAGGCATGATTCCATCCATTCTGTTCTTCCTAATAATTAAATAAGTCAGTTCTGAAAGCTCTTACAGGAGCAAGGAGGGAAGCTAAAAACTGTGAAATAGGTGGTGAATATCAGGAGCATCTATGTAACAGTAGAATCCATAACACTTCATGGGAACAAAAAAAGCTTTATAAACATAAGAAATCATTGCAAATCTGATTTTTAATTTTTTTTTCCTCCTGAAGTGGTTTAAAATTCCATTATATCTACATTCTTACATAGAGGATGACTCAGTGATACATTGTAGATTTAAAAGATGTTGCTTAAATCAAGATGCTTTTTAGAGAGCATATAAGTTTAATTTGAACTTAATTGTATCAAATTTCTGTATTAGGAGTAAAAGATATTCCTGGTGAAGTGGTATTTCTGACTGGATTACCTGATTGATGTCAAGCTTTAGAGAATGTTAAGTGGGGGCACATTTTTTGCCTTGGGAAAGGCAAAATAACGTATAGGATTATGTTGTCCACCCCTATATCTCGTCCAAAACAAGACATGTCTGTTCAGAATCAATTCAGAATTCCTGCTAATTTTAGCAGCATTGCCAATTAATACTATTTTTCAACTGTTACAGCTACAAAACATAGTTGGAAACTTTTTAGGTTTTGAAAGATACGAAATGGCAGTGAACATTCACCCTTTTGTCTTGTAAGGACAAGCATATTTTTCTTACGGAATAACATCTGAATTCCGAAGTCCAGACTCTTTCTACTGAAACAGTTGCCAGATCTATTATTTTCTCTTTAGTCCTTCTGCCACTTTCCCTTTTCTCTGTGTGATGCACATCCATTGCTGTGCTGCTTTAGCTGCTTTAAATAAGCCCTTTCCTCCTCCGAGAAGGCTTGCTGATTTTTGTATATTGTCTTAAGCTTACTTAACAGTCATTTTGCCAAGTCTTCCCAGCTGCTGACACTGATGAATTGATTAATGTTTCTCTTGACATGTTGCAGGCAAATGTGAGCAAAGTTTATTTGACCAGTATTCCTCCCCATAGATGAAGTGATTTGAACAAGGACTTTTTTCGAATGTGGCCAGAGTTTTTTCTCTAAATCTGCCTATTTGAGACATAAAGGTTATTTGCTTATCTGTGAAATTCTTATCTAGAAAGTAAAAAATGCCTTAGCCTAAAATAGTAATGAAGGAATTATTTTTTTCCTTGTGTAATCATGGAGTCAATGGAGGGTTTCTTTGATGGACTGAGAGTTTCTAAAAGGTGTTGCATCTGAACTGGAGTACTTCCAGAAACTCTTGCTCAGCCTATAAACTGATGAAATTTCACAGACTCACAGAACAGCTGAGGCACCTCTGGAGATCATCTACTCTAATTTCCTGCTTAGACCATCTTTCTGAGGCCAATGTCAATCTGGGTTTTAAATATCTCCAAGGATGGAGACTCTACATCATCTTTGGACAGCCTGTTTCCAGCATCTAAATATCTCCACAGTAATATTTTTTTCTTATTATGTCCCTATGGAATTTCTTCTATATCAGTTTATGCCCACTGTTTCTCATCCTGTCAATGGACATCAAAGAGAAACATATGGCTTTGTCTTCTCTACTCCCTCACATTCAGTATTTGTAATCCTTTGTAGGATCAATGCACCTTATTGACCACTTACTTAGTGCATACGGTTTGTTTATGAGAACCTTCCCAGGTTATCCAGATACTCCACATTGCCCCTCTAGAAAATGAATGTCATTTGCTTTCTTCCCAGTCCTCAGGAACCTCCCACTATCACAAAGACCTTTCTCAAATAATCAGTAGTCACCTCACATTGACATTGACTAGCTCTATCAGTGCTTTTCTTTACCAGAAAGGAGCTGTTCTGAGTAGTGTGAAAAGTGGCTGGAAAGAGAGATTTGGGTCTCACATGTCTGTTTATACCAGTTTCTTTCATGGCAAACACACACACATCAGAACTGTCCATATTTGCCTCTGTGCTCAAACTAGCTGCTAATCAGTTTAGAGCTAGTCTGTAAGGATGTATTCATTTGAACTCTCTAGCTTCTCTGGATATCATTTAACCCTAAAGCCTATCTAATGGAATTGATATTTAATATAGAATGTCCATTGTTTGTTTAAAGCCTGCCCACATTTGAAAACCATTAAATACATAACATCAAACCTGCAGTAATATCAGAACAGTTTTTGACAGCTGCTGACATTTGGATGTTAGTAAAGTGTCATAAATGGTATTTTAAGTTATTTAATCCATATTCTATAAAGTCATGGATATTATTTTGAATATTCATTAGCAATTTTACCCTGAGTGCAAAAATGCATAAAAAGCCTGAAAGACCTTTAATTTAAATAGATATAAGAATGTTGAGATTTTAGTTATGATATCTTTAATTAGAAAAAGAAATAAAAGTAAGCTCTTCAAAATGTTTGTTGCCTTCCAAATGATTGCTGTTATCCAGTGTACAGTCAGCTTATCACTCTGGAAGAAGTGTGGTTAAATTTTCCCCTTTAATCCTTTAGATGAAGACAAACTCTTCTTGTTGTATCTTTCTCCTTATCTATCTTCTCTTTTGGTTTTTGTTTTTGTTTTTATCATCTTCTGTTGTGATGATAATTTCAGTTACTTCCTGATTATTTTAGAATAACTACAACCAAAAAATGTAATAAAGAAGTATTAATTATTTTTCCAGACCATATTTGTTTATGCCATGACACTCATAAACCATAATTTTAATTGACTTTTCACTTGTTAAAATATGGCAAAGAAAAAATTAACTGGTTCTTAAATGTTAAATAGCATATCCTGAAATTATCTGAATTAGTAGCACAACAAAATGCTGTCTACCTGATAGCATGATCTTCTCAAATTGAGTCCCTTTGGCATTATTTTACTTGGATTTTATTTTTTTTTTAATTTAGCATAAGATGTTTGAAGTGAGATATTTGACATGTTTACATATAATCAGAAGTCATTCAGTCCCATTCTAGTGAGAAGGGCTCCCAGCTGGGAACCTGTTGGAAACCTTGAGGATTCTTGATTTGGAAACTTGTAAGATGTACTTCTATAGAACAGCTTTTCATTAAGACAGGGGTATTTTTGATCCATAAAGAAAATGTACCTTGTGTTTTACAGGTTCCAGGATTCCTTAAGTTAATAAAGTTATGTTCTACTTCAGTTTTGCAGCATATGAATTTACATCCTCCATATTTTATTTTACTGAAATATTTGTATCCTGTTTTGTATCCTCTGTAGCCTATTTCTTGTTCTACAACTATACCTATAGTTGTGGTCATTCATGGGACGTTGCTTTTAGGAATCCCCTGTTTCTCCCACAGAAACAGCACAACCCTCTGCAGTTGCCTTTTACAAATAAACATTTTTTACTAATAAATATTTTCTACATGGCAAAAATACCTAGATTTTTTTTCATTTTCAAGTTTGTTTTTTTTTTGTTGAGAATGCCTTCGCGTGGAACTGTTGTACCTGAGTTCAGAATATGCTAAGAGTTTTTCAGTGTACTCCCTGCTCCATATAGTCTACAGCATGAAGTCTGAAGTAGAAATGAATGTCACCAGTTTGCTTTTTTAGATATTTAAAGCAGACAATGGGTCTGCAAGCATTAATTGGACATTAATTGCCAACATGCTGTGCAAAATTCTGAGGCCCAGATGGGATTGTGAATTTGTAATCATTGTAAACAAAAGACTGGTTATTTTTTTGTTGATGAACTTGAATACTGAAATTAAGTTGACAGAAGAGAGCAAGAATGATATTTTCTGTATGGAGAAAGAAGTTGTCATTGCTGTGGCCGGGGATGAACTCATAGCTGGAAGGAATCAAAGATGTTGCTAGGAAGAGGAGAGTCTTAGAGCTTGGGTTTATGAAGCTTCAGGCTTATATGATGATAGTGACAGTTCTTAGCTATTACAGCTGTTGTCAAAAAGATCTAGCTTTTCTGAAGCACACAATAGGGAAGGGAGTGGAAAGAAAATATTTTAATTATTGCAGCATTAACTAATTATCAAGATGTGTATTGTCTCCTGCACCTGTGTATCACTTGGAGATAGTCTTTCTAAAAGAGTGTATGAAAGGGGAAAAAGTAAAATAACAGCAAGTTGATTTGCGCCTGTACACTGTTGACTCCATCGTAATTCAAAGGCATTCATAATTGAACTCCCATTTAATATAATTTGAATTAATGTATAAATTGTTATAATTGTTATTGATATAGTATAACAACTAAAAACGCTATTTCTGAAATCATATGCACACTTCAATTAAGCTATAATATAAATGCAATTTAAAATGTAACTGCAGATTAAGTGTAACACTCAAGCCTGACTTCATGCAGTGAAACCCTCTTATGGGCCCCTAACTATTTACAATATCATTATAATTTTTAACAGACAAAAATATCAGTGCTGTAAGCTGCGCAGAATTGCACCAGAAAATCAGTGAATCCCTTGTATCTGGACTTATGCCATTAGTACACTCTCTTTCCTTATGCAGAGTCTTTCTGCCACAAGATTTCTCTACAAATACAGAGATGCTGACAGGACAGGAGCTAACTGGCAATGCGGTCTAAGCACTAGTGGGAAAACTGCATGTACCTAGGGCCTCCACTTTGTGTCATCATTTTTTCATGCATTCATGTGAGGGGGGCTAGTGGAGGCAGTAGGAACTTATGGAAAAGCAGAAACAAGAAATCATAGAGGGTTGTGGGGCAGAGGGAGAGAAGCAATCAGTTAGAACACAGCCAGAGAGGACTCAAGGAAGGACCTGAGACACACAGCAGCCACAGAACTGTGCCACCATAATGCACCTCAATGCACACCTGTTATTTTAACACTCTTTACTTCCAGTGTGCATCTTTATGTCACCATGTCTTCTCACACTGGTTGGCAGGTAGGTTTGCAAGACCTTGCTGCTGGAGTTAAGGCTTCCACAAAGTGAATTTGATAGCAAGGAAGAGCAAACAGAGGTTTTTCACTCAGAGCCCTTTCCAGTCCTTCTCCTCTTCCCTCCATGCCAGGTCTGCTCTATGTCACTTCAGTATGTCTCTTTATAATCTAAATCATCATATTCTATGTGTAGAATAAAGCACATGTGATTGATTGTCATAGCATGGCATAAATTACAGATTATACATAAATGATGATAGGTCTAATGACAGTCTAAGATAATTGAAACCTCACTTGTAACACGCCTAGTTTCTATTTAGTTTTCACACCTAATTGGGACATCTATATTACATATCTCTGACTTTAGCCTGATTTCTGGACAGGAAGGACTTGGTATGAGCTTGTATATTTTTTAATGAAGATCAGAGGAGAGGCCTCCACAGACACCAGCAAACAGAAGTCTCTGAGAGGCACCTGTGCTCTTCCAGGTTCTGCCTTTAAGTCTCTGTGCTGGTTGTGGCTGTGTGGTCAAGGATACCTTCTACACCAGAGGCTGAAAGCCACAGAGGGAAAGCTGCTGCTCAGATTTGGTCTGAGGCCACAGCCTGACAGGCCCACATACTTTTGAAACAGAGACATATTCACTGGAAGCTTGAGGGAGGGAAGAGAGGAATGCCACAGTTTTGCAGTGCCAAGTCTGCAGGAGGTCCTCTGGGGCTGCTTCCATTATCCATTGTTTGGGTAACAGTGCCTGTGGTAGACTGCTCCATCAATATCAAGACACTGGCCCTCTTTTGCTAATTTATTTGTCATGGTTCTCCCTACATCCTCATTCTCCCATCTCACCAATAAAAAAAATTAAAAAAAAATTCAGTTTTTAGATAGTATGAGTAAAAGCTGTTTTGGGGCTTGTTACAACTTGGCACAAAAAGCTGGGCAGGTTGGTCTGGGCTTGATTGCCTTTCACAGCAGGTGAGAGAACCACTGGCAAATGTCATGCTCAGTCTCTTTCTTCATTGTCAGTAACTTGAAGTTTTTGAAGTAGTAACATGGTTTGCTGTGGCCACTGATATTGAATCCCTCTTCCTTTTTCTCAGACAGCTTCCTCATTACTGCAAAGAACTGTCCCAGCAGTTACACTGCCAGGATTGACCTCAAATCATCGGCAAAATACACTAATCCCTTCTCCTTGTCTGAAGGGATCTTATTCCCTTACTGCTTCAGAAAACTAACACCACAAAAGAACAAAACCAAAAAATAAAATCCTCTCTGAAGCCTTAGTTATTAGGCAACAAACAGGAGTTACTGTGGATTTTATTTCCATGGTATCAATAATATTGCCTCTTGATCTGTGAAAATGGCTGTTGTCACCTGTAGTACTTTACAGTTTATCTCCAAAGAACATAAATCTCACTGTGTGCTGAGACTTCTTTGAGCAGAGAAAATTAAGCTAAGTGTTCCTTGTGATAGGGTGGGAAAGTTGATTGCTGCTCATATTCTTTCTTAGTGTTAGATTTGCAGACTTTTCAGATTCTTCAGTTGTGAGGCAATTTTATTCTCTAGTACATCTCTTTTCCCAGAATCATTCCCTCTAACTGACTGTATATATTTAATCCCCTTTTGATCCTTGACAGAATCTCCCATCTCTTTTCCTTAGGGATCTTCAGTTTCTTTTGCTGCATTTTCAGTCTTCCTTTTTGCTAGTTACATGGATACTGAAGAAACAGGTGATAGAAGAAAATAGAAATTTGTCATGGGAGCATAATTCACATTCTCAGCTGGGAGAAAAAAAGTGTTTCAATGATATTAGGAAAAAGAATATTTTGTTTTGTTTGTATTTTCTTGTGTATTGAAAATATTGTGTAGTGTATTTTTCTAAAGACACTGGTAAATTCAGTAGTGATTTCATATATACCAAATTTTAGTGTTACAATACAATGAAATATTAATAAATTTACACTTTATATTCCCTAGGCCATTTCCTATGAAACCTGACTGACTTCAGCTTCTCTGGTTTATTGATTTATATGCCTAAGTTGTGTACAACAATGCTGTGTTCAAAGATTTCTTTTGATAAAAACTTTGACTTAAATCATGCCATAAAAAGTATCTGTCATGATTGTCTCTTTCTTCTTTTGGAGCTTGCAGAGTGGATGACCTCACTGCCTGTTCAAAATTAGTATTATTTGCCTCCCATTAGGTTCTTGCAACTCTGCACTGCAGCTCCTTTAAACTCTTGGGACTCCACAGGTCTGCTGGGGACAAGAGGTCGTGGGAATTTGCCAGTTTTCTTTGGTTAATAATTTTACCATTCAAAGATTGGTGTGCTTGGTATAGTTGTATAAAAAAAAAGTTTATTTTCTCCATAATGGTACTTTGTTATCATGAGAAAGATATTAAAATCTCACCCAGTGGGGATTCCTCTTGGGCCTTTCAACATTTCTGCTAGAACATGAGGCTTACTGGCCTTTCCAGCTCAGTTCAGGCCTTGACATGCTTCAAAGAACTATTCATGCTCAGGTCTCTAGAGCTGGCTTCTTGGAGGCATCTCTAGCCAACAAAGAAATTCTTCCTTTTTGTTTTCACCATATTCTGTGTGATTTGTCCCTAAGGTATCAATGGGTTATCACTTCTTTTGCCCTATTTTATGTCAGTAATTTCTCTATATTTCTATTATATATTTTGATAATGTAGAACTTCCTGGATCTAAGACAGAGCCCTTTCCCCTTCTTTGTAGCTGCCCTACAAACTTCTCAAAATGCATTTTTACAATTAATAATTTCCCAGATTTAGAACAGTGAGCTTGACGGAGATTTGCATAGGTCATAACTCAATCAGCAACTGATTCAAAGATGCACATCCTAAGTGTGGATTCACCCCTTTCCAATTAGGGGAGTGGTTTTAATGATTGTGTCACATCTATGTTATTCTCATTGATTAAAAATGCAACATAGTTCAGTTTTTGTGGCTAAATCTTAACTTTGATACTCATGTTTTCCCTCATCCAATGTTTGAGTTTGCTTTAGACATCTTTGTAGAACTTAGGTAATTCTTCACAGGTTTAACAATATAATATACTGTAGACAGGTCTATGGTTTTTATGTATAAGAGAGAAATGTAAATATAGAATGCTCTCATCCTTTACTTACTAGGTCTATATTTAATTACAAAGTGAGAAAGACCTCAAATCCTATCATTACAAAGCTGTAGGAACTCTACTGAGTGCAAAACTGCATTCTCCCTAGTGACAGAAGTTAAAAATGCTGTACTGATTAGCCATGAAAAGGCTAAGAGGGGATCTAATTGCTGTCTTCATCTACCTAATAGGTAGTTATGGAGAAAATTAAGCCAGATTCTTCTGAGAGGTGTACAGGGAAACCATGAAACAGGTTTCCAAAATGAAAATTTTGACAGATACCAGGATTATTTATTTATATTTTTACCATAGATGTCACCAGGTAAACACCAGAGGAGATTACGCAGAGGAGTTGCGGAATCTTCTCCCTAAGAGGTGTTCAAAGCTCAGCTGTATACAGCTCTGAGCTACTTTATCTACCTGCTTTGAGGACAGTGTTGAGCTAGATGGTCTCCCTTGTAGCCTGTATTATTCTGTAATTCTATGTTTGTTTTACAAAGAATGTCCTAAGCATATTTAATCTAGAATAGAGATAGAGGTCAGTGGATTTTTCAGCAAAACCATTGAAAGTCTGTAACTTCTCAGTTGAAACAAAAAATTCTTAGTGGAAACTATTATTTATTTTATTTGATTATTCTGTTTTTCACAACCTGTGAGGTTTGTCCCTAAAACCCCCACCTTGTGACTACTCTGCCAATCCTTTTTTTTTTTGTTTTTAACTTTCAGTGAGATACCATGCTGAGTATTTTCTCCTCATAAATGTTTCAGACTGTAGTCTCCTGTAATCATTAGAACTACTTCTCAATGGTACTTAGAAATAATAATACTTTCTGCATCCAATAATATAAACAGAAATGAGCTTTGACACATTTAGATCTATGATTTCTAATGGTACAAAGGGCAGAAGGCTCTCTTATGTTGTTGCACAGTAATTGTGCTCAAAGCTCTGCATAGCTGTTTGTCTCAATCTGTGGGCCTTGCACAGACCTTCTCAAAGTAGTTTCCACTGCACAGAAGTAAAACAGATTTGACCTGGATTAACTGGAGCATAGACTCCTAATGAGCCAGATGGATGAACAGTCCTCTTTGGCAGAAATGATAGTTACAGCATTTGCCACAAAAATGTCAGCAGTTGCCTTGGTTTTCTCCTGAACAGAAGAAAGAATTTTAAGTTTGTTGTATTGTGACTAAGTAATGACTGTTTTGAGGCATTTCCTTTGTAAAAACCTTATGTTATTACAAATTTCCCAGGGAGGATCCAAAGCTGGAATGATGAATTAGGTTTCTTCCTGTGACTCTTACTGGGGGCAGTATCTGCCATCTAGCCCTGAGCTGGATAAAGCATCCAAAGATCTGAACATTGTTGTAACACTTTGGTTTAAGTAGGAAGTATGGAGGGGTTTATTTCATTCACATCCCTCATGCAAAAGCAGCAAAAGGTCAGAGAAACTGCTGTTGGGTATGCATCAGGCAATAATCTGTAGAATGCAAGACTGAAGACCTCAGAGAGAAACTGCTGTTGGGTATGCATCAGGCAATAATCTGTAGAATGCAAGACTGAAGACCTCAGGAGTGTCCGAAGGCAGAAAAACTTCCTTTATGTTTATGAGGCTCCTCTGTCTGGGCAGAGAAAGGTAGTGCAGAAGTCCGGGCCCACCCAGCACAGTGAAACACTATCCCTACGCTGTGTCTTCGACAAAATGTTAGCATGTTGTGTGCAGCTTAAATAGATTATATGCTCAGTGCAACTTCTTTATCACCACCCCTTCTGCCATCTCATTCAGAGAGCTTTCCCACGGACTGACACTGCTTTTGCAAAACATGTAAGGGATGGGGCAGCTACTACATGCTTGTCAGCTGCCCTAAGCCAACTCTTCTGCACATTTGCACTTTTTCCAGCTTCTGCCTTGAAAGAGGAACAGGGAAGAGTTTATGAAATAGGCTTGCGTTCATTTTGAATAGGTACAGGCTGAAGGACCATGTGCACTTGGGGGCAAGTAGGTTTATATGCAAAAGGAATTGGGTTCTTCTGCTTAAATACTAAAAGAAAACAAGCCCTATCACTGTTATCCAATATAGAAATTCCTCTAAATTCACTGGCAAACTGTGAACGATACATAAAGACCATGTAACTTAATAGCTGCTCTTCCAAGTTATGTTTTGACCTTTCAGCTATAAAAGGCAATTCCTTAGAGTTTCCAAAGGTACACTTCACTGCTCTTTGGTTTAGTGTTACAGAGCAAATATAGTAAGTAATAGACCTTATTACAGTTACTTTTTTCTCTTCACAAAACCATCATATACTTCTATGACCTTTACAATAAAAAGTGCAAACACCGTTCGGCAAATGTTTCCAGCATTAGTTTCTGTTGTTCAGAATTACAAATAAGTGAGTCTTAATCCATATGGACTGTATAAAGCCTATTTTATTCCCTTTGCTTCACTCTTGTTTTGAAAGCTTTTCTCAGTTTCCCGCTATCGAATATCATCCCTTATTCTTAGTCCTTTTCTAAGTTTTTCCTCTAGTTGTGACTGAACAGACCAGAAGAGATTTTTTTATACATGGTGGGATTATTAGACAAAAAAAAACAAACAACCAACCCTGTAAATCACAGTAAGTCAAGCATGTAAAATTTAGAAGATATTTTCAATTTTCTATTGCTCTCGGCAACCTATTATCCTTTCTTTCTATTTACAAACTTAAAACTTGAAGGTTTTTTTTTTATTTAGACTGTTTTTCACTGTTTGAGCCTGTTTGTTTAAAAAGGAGTTTATTACTATGCAGCATGTGTATATGAAAATGAAAGCGCTACCGAATTAATGATGGAAGCAGGAAGAGTCACAGAATTTTTTCATTGTTAGGAGGATGAAACAATTCACTCTCCAGCATTATGACCTTAGTAAATGCATTGCTTAGCTATTTTCCTTTGTTTAGCTTTAGAAAAGCATAACCTTTCACAAGATCATCAAATACTTTATCCAAAAACCATAGGAATTGCTAAATACAAATGCTGCATAGTGCTGTACTCTTAGACACAGGTTTTATTTTTGCTTGTGTGTTAATTTACTTGTGAGGATGTATAAATTGGTTTTAAAGGTGGAAGCAGGGTATCCGTTGCTGTCATTATCTATTATTTTTGCATTTTCTTTTTTCCTGAAGGCTGGAAGGGGGTGAATTTTGTAAGGAAATGAGATGACACAGGAAGTCAACACTTCATGGGTAGTTTTTTATTATTTTTCTCAACTGAGTTCTTCAGTATTTTGGACAAGAAAGTTAGAGTTGCAGTCACACCACTGGTGGTTTGCCACTTAACCCTTGCTTTGACACTAAGTCTTTTGCACTCTATAAAACATCCTTTGCTGGTGTACATGGATATAATTCATTTGACTTTAATTGAGGATCTGGCCCAGGCTTTGATCTCTTTTTAGAACTTGTTCAACTTTTCCCTTTATGGCCAACAATGTAGTAAGAGATTTCTGATAGCTGAATACATGCACTATATATATAAAAAGTAACTAATGACCTTTAAATAGTTACCAGTGGGCAATTTTTAACTCGTTGTAATGGTTTGAAACTATTTGGATGCCCTGTCCTTGCTGCAGTATGCAACACATTAACATTCCAGAGCCCACAAGGACATTTACTATGAATTGCGACAGTGTTTTCCTTCATAGCAGTTTTCAAGCCTTTCACGTAGTAGCTGAGTCCTAGTCTTGAGTGACAGTAAGGAGCACTGTTGAAGTGCTATTGTGGACAGTATACCAGAAAACAGCTTTTAGCCAGTGCCCCCCTCTAAAACAAAAACAGGCAGCCTGGAATCTGTGTACAGAGTTCTCATAACAGGCTGATGAAATACATTGTAAACAGCAATAGCTGCTTTAAATTTCAACACGTTTGCCATCTACATCTAAATACAAAAACAAAGATTGCAGACTAACTTTGGAAGAAGGGGAGAAAGACCTCTTTCCTCACATAATACTGTTGAAACCAGCCTCTTGTAGAATGGAAATTTTTTTCTACAAATACAAAGCCATTAAACCTTATTTTGGAGTAATGGACTTGTTAAGTGGGAGTCTGAAAAACCACAGTCAGAAATGGAGTGTGGTGGTATATAGGCTCCATACACAGGTATTTTGCTGAGCCTATAGGATGGCAGAACAGTGTATAGTACAGACATAATGGACACAGACTGGAGCATGGGAAATTCCACCTAAACATAAGGAAAAATTTCTTTACTGTGAGGATGACAGAGCACTGGAACTCCTGATTCATTATGCCTAATATTTATTTTTGGACGGTTCTGGTACTTAAGAGATGTTTTCAATGGGAAGTGTGATGCTCAATAAATGTGACAACACTGAGCAGTCCCTTTAGACTCTAGGTCAGCCACTCAATGATCACTGAAGACAATGAAATCTCCTTTCCCTTGTCAGAGGCAGTCTGTGCCCAGGAGAGGAGCTGCGTCTGTGACCAAGTAACATTTACCACCTCCTTGTATACTCTGCACCGCTGTGGCGACTGTATTTTTTGGTGATATTTGTGCGTGTTTACAGAAAACTTGCTGTGAAACTATAGCAGAAACTAAAACTAAATCAGAAAGTGCTATACTGTATTTTTTTCCTGTATGCCAACTGTGCAGTATGCAGGTGAAGCTGGTCTTTCTGTTGCTTAAGAGCATGTGCATTGCTCTCGTTCACAGCACATTGGAACCTTTGTGAGTTCTTGTGCTAGGGATGGGTCGCAGTTCTAACACCAGGAGATACAGGTTAACAGTAGCATCATAGCTGAAACTGTAATAGTAACCAGACCATGGGCAAGATAGCACCTCCTCACAAGCATGGTCCGAACAAATGCAAGAGCATTTGAGAGTTAGTTTGAGCTTTAACATAAGGTTAAAGCAGTACAAGTTTAAGTTCAAGTCTGGTGAATTGTAGCTAACTGTTGTTGCTGTTTTGTGATGTGTAAAAATAGACACAAAGATCAGAGATAATTTCCTAGTCTCCTCTGACCAACGTGAGAGTCTAATTTCCTGTAGATGAAAGATTAGTGCACTAACAGAGTCATTTAGGTTCAAGCAATCACAGTATTCTATGTGGCCCCGTTGTAGTTCTTTTATATTATAGTGACTTCTTCCTTAAAAGCTTTCTGTGCAACAATGAAAGAGAACAAAGTCGAGTAATTCTTCTGTATTCCTTTCTTGTCAAAAAGGGTTAGTGAAGTGACCTTTTAACAGTGCAGAATTCCAGAACTTTATTTTGTATTAAATTTCTTTTGTTGTTAATAAAGTAGCCCTCTCCTGTAGGAGAGACAATAAAGTAGATGGCCATGAAGAGCAGTGCAGCACAGCACAACGTAATATTTTGATATACACCCCTAGAAATATGTTGATTTCTTCTCCTTAGGTAGGTAGGTTGTTTCTCTTCAGACAGTTAGTTAATAGGCATATTACCATGAGCTTGTATATTTGACCTGTGTGGAGATTTACTAAGAGTACAGAACCTCAGATTTGTGGAAAGATTTGTAATATAACTTTTGGTGAAAATTGTGTAAAACTGATATCAGGAAAATCTTTTCTGTTTTCATTTACATCAGGGGAGATTATTTTACATAAGAACATGTCAGATGCAAAGGCCACCTGGCCTACTTTCTGGTTCTGGTACTGGCTGATCATGGAGGTATGGAGGAACAGTGGACCAAGTTTAACTAACAGATATCTCTGAAGTTTACTTTCCTCATCTCAAAAAAAAAAAATAAGGAAACACTCCTTCAGATTTTTGTTGATTTATTTTTCTTGGAATAAATCTTCAAATCTTAATGAACTCTCTTTCTCATATTGCTTACAGTAGAGCTCAAACTGTAAATGAAATTAGGTAATTTAGGTATTGGTATTATCTCATAACTGGTTTAATATATGCAAAAGTAATGAAAAATCCATAAAACAATATAATAATTGTATTATGTGTAAAATTGATTTGAGCAACGTCACCACATCAATGGCAATATGTCACTAAAACTTATTAGTTTGGTCTGCATTGTCATAACACACTTCAGTTTTTTAGACTTGAGGTCAATATCTCAACAATTAAAAATTCTTATGTAAAAAAGCCTTAAACACTTGAAGTGTTTCATAAAGCAGTGATTATTTTTTAAGTGTCATTTAAGTTTCAACCTTTATACATTAACAAAACTATATTCAGTAGTGTGTAACAAAACAAACCATATTATTTCTTCTGAAAATGCATTATGAACCTAGTGTTTGAACTTGAGTAAAAGAAGAAAAAAAGAAAAACTTAAAAAGTCAGGCTGATCAGTGTGACACTACAAATCTGCAATACCCCCAAAGGCACCAGGTCATAGTAAAGTCTTGATCTTCGTTGTTCTCATGTTTTTTCATGATTACAAAAGTAACTTTGGCCAATTTGAATGTTTCTATTCAGCATTGCTCTTTAGCTTGAAAAGTGGCAGAAGGATGAAAAAAAGTCTAATAAAAAATTAGCTTGATAACATTTTTTTTTTAAGAAGGATGATTTTTGCCTTCTGTGCCAGAATCAGGAATGATTTACTCTACAGAGTTGCAAGTTTGTTTGTTTGTTTTTAACTTTTCTAGATTATTTTCTACTTGAAAATAGAATAATAGATAAGAAACTTAAATTAACCTTTAATCTTGAGTTACAGTCATGATTGATAGCAAACTAGAGTTAGGATCTCTTCAACTTTCAGGATAACAGTAGCTGACTTTTTCCTTCGATTTGGGTCTGTTGCAAAGGATTTCTGTTGATGCTGCTTTGAGACTTTCTTGTGTCTAACGTGTACCTAATAAATGTTTTGTCTCTGTCCAAGAAATAATCTATACAAGAGAGAAAATCCTAAGTAAACAGAGCCCAAAGGTTCATGACATAATATTTTCCTGCTGTGGTTTCTCTGCTATGCTGTTCTTCACAGCTGCCATGTGCAGATTCCAGTGGAAGATCCAGCTACAGGCTTTCAGATGTGAGCAAAAAATAGGAGTACCATTAGCTAGGAATAAAAGATTTTTGAAATATATGAATAGAAAAGAACAACAGTGAACTTTAGTTTCACAAGTACAAAGATGATGCATTTCAGGATGCAAAGGCTGGGTGTTCCAAGCCTTACAGGTGCTCAGTGCATGGAGAAGATCTGTCAAAACAGATAGATTATGAAAAATCTAAAGAAAAAAGAAAAGTACATAGAAACAACATAACTTAATAGATCATCAAAAGCTATGATGTTTTTTTTTCCTCAAAGTCTAAAACATAGTAAAATTTCACTGCTGATGTGTGTGAGATTTGATTCATGAATAATCACTTAAATGTGATTCTAAAAATAACAGAAGGCATAATTTTTTTAACTATGAATTTTCTCTTTTTTTTAATATTCAGTATGACTAGGAAGTCTGAAATGTATAATAATGTACAGTGGAACATGGAGGGCAAAAAACATCTCCATTTTTATATGACTATTAACCCATTTGCAAAGAAGAGATTATAAATGTTAAAGTTTAATATAACATAATTGATGTTACCTCATCTCAGGTAGACCACATGAAATTTGCTTAAGTACAATTGAGAGTAATATAAAATATTGGAAGGTTAATTTGTAGCAAAGGACTGAGACATTTTTCTTGCAATAGTGTTTATTTGTGATTAAACATGCAGTATATTTATGTGGGGAGGGATACTGAGGGGAGGTGAGAATAAGAATTTGCAGTATGAATGTCAAACTAGTGGAAGGATGTGGTGTCCTGATCATCATGTTATTTAGTTGTAGAACAATTCTTAAAAGCTTGGTACATCCTTGGTGCTCAATTTCTTGAGATTTTAATGTAAACTCAGGGAGAAAAATATCCATGTACAATAGAGAACGGTTGTGTTCTTTGAGAAAGATAAATGGATGACCAAATAGATCTTTTCCATAGGTCTGTCATTCATTTCTGCCTGTTGCTGATAAGGAGAGCTTGGCCAAATGGTTTTACCAATTACACAAGTGTAAATCCGTGGCTTAAGGGTAAATGAGAACAGAATCTGGCTGCTCTCCCCATCTCTTTCCCTCATATTTAGCTTCTTTGACTTCTTTTTATTTATTTATTTTTGCCTTTTTTTTTTTTTTTTCTTAGCATTCCCTTTGCCTTTATTTTGCTTCCGTTTGCAAGATAATGTGTAGATTCTCTGCCTCATTATCAGCCTCTGCTTTACACAGATCTATTGCCATTTCGCTCCACTATCCACTCAATCCTGAAAGTTAAACAAATGCACAGGGAAGGGAGAAGAATATCTTAATCTGTCAAAATACTCTCTCCTATCATCTTTTGTGATCATGTACCTTCATTTTTCATAGTGATTTTTGGCAGTTGTTCCTGATTGACAGTAATGGCAAGGACAGTGTGCTGGGACTTTATCATGATAGAGGAAAACTGTCACGCTGTCTTCATAACTTTGACCTGTGGCAAGTGAGAGACTTGGAAATAAAGATTGATCTTACTGGAGCATCTTATGGATTCCCCCCCATTCTTTTTACTTCTTTTTTCATGGCATTCCTTAGTTGCTTCTTTCAGTTTTTTCTTTCTTTTCCTTGAGTACTTGCTCTTCCTTGTTTTCTTCAATGTACTGTACTCTTGGAAAATTCTCCTGCACTAACTGATCTCTGTTACACTTTGTTTTCTCATTCTTGGATTTCCTTAGGCTAGGTGTTCTCTGCCTCCAAAACCACATGAAAGATAGGGTATTTTAGGTCACATACTGTCCCTGTGTAGGAAAGCAGTAAAAACTTCTGTATTCTCTTTTTGTCTTCATTTTTTCAAGTCCATTTCTGAATCATGCCTGACAGGCACATGGACATACTGTGTGGACCAGGACATGGGCAAGCACTCCTACCCAAGAACCTGATGAGAACCTGGGGAACCCAGGTCAGTTCCCAGACTAGCCAAGTGCCAAAGGAGAACCAGTACTTTTGCCCTTGGTGGAGTCAAGATCTCAACTCTAGCATCTAGAGCTTTCTGACGTGAGTGAATGAATGTTTTAGCAGAACTCAGGACTTCGTTTAACAGTTTAACCATTCTTTTAGCTTTTTGTAAATATATATATATTAAGGAATGAAAGCGAGGCCTTCACTGCAAGTGTCTTGCAGACTAATAAGAACTGCAAGGAGACAAGAGATAGTACAATAGTTCCTCAGTCCTTTGTAAAATGACAAAGGTTCTACCCAAACAATAAATTAAATTTATCTGTTAAATCAAAGTCTTTTTAAAAATTAAATGTGAAGGACATTTTTAGTTGCTTTTTTTATTATCACAGAGATACTTTTATATTGCCCTATGATTTTTTTTTTTTTCCAATGTCACTGAAAATTCATTTGACTGAAGCCAGATTTGGTAAAAATGTGTTCCTTTTCAGGTTGACATACTGTATACTGAGATCTAGCCTAAATATGTTTCAAGGTAGATCTTTTTTATTAGGGTTATGAGATCAATTTCACCTAATTTTGGCTACATAAAAATTAATCATCTGGATTTCCACTGTAGTCAGAGGTAAAATGAATGGCTGGTCTGAAAGGTGATCCTTATCACCTATATCTTAAACAACAAGGGAAAGATAAATCCTCCTCTAAAGGCAACTTGCTTTCCTGCCTGAATATAGAGAGAATCTAGGCAACTAATTTAACCTACAGCCACAATTTTGAGCTAGCTAATTTACTTCTAAATGCTCGTGTTTGTTTTATTCTGTAAGATGTGAAGAGAAGAGCAAGGTCTGTGATAGTGGAGTGGTGGAAAGATTCACTCAAAGGGGCGGAGTCATACCAAAGTCATGGATCAATCTCATAATTTCACATGTGCTGACATTTCCTGATCTGTCAGGCCATTCCTGTTGCACAATTTTAAGCAATTAATAAGAACGACATACTCATTCATAGACAGTGCATTTCACAGGTGACTAATTTTTCCCTGTTCCAAAGCTTCTTTCCATGTTTTTGTATTTGCTTGGCTTCCTTAATGTGTGTGGGGAAAAAAAAAATCTCTTTATTGTTAATGCAGAGTATAAGTATTTTTTCATAAGTCATTACTCTCCATTACACATAATTGACCAATTAATATGTAAACACACAAAGGAAAAACATGACCCATTTTGATATTTCCTATTGGTATTACATAAATTTATTACATGTGATAAATGAATTACTCATTTTCTGTTAAGGTAGACTAGAGAAGATGAATTACTCTTTTAGTTCAGCAAATCTTCTGTATATGTTTGTTTATAGATGTGAAATACAGACCTTTTAGTATATTTGTCTTATTTATTTTAAGCAAATTTAAAATATTGTCTTAGCGTTAGATTTTTTAACCTCAGACCACTGAGTTTTTCCCACTGGTTTTGCATTGTTCAGAGGCATATGTAGGGGGGGAATTTATCATGTATCACTCATTTTTTATCAGATTCACATAAAAAAAAAATATAAGGGAAATGTCACCTTGATACATTTTGCTGGCTTAAATACCACTCTAGCTGAGAACCTCAGTGTTTCAGATGATAGTTTTGTATTAACAGACAGTTTTGAAGTAAGAGACCACCTTAGGACATTGCTTTTCTGTAATTAGCAACATTTTTCACATCTTATTTTAAAAATCGGTAGCTGAATAGGAACATAAATTCAGTGTATAAGTGAGACTATGACTTTTTGACTGAAATGGCAAATGAGAGTTCTGATATTTTCTTTTTGAGGTAGTGTCTCCTAATAGCTAGATTTGTATGATAATTTCTAGTACTTTGGATTATTCTAGAAGAAATTCTAGAAGTAGTATCCAAGATCCATCATTTTATATGATAATCTAGGTGTTGATGTTTGTTACTTTTCTGTGTATCCAAAGCTGTGAGTTCAAGGTTTGTTCATGGAAATTACTTATCAGGCCAGCTGCAGTGACATATATCTTAAGACTTATTCCTCTCTGGCATGTCTGTGGGCTTCAAACAATTTAGCTGCATGACAGTTTTGGTTGGACCATGCATTGGATTAAAGTTAGTGCTCAGTCTAGGCTGTACAAGAAATATTAACAAAATTTTTAAAACTCCTTAATTAGTAGAAAGAGAAATTTTAAACTTTTTCATTTTTTTCTTCATGTAAGTGCTGTTCATAAATTTTCCTATTTGAAGATGAATTTATGGCTTTTGCCATTCTCCGCTGTGGGGCCTAAGGAACTGGTGAAATTTTTTGTAGACAGAGAAGTGTGTTTGCATTTGCTCAGTCTAAACTTTTTATTAAAACCAAAAAAGTTAGTGATATAAAAGGCTTTAGAAATCTGTTAAGACATACAAACAATGGGACCCATTATCTGGGCTACAATTAGACACAAGAGAATCTGATTTTGCCTTCACCCTATTAACTCAAAAAGCCAGACAAAGCTTAGTCCTCAGGGTCCTGCAGAGTCAACTCTGTCATCTGATTGTTGCCTCAGTTTCCTTCTTCATGTGTTAGTGTAGGTGGCTTTCAGATCATGTTCTCCATGAACATCACCAGTACTCTGCAGGTTTCTGAAGATTTCATCCCAGAAATGCACTTTATGACATAGACAACAAACATTAGGTTTTCTGATGCCCTGAATGCAGTGTTGGAGCACCATGCAGTGTTTTGCACCTTCTTTCCCAAGCCTCTTACCAGCTTTCCCTCCACCCAGCATAGCACTTGGAACAGGTCATCTGGCTTAAACGTGGGTTTGAAAAAATTCTGAATTTGTTGTCGCTATCCCTGGTTTTATGTCTCATTTTCTTAAAAACGTCATTTTTGCAGAGTGGCTATAGTACTCAGGTAGCCTCCCCTAAAAGGAGTACATGCACTTCAGAGGTGTTTCCCTTACATTAAACACAATACAGTATGCATAGCACAGTATATCCCTGTTATTTTCCTTGAATTTAAGTTTATATGTAGTAAAAGTTGCCATTTTCCAGCAAGTTTGTGTAACTAGGCTTTTGCTTTCTATTGGTATTAAGCAACATGTTTTCTGACAGTAAGCAGCACAGAGAAAATGAATAGAATGCAGATGAAGCCAGAGCTTTTCATACCCTCACAGGTGACATGCTGAAATCTTGGTACAAATTGGCAGAGCAGTGTCGAGGACCCACATGGCCTCTGTGTTATTTTACTGTCATCAGCCTGCTATTTCTTACAAAGACTGAGTTTTGCCTAGAGAAGATGTTGTCTTCGTTTCAGATGATGCTGCGGAATATTTAGTAATTACGTTTGCATGAATCTGAGCTTGCAGCTGTCTTTTGGAGTCTGACTCAGGTTGCACGTGACTAGTATTTCCTGGATCCAGAGAAAGGATAGAACCACTGAACCTGTAAAATACCAACAGAGAACGAGAAATAACAGGCTCCCTTGAATTCAGTGTCAAATGTCAGGAAGTCAGCAGCACGGTAGTCACAAAGTTAAATGGGGCCAAATTTCAATTAATTTTAAGTAAAATAAACTAATGAAACAACAACAAAAAACCTGTAGCCTCATTTCCTCATCAGTTCTGTTCTCTAAATCATGGCAAGTGGTGCCAATGAACTCCAAGTCCTTAAAAGTTTTGCTTCCCTTCTACACTGCCCTGTGTACTCAAGGCATTTACTATTTGGAAAGCAAAAAACTTCAAAAAAGAAAACACAAAATGTGACAAGATATCGGACTTGGACCAATTTTTTTCAAAATATCTCACATGGAAATTTGTATTGTTCTGAAGGTAAAATAATTATGTGTGAAGTTGTGGCCATGAAAGAAAATATAATTTCAAATTCCTTACTAATCCAATATGGATGCAAAATTTAAACCATGTTATCAAAATGAATCATTTGCCTATCTCCAAATGGGAAAATAAAGGAAAAATGGAAAAACTTTTTAGAAATACTTAGCAAATAATTTGAATGCAATTTTAAAATGAAGCCAGATCTGTATTTAACTTGTAAATCTCATGCTAAACTTATAGTTTATGGAGACATTGGGAAGAATCATTCTCCATTGCTTAGACAATGCAGATTGTAGAGGTTTTATTAATTAAAACGGTATAGTATGTTAGTTGATAAACTCTGTGATAAATGTTTCTTTACATAGTGATACAATTTTTAAGTTCTATCTCTTTTTGGATTATTTTGGCTTTTAATACGCAGTTTGGGTAGCAGGAGGTCATAAGAAGGACAAAGAAAGCTTTAAGCATTGTGTTAATCTGACCTAGCATTGCCTTCTGCTCCCTGCAGTAATAATGGCAAACACATATTCTTTTTATTCTAAATAAAGCAAACCATGCCAGTTAATAAATTTTTCATGCTCACACAGCTGGGTCAAATGGGAACTCCCTCTTGAGAGAGAATTAGAGGAAAAGAATGGAACTTTTAAACAGCATGTTTTTTAAAAAAGAAAAGTGGAAAAACTCAGTCCCTTTTTATTAGGAGTATTGTGATGAATAGGTAGGATTTTTCTTTTTGCTTTTACAGTTTTATATCATTATTTAATTTACAATAATAACTGTGTAAAATGTTGTCTTCTCTATATCAGACCGGAAACCAAAATACTACTTTAAATAAAATGGAAGTGAGGTTTTTTAATGATGTCTTCTGATGACAGCTTTTACAATGGTCACTGAGTCTGTATCTGATAACTGTGCTATGTGTGAGAAATAGGCTAAAATGCCTTAATAGAAGTTAATCTCAAACTGAACCTTGTCCTAGATCACTCTACAAGATTTTTGACTATGAAACCCTGTGGATGAAAACGTGTATACAGGATTCAACATGGCATCTCCTGTGGTCTTAGTTATAATTTTGTATTCAGGTGCTTTGGTCGATGAGGTGGATGAACAATAACTGCATATGCAAGTATTCAGGAAAGCACAGAATTTCTAGGCAATTTACACTCTCATGTGCTCTGTTCAGAAACTCAGCTCTCAAATTATTGCTAATGAGCAACAATGAGTGTGTTTGTGGGTACGAATAAAGGGATCAGAGAGGAATTCACATCATCCAGCATCAGACATTATTTAAATGCCTAGGTTGGGATACTGGGCTCCCTATCCAGTTAATGGAGGGAGACTTTCCATCCCAAGCCTGCATCTAAAAGATGCAACAGGTTTGCAAAACAGCACAACACAGTAGGCTGTGGTCTTCTAACTCCCTGGCTCTGCATTCTGTGCATGGTGGTCCCCACAAGGCCAGGCATCCTGGCTCCTTCCCTTCCTGGTGCAGAGAGAGGGAGGTGATACACTCTTGGGTCAAACTCTCAGAGTTCAGAACTACTTAGGATGCTCAAAGGGACTCCAGGTTTGGAAAATATTTCTTAGTCCCCATAGTTGAGTTTTAGTTAGAATCATCCCTTTTGCACCCTATTTAGTATGAAGATGATTTATGTATCCAGGTTGGACAACATGATTATGCTTGAAAGAGTCATATGTGACAATCATAAACTAAAATTAAATTAAAACGAATCATAGTATAGAATAGTGTGATAAATTCCTCAAGGTGATTTTGAATGTTTGTCCAAGCAGACTGTATGACAAAGGCCTAATATCATACAGATGGGCAATATGACTGATATTTTATCAGTGTGGTGGGCAGCTAGGAGTTTATATTTAGAGACAAACCATACATGCAGTTGCATGTTTGATCATTATTTAGTTATGAACACCAGTCACAGTACAATTTCATTATAAAGCAAATTGTCCTGAGATCAGATTCTGCCCCTCTTCTTCTCTCAGGCAGAAGGATTTGTAAAATTATGTGAAAAATGTAAGGTAAGAAATGATTCCTAGAAGAGCTGTTAATTGTTAGGAAGTGAATACTGTGTCTTATCCTTTATACCTTAGAGTGGTTTTATTTTTAGGTGTCCTATTATGTTTTTAATCACTGGAAAGACTATTTTCAAATTTTCATGGACTCATGAAATGACTTAGGTTGGAACAGACCTCTTGAAGTCATCTGGTCTAAAACCTCTTGGGAGGATGGCTGCTGAGATGGGGCTCCAGGGTTTTGCCCTCTCAACTTCTATGTATCTTCAGGGACAGAGATGACTGTGCCAGTGTGTGACTACCCTCCCATTGAAAACTGCATTTTTTTTATAACATCTAACTGGAATCTTCTGGTTTCTAGCTTGTGCTTGCTGGCTCTTAATTTCAGATTTTTTTGATAGACAACTCCTTTCTCCTTTCTCCCTCCTTTAGCCAAGTAAAACCTGTTGATCTATGTCATATGGGATAATATTCAAATGGAACTGTTGCTGGGATTGAAGGGGAACAGGGCAGTCAGGAATACCAAATTCATAGTTGGGAAACTAATGTATTTTCAGCAACAGATCTCATAACAGATTTCAGAAGTTTAGCTTCCACAAACCAACGACAATGTGTCTATAGCCTTATGGAGAAGCTAATACAGTGTGAGCCTGGTCATCCACCTGTTTTGCCGTTCTTATGAAAAGCTCCATCTGGGTGGGACAGACCCTGGGCAGCCCATGGCTAGAGCTAGCTGAGGTGAGGGAGGTCTCTCCTCGGCAGCACTAGTCCCCCAGATGAGGCTGTATTACCCGTGCTGGTATGTGTAACCATAGAGCAAAATGGAAGTGTGCTTTTGGCACGTGCTGAAATGCCTGTACAGTCCTCTAATTGATGGGACTAGGCATGAGAATTAAGATGTGCCAGCATATGCTAGCAGCCCAAGTATAGGCTCTCTGGGCATGCAGCAAATGCAAAAAGAGTCATGCTTTTAATTGTTTTGTGGTCATCTCCATTGGCCTGGTGCAGAGATTCTGTGCATCTCAGATTTCTTCTGAGATCTGAAGAGAAAGGAAATTAGCATTGGATGAAAAGGGAAATAGGACTTTGGTTACTACACAGTGCTGTCTAAAAAGACTTAATTGGTAAAAGAATTAATGAAAATAATTGCTTTTTAATAAATGTGAGCATTCATCACCAGGTATAAAAATGCCTTATTTGTAAATCTGAAAATAGTGTATTGGTTTCAGAGGAGATTTTACAAACATCTGTTCTTCCAAGATTAATTTGGTATAAAAATCAAAAGGTCAGTTGACATAATTTTGTTATATATTGTTAGTAATGAATTAAATAAAATAATAGCATCAAGGCTGTTTTGGTTTCTTTTGTTTGTTTAGTTTATATGTATATATGTGTCTGTACATATTAGCTATGGGTGCATGTGTGCATGCATGAAGACTGTGTAACTGTAGTATATCTAATCACATTGACCATATAAAATTATGAATGAACAATTTACATTAATTTGTGTTCTCTTTGCTGCTCTTTCTTATGTGCCTCTTTACAATAATTGTCATATTTTGAGTCGTTAAGTAGCCAAAGGCATCAAGTTTTCAGGGGAATTGATAGCATGTTCATTTATTTCAAGTAGCTAGTTGTAAAATATCTCCTATGCACTGGATGAAATTATGCAGAACAGGTTTAAAGAAGAAACAAGCATGTAACTTTACCAAAACCAAACCAAACCAAACAAAAAACTCCAAACAAGAACAAAAAAAATTAAAAAAAAAAAATCCCTTGGAAATTTGTATCAATAATTACACATTCTCTCCTATCTCCAGACCTAATTTGCAGACAGAATCTGCTGAACTGGTGATTTTGTTCATCTTAAGGGTTTGACATATGTTGTACTTATTCTAGTATATTTCTCAGTATAAAAATGTCTCAAGGAGATCAAAACAAGCCCTGTTACCTGTAAAGCTTAGCTTTTATAATGGGTTACACATTCAGGTGCTGGCAAAGCCCAGAGGTGTTTTAGAGAAACAAGTGGGAGTGGAATCATTCAGGGAGAAGTGGACACCCTGACAGATGTTGAACACTGGTCAGGTTCAGTATTTCACATGTTCGACCTACCTGTCTTACTGTTCCCTCTGGACTGAAAAGTCAGGGTACAACCTGCAAGGCACACACTAAAGGTTACCCATTTTGAGCTTTGCATCCACCTGCCACTTCTGTCACCCTGGAACATATTTTTGCATGTTAGTATTTCTCATGAAAAGAGATGTTGATATTTATGAAAGCTTTGATTGCATTATTTTATGTTAGGAAACCCTCACTGTGAGGAATTAACAATGAAGCACTGTTAAAAAAACTATTGTTTTTCCTCTCAAACTGTGTATCAGGGGAGGGGAAGGTGGAGTAAAACTAGAGAGATACTGGAAAGTGAGGCATGGTTTAAGTTGGTTTTCATTTCCAACCAGGAAGTCACCTTAAGGTCAATTCTAAGATATGTAGAGCCAGAGAGCATTTATATATGTGAATCTTTTAAGTTAATCTAGTCTTCTTCTGCAGGCTTTTCATAGTTCTGGTGTTAAAACAGGTACAAGTCTTCTAGAAGCCAGTTCACAGTGTGTCTGGGTGGGATGGAGATGAGTGTGTGCTTTTTTCCAGCAGATGTATAGTGTGCTCGTGTCACTGTACTTGATAGGAGCACACCTGGATACCTCGTTGTTCTCCAATCATCTGTCTCGTGTGTGCTTCAGAAGCCATGAATTATTCACATCCTCTTAGAATATTCCTCTAGATTTCCTGTGCAAAGCCCTCAATATTGTGGCTTTTAAAGTTTAAAATATAATTTTAGGCATTTTATCATGTCGCTTCTACAAGTATTTTCCTGTGGTGAAGTTTAACCCTTTACATATGTGAACTGATTTTTTATTTTCCCAAGAACATCTTCTTGCTTACTGTCATTCCCATGGAGTTTATCTGAAGGATATTGATTGATAACAGTGGGATCATTTAGAATTTAGTCTACCTAAAAACACCTGCTTATCATTTGTGCAACATCTGTGCTGTGTGAGTGTAATGGGCTTTTATGATGATTAAGAATTTTTACATTTTATTTGTGCTTTGCTATTTCTCCGCTATTTTAAGTTTCCCAGTAAGTCCATTTTTAGGTTTCCTGTGTGATAAGATTGCTGTATTATTAGGTCTCTCTGAAAGATAGCCCTTAATCCTCATGTCCCTTTATTCCAAAGCTATATGTATTACTTTAACTCAGCAGTAAGTATAATTCAGCTGGCCTAGTGTCCAGCAGCTGAACTCAGCCTCAAATCCCCTGCTGCATGCTTCGTATGACACTAAGCTGTCATTTTAATCCCCGTTGTAATGAATCCCACACATACTGAGTGAATTGTATTATATTGTAAAAGTCATTTGAAATATTCCAGGAGAACAGTTTTACACTGGAAAAAAATTAGGTTTCTTGAAGCAGGAAAATTTCACAGGATCTTTTCAGTCTTTAATGAAGCTCTTGGTTGCAACATTTTATGTTAGGAGGGAGTTTCCCTGGAGCCCTTTGATGGATATTGTAATCAACTGTAGACCTTCTGTCCATCCAAACAATGCAAAAAGTCTGAATTTCATCTGACCACACAAATTCAGGGGAAAAAAAAAAAGCTCAAACAAATGAACTGTGTACAGACAAAAATTCCTATGAAATAAGAATATTGTCATTGGCCTTCTGTGCTGAAAGGCCACATGCACTCGCACATAGAATATTCTCATCCTGTTGACTGAATTGTGGGGACATGATCAGAATGTGTGCTTAATGAAGTGTGAGTAATGGAGGTAATTTTAAAAATCTAGCAATGGCAATTCTGTCTGGTTTAGGCTGGCTTTCATACTATTTATTTCTGTCTTTCACATTTCAGACAATTTTATAAGCTTTCAGGTGCTGCTGCCTTCAGGACACAGTGACTCAATACTACAAATTAGCTGTTTAACAAGAGAACCTAATTTACAGTGCGGAGAAGCATTTAATGGAGAATTCCCAAATTAAATTTTATTATCATTCTGCACAGAGCCCTGATGAAGTGCTTCTACCTCTGGGAATAGAAAGCAGCAATGTGTGTGCGCACTGAACATTCTGGGAGAAGTCTTCCCTGCCTTTGTTGCATAAGGATTTGTACAGGCTCTTTTGCCCCTTCGCACCAGAATGCCAATAAGTGANTAGCCTGCTCATTTAATGCTAGATGCCTGCTCTAGACTGAGATTATGAGGACTTCTTTATGAAGGCAGCTCAAATGACTACTTCAGATATGGAGTTAAAAACTGTGATTGGTCCTGAGATAGATGTGCTTGCTCCTTTCTTCCAGTTAAATGAAGCTTTGAGTGACTAGTCAGAGGTGGCTGTAGTCTGTCTTTGCATCATTCTCAGTGTTTGTGTAGCTCTATAATTGAAAGAGTGGTTTATTTCCAACTAGACTTTTTTTTTTCCTCCATTAATGAACATCAAAACAAAATCATCAACAACAAAAAAACAAAATGCAAAATCATNCAAAAAAACACACCCCCCTCAACTAAACGAAACACAAGAAGTCTTTGTTCAAAGAACATCAGACACTGAAGAACGGGGCTTAATATAGATTGCAACAAGGAAAAAAAAAAAAAAACAACCAAAAAACCACCTACTTAGCATTTGCTCTCATGAATGAGGATGGAAATTTGAAGTTAAAAGGAAGAGAAAGCAAGCATACCAGTCCTAGCATCTAAAGTGTGCTTGTTGTAAACTAATTTCTTGTATTGCTGGACAAAGAAGTATGCAAGAGACTCCCTAGGTTCAAAACAGATGAAGCCATATATGACTATGTATTATTTTATGCTTATTTCAACCATCAAAATTCCAAATGCAAAATCAAAAGACTCAAGGACATACACATTATTTGTGATACTCCCTGGAGGATGTTGGGTTCATGAAGCAATGAACAGTTTCCATTCAGACTTAAAAAGGCTTTTTTGTCTCTTTCATATGATGTATCTAAACATTATAGAAAAGCTACTGAACATAACCAATTCTTCTAGTAGTACTGCTGTATTCAGCAAAATTCACTACATCCAGAATAGTTTAAGAATCTTAAAAAATATTCTCTGTAAGGGAAAGCACTGTAACCAATAGAAATGATTCAGAGGATTCAGTTCCAGCAGCATGTTAGGAAGCCTAACACTCAGATTAGTATAGAACTGCAGATTAATTAAGCAAGCAAGATAGGACAGTAAAAGCAAATACTGTTAGCTGTTTACACAGCAGGGAAGACAAACTTCATGAACTTAACTGTAAATTTTATCTGTCTGTGGTAAAGTAGAAAAAAGTATTTAAGAACTTCATAAGATGTGTTGAAAGAACTGAGCAATATGTTAGTAATTCTGTTTTAGAATTAACATAGCAATATTTGACAGAAATAGAGGAAAAACATTTACTGAAACAAAAATTATTTGTAATAAAATTAATACTAAAGGTAAAAAACACTATATAGAATAGCAAGTTATCGCAGAGTCGCTATGGTTGGAAAAGATCTTAAAGATCATTGAATCCAACTGTTCTCTAACTCTATCAGTGCCTCTACTACACCACATCCTTAAGCATCAAAGTTAGCACACTCGTTCCCAGCTGGGATTGAGGTAGATGTCAGACCAGATTTAGGACTCTACCTTTATAAATATGACTATCAACCTCAGGCAAGCACATTCATTCTTTTTTCAGGTCTCACCAGTTCTCCCTAGTGTGATCTTAGACCAGGAAAANCAAAAAAACACACCCCCCTCAACTAAACGAAACACAAGAAGTCTTTGTTCAAAGAACATCAGACACTGAAGAACGGGGCTTAATATAGATTGCAACAAGGAAAAAAAAAAAAAAACAACCAAAAAACCACCTACTTAGCATTTGCTCTCATGAATGAGGATGGAAATTTGAAGTTAAAAGGAAGAGAAAGCAAGCATACCAGTCCTAGCATCTAAAGTGTGCTTGTTGTAAACTAATTTCTTGTATTGCTGGACAAAGAAGTATGCAAGAGACTCCCTAGGTTCAAAACAGATGAAGCCATATATGACTATGTATTATTTTATGCTTATTTCAACCATCAAAATTCCAAATGCAAAATCAAAAGACTCAAGGACATACACATTATTTGTGATACTCCCTGGAGGATGTTGGGTTCATGAAGCAATGAACAGTTTCCATTCAGACTTAAAAAGGCTTTTTTGTCTCTTTCATATGATGTATCTAAACATTATAGAAAAGCTACTGAACATAACCAATTCTTCTAGTAGTACTGCTGTATTCAGCAAAATTCACTACATCCAGAATAGTTTAAGAATCTTAAAAAATATTCTCTGTAAGGGAAAGCACTGTAACCAATAGAAATGATTCAGAGGATTCAGTTCCAGCAGCATGTTAGGAAGCCTAACACTCAGATTAGTATAGAACTGCAGATTAATTAAGCAAGCAAGATAGGACAGTAAAAGCAAATACTGTTAGCTGTTTACACAGCAGGGAAGACAAACTTCATGAACTTAACTGTAAATTTTATCTGTCTGTGGTAAAGTAGAAAAAAGTATTTAAGAACTTCATAAGATGTGTTGAAAGAACTGAGCAATATGTTAGTAATTCTGTTTTAGAATTAACATAGCAATATTTGACAGAAATAGAGGAAAAACATTTACTGAAACAAAAATTATTTGTAATAAAATTAATACTAAAGGTAAAAAACACTATATAGAATAGCAAGTTATCGCAGAGTCGCTATGGTTGGAAAAGATCTTAAAGATCATTGAATCCAACTGTTCTCTAACTCTATCAGTGCCTCTACTACACCACATCCTTAAGCATCAAAGTTAGCACACTCGTTCCCAGCTGGGATTGAGGTAGATGTCAGACCAGATTTAGGACTCTACCTTTATAAATATGACTATCAACCTCAGGCAAGCACATTCATTCTTTTTTCAGGTCTCACCAGTTCTCCCTAGTGTGATCTTAGACCAGGAAAAATACATTACTAATCTCACTGAAAACCTGACTCCTAAAATTTCCAGCAGAAATTTGATCAAGCCCAGGAAATTTTAAGGGCATTATTATTTATTTTCCTTAATGGAAATTCCTAAATTGTCGTGACACTAGCACTTATGTTTCATATATTTCTTCTTGATGAAAAGCCTCCCCAGTATATAATGGAAAATGGACAGACATTGAATAGTAATCTGCCCATTTTCTTAATTTAATTGTCTTGGAAGAAGTACGCTATAAAATAAGTCACTGGAGACAGTAAATGCAAGAAAGACATATGGGCAAAAGTATCGAGTATGTTTTGAAATAAATCCAGTATTTGTTGTCTGGGGAACAGATACTGCACTCTGAAGTACTGAAAAATTAATTAGGAGTAATCCTTTCAGTTGTCTGTAAACTATAATGTGACCTTTAGCAATGGCTCTAACTGATCTGTGCTCAAGTTTGTTCAAGCCAAAGCAAAGAGTTTCCTCGACGTGAATCAACACTGGGCCAGGCCCCAGCTTCTTCTGTATGGAGACCAACTATGTGACACGAGGTGAAGGCAAATGAGAAAAGTTTAGATATTGGTGGGAATTTCTGCAGCTGAAATCTGGTGTTGAACTTCATTTACAGATATTGTTTTCTGAATTACAGCTCAAGCTGCATAACTCAGTTTTTCATTCTGCAAATAGGTAACCTTGCTGCCAAAAATTAAATTGATTACAGAGTATTAGGTTTTACAGCCAGATTGGACAAAAGACCAAGCAGGGAACTGGAGGAACTTCACAATTTACTCATTATTTAGTTCTTTCCAATGCTGGCTTTTTACCAAATTGTATTCCTACAGATTCAGAGTTTAAGGGTGGCATTTTAATGTGGGATTTCTTCATACTTTATTTTTGTTTTTAAATAAATATTTATTTTAAAAATGTATGTTGACTGTCTCAAGGAGGAATGACCTGAGCAATGTGGAGATACCACACTGATTAGGACACCATTTTGTGTCAGTTTTTACTGCATTTCATTCCTGCATTCATATGCAATCCTTAACTAATGCAGGTTTTTGTTACTCTAACAATGAAAATACTGGATTTGCTTTGAAAGATAATTAAATTACTGGGATATCAAAGGAAATTTAGGCCTCATCACATTTTAAGTGCTAATTTAATAAATGAATTTATTATTTATTTGTATTTGGTATTGAAAGGAATTGCTATATGTTTTTTATCACCGAAGAGCAAATTAAAAGGAAATATTTAGAATATCAAGGAAAGGAATGAGAAACTAAGAAAAAAAAATGAAAACCTCCTTACAATTTATTATTAGTTCTACATGGAAAAAAAAGCAAAAGTTGTTAATTTATAAATTGCCATGGTAAAGAACAAGTTGTGAATGATTTTCTTGTACCAGTAAAAGTTTGGACTCTGAAGCAGCCTTTCTTATTTTTCTTCTTCATGAAGCTGATCATGCAGCTTTTGTAATGCATTTGCAATGACATCAAGGGGAGTTGTGCCTGGATAAATGGAATGATCAATCATTATTCTGAGAGATAAGTGGCATATTTTAAAATTAATTCACCCTCAACATTTTCTTAAATAGAAAGTTTAAAATCTTTTGTGCTCAAGAGGTAAAGAACTGATGGAATGAGTATTTCTGCATAGATGTCCCTCAAAAAGAATCAATGTTATTTTCAAATATTTTATGGAAATTTACGTTCAACTTCATTACAAGGTAATAAAAATGCATTGTGTAGATTAATTTCCATGTGGAGCTGAAAGGACAAGGGGAATTTACCAGTTACCACAAGAAAAAAAGTTGTCTGATTATTGTAAGAGGGTTTCAATGTTTTCGGTAAACACATTAGTTTGGCTGCTGGTTAAATCCATTTGTGGTATAATACATCTGTCCCACGTACCTTCTAAATAGGCGATTCAAAGTGAACAATTGAAAAAAATTCTTAGGTAAATTTTTAGTGATCTCCTAATTCTCTTCATGTATCTGTTTGACTGTAATTGACACTTTTGTGTCTTCACTTCTCTGTGTGTCTCACACATGGGTGAAGTCTTTACTTAAAATAATGAAACTGACAACAAGGGAAAATAAGGGAATTTTGCCCTTCCAAAACTTTAAAAAAACAGTTATTTACTTAATACAGCATAATTAAATAAAATCAAATCTGACTTTTTAACCAACTTTCTAATCTCTTATAAAATCAGTTGGAGTAATTGGACTAAGTAATAATGACACATTTAATTTAAAATATTTTTAGATTATCCATAATTGATTTCAAGACATTGACTGATTGCTGTAAAATGCTTGGTTTTAAGCAGCTGACAAGCTGATGACAAGCATTAATGGATTTTGCAATAAAGAATTTGACTTTGGGAAGGAATTTTGTTAGAAGAGAATGTGTGTTTCTATCATAGAAATGCATGATGGCGAAGATGGATGATAGATCACTGACAACACCCTGAAAACTAAGTTTGAAACTTTCTGGTAGAAAGTATAATAGCCTACTAAGCTATGAATATGAATCTGCTAAAGTACATAGACTGTTAAAATTAAAATAGTAGAAAGAAGGAAAAAGTACACTAGGAAATGTGCCTAAGCACCCAAGTAAGCCTAAGCCAGCTCTCAGGTGCAGTCAGTTTCACTGTTGTTAACTACCTAGGACATTACTGTCCTTATTTAAAGGCTTATCATGAGTTCAGGGTTGGGCTTGCAAGGTGGTATGCTCTAGTTTAAAATAAATTCTGTTCTCTTGAAACTCCATGTGGTCAGGGCACTTTGTGATCATCTGTGAAGACAGAAGTGAATCTTTATTTTAAAAACTGTAGTTAATATTTGCTTGTATTATCTTGGTATTTCAGTTACGTCAGGAGAGTAAAAGAGAGAGAGAAGTTATTTTAGAGTTTTAGAAATAAAGTGGATCTGTAGAATAAATTCATAATGTCTGAAATGGTTGTGATAAAGCTGCTTGATGATTGATGGTAAAGACAAAACAGTTCTATATTTTTTAATAGTTTCATTGGACTGGAAAGAGAAGGGCTGATCCTAGCTGTATAGAAGTATAATAACAAAAATATAGGGAAATTTATTTCATAAAGTAAAAAAAAAAAACCTCCATCTGAAAATAGGTAGTTGATAAAAAAATTGAGTGTGGTGTATGTGCACAAGACTGACTGTCACATGGTCACTGTAGCTTCTTGCCAGGGCAAATTAAAGCAGGTGAAATTTGAGGGAAATTGCTTTAGGCATGAGAGAAACAGTCAAGCATTTCTCTTTCCTAAGAACATGGAAATCCTGAATATGATGCCATTTAGAACAGCAGTCCAGAAACAGATTGAAATTGAAAGTGTAATCTCTCAAGTTATTTTTACATCTGGAAAGTAAACAATTACATATTTTAAAGGGATACAGGCTAGGAGTTCATATAGTCAAAAGCAGTAGATGGCTTTGGATCTGCCAATTCACTGTCACAGCTGTAGCTCAGCTGTATTTCACATGCTGACATTTACTGTAAGTAGCATATAACATATCACTAACTAATCTGTGCTGTAGGAATGTGTTGCAGCACATATCTTGGAGAACTTCTTATGTTCCATACTATCAGGTAACTGCCTCAGGTTTTCTCTTTTCCTTGTATACACATATTCCAGGGTCCTCTGCATTTCTGCCAAATCCATGTATCTCTGTATTTGTGTAAACACATACGGACACCAGGTTTATTGGAGTAGTAACTGTTAGTCTATAGAATTAGAATTGCTGTTCAAGCTGACCAACACTGCTGTTTCACTGAAGTCCAGTCTAGTTGTTAACGATACTAGTATTGCTCTATCTGAAATTAAAATATTTCACCTGATATACCTAATTACTGCATTTTTGTCTCTGTTTTTTGTTTGTTTGTTTGTGTTTTTAAATAACGACCTTGAACTGGTAAGCCTGTCTCTGCCCTTAAGGCACTCAGTTCTTGATTCCACAGCATATAGCAGAAATTCCATGTTCTTTGATTCTTTATTTTCTGCTACTGAATTTCAGTCCATTTGATTGACATGGTTCTGGACATTGCCCACTCTGTTTTTCTGATATTTCAGTCTCCCTCTGTCTTGCAGTGAGCTCAGTTTCTTTTGTCATCATTTGACTTCTTTGGTATAAACTGTTTATGCAAAGGTCATTAATGCCTCCTGTCCCAGGACCACTTTTAAAAAGTGACTTGAGCAACTTGACTATCAGCAAGTGATTCACTTTCGTCACACTAATTGACATTTCCCCTTGTTTCTTACTAGTCTTGTGACTCTTTAATGAATTCCTATTTTTCTCAGGTTTGACTTCCATTAAACTTGCTTTTTTTTGTAGATGAATTCTGCTGCTGAATTCTAGTCAGTACTTGAGGCACTGTCAAATGCTGACATTCAGAGAGACTAAATCCATTTCATTTCTTTGTCTGGAAGTTCAGTTATCGTCTCAGAGGAGGATATGAGGCTAATCTAGTGCAATCTTCTTTTTGCAAACTCATGATTCATTTTGTTCCATTTTCCATTTACCTCTATATTCGAAAGTCTAAAACTGAGGCTATATAACAAAACAAATCCAATAAGAAAAATGAAGTGGAGAAATAACTTTAGATATTTCAGTTGCAGATATGGCACTAGAAGACTCTACATATTCTAATTTCAGGCTTCTAAATGTGTGTCACATTCTGTATGTACCATAATGTAGCAGTTAAAACTAAGGCATAGCTTTAATCTGACATTCCCTTTGATTCCTGTGGTATACCGAAAAGACAGAGAAGCCAAGTTAATGCTGTTCTCTTTCCTCTTTTAGTAGTTAGGATGTGGGGGCTTTTTAGATTTTGCATTTAGTTTGTGTGTCAAACAAGTAAATCTGTTGTATAGTCACTTATCTGTCTTCATTTCTATCACTCATAAAGGGCTGATAAGAATTTTCTTCTGAGTACAGGTTGCCTTAGAATTTGCCATGCCAGTGATCTGTAAGTCACTCCTAAATATGACTGCTATTGAGTCGATATCAAACAAATATAATTAGATATTGAGACTGTTTGGGAAGATAGAAATTAAGCAAGCAAAATGCTTTACAAGTTTTTAACTATGTTGCAAATAATGGAATTATTTAGGTTGGAAAATACCTTTAAGATCATTGAGCCTAACCCTTAACTTTGCACAATCAAATCCATCACTAAACCATGTTCCTAAGTGCAACATCTAGACATCTTTACCTTCAGTGATGGTGACTCAACCTCTCCCATGGGCAGCCTGTTCCAGTGCTTGAAAACACTTTTGGTAAAGAAATATTTCCTAATGCCCAATCTGAACTCCCTCTGATCCAACTTCAGGCCATTTTCTCTTGTACTATCACTTGTTACTTGAGAGAAGAGACCCAAAATACTCTTTTTAGGTAGCTGTAGAAAGTGATAAAGGTCTCCTTTGAGCCTCCTTTTCTCCAGACTAAACAAACCCCAGTTCCCTCAGCTTTTCATAGTAATTGTTCTTCACCAGCTTCATTGCCCAACTTTGGACACATTCCAGCACTTCAATGTTTTTCTTGTAGTGAGGGGTCCAAAACTGAACACAATCTTCAAAGTGCTGCCTCACCAGTGCCAAGTACTCTCATTTCATGGTCACTGTGCCCAAGATGACCTCTAACCACCACATCATCCACAATTCCTACTCTGTTCATGAACAACAGGTCCAATGGTGCACCTTCCCTAGTTGGCTCTGTCACCAGCTGTGTCAGGAAGTTGTCTTCCACATGCTCCAGGAACCTCCTGGACTTTTTTTTCTTTGCTATATTGTATTTTCAGCAGACATCTGGGAAGTCAAACTTCCCTATGAGAATAAGTGCTAGAGATTGTGAGGCTTCTCCCAGCTACTTATGGAATAGTTTGTCTGCATCCCAGTTGGATGACCTATAACAGACTTGTGCCTTGATATCAACCCTGTTGGTCTTTCCCCTGATTCTTACCCATAAACACTCAACCCTATGATTACCATCATGAAGTTCTAGACAGTTAAAACACTGTCTGTTTTGTTTAAAATTGATTGGTACTGTGGTTTATCCTAATGATTAAAAAAAAAAAAGTAAAAAATAAAAAAAAAAAAGACACTATGCCAAAATTAGCCCAAAGTTAAGTTGATTTGTAAGTAAGTAAAGCAAGTTGTTTAGAAAATAAAGCAATTTATATTAAAAGTGTGCCTTTTTTTTTCTGGGTGTTAAAGCAAAAAAAAATTATACACGTGCAACTGCTTCAACAAGGTTTGAGAGATAGGAGAGCTTCCATTTTCCAAGATGCTTCAACCTCTACCATGAAGGAGAAAGAGGACTCTGGTTAACTAACTGCACCTTTTCATTTTGATAGTTCTAAACATGCTTATTTTTAAAAAATCGATTAGGAAGGTATTGTTTTAATTTAATGAAAGTGGAAATTAGCTGCTACTCATCAGTTCTTTTCAGCACTAAGCAGTCAGGCTTTATAGAGAGGAACAGTAGATTTTTTCCTCACTTCTTCTTTAAGGCAAGTACTGAAAGTCAGTTAATGCTGACAGTTTGCAAACGTACTTAAAAACCTGTTTAATATATGCCCTAGTTTGGAGATGAAAGTGAGCTGTCAGTGCTGCCTTTTTTTTTGCTGCTTCTTTATATTTTTAAAAAAATATTTATTTCCTCCCCCTCCAGTCAATACTTGATAGCCCTTGGGAAAAGAGAAGCTTTTAGATGCTAATGTTCTTTAATGCTTGGTGTATTTGCCTTGGTAAGTCTTGTCCAGAAATGGGTGGGATTTTAGACAGCTACAGTACACTAAGCATTGATCTGCTTAAAAGGGCATCATCTGGTATTCTAGGAGAACTTTGAGGAACTGTGTTTCTAGTTAAAATGATATTCTACTTTCCATTGCCATTCAATCTAAGTGTAACACAGAGCACTGTGTGCAGAGTACAAGGCCACAGCTGCACCTGTATGGAAAGTGATAACCCTCAGTTCATGTACAAGTTGGAAGGTGAAAGATATACTGAACTGGGGAAGAGGGACTAAAAAAATACTCTTTCTTTACTGGGGGGAGATGTGTGATTATTGAATTAATTAATCTGCCTGTGTGCTCTCACACTGCTAATTTGGGTAACAAGACAAGCAGTGTGTGTGTGAGTGCGTTAATGATCAATCCCTATTCCCACTGAATCGGAACATTTCCCGAAGGTCTCCAATGTCTATGCTGCCTGTGCCAGTGCAGGTACAAAACAGAGAAACGTGGTGGTCACCAGAGCCTCTAGGATCAGAATATGGCCTTGCCCCATCTGCCTTTGTTGCTCCCTGTCTCCTCAGCACCTGGCCACTGCTTGGGTGGGCAGCCAGGGACAGTCTGATGCAGCACCCTGACCCATGCCCACCACCCTTTCCCAGCAAGAGCAGAAGAAAAGCTGAAATAGAATAGCTGCTGAAAAGTCAAATGGAGTAGCAGGGAGCAAAAAGACAGGAGAGCCAAAACTGTATTTTATTAATTCTCAGTACAGTTTTTAAGAAGAAGGTTAAAACTGAGGAGCTGGTTGGAGCAGTATGTCAGCATTTCAGAGGTTGTGATTGGAAACTTTCTTCACATCTTTTGACCTACTTAGTAGTGAAGATTTATGTGTCCATTCACAGCTAGTATCTAGATATGAACCAAAATCAAGATTTCTTTCAGAGATCTATCAGATGATGACTTAAAGATCTGTAGAGAACCACAGAACCAAAAATATTTGCTTAGCATTGTTCATGCTTAAAAATTTGCTGTTGCTATTCTGAACTTGTGCAGCTTCATCTTGCTATCGTTATGTATTTTCTCTTGCTGCATTGATACTTGCCTGATATTACTGATTTCTTTTAACATGGGTACTTTCAAACAGTAATTTCCTTTTAACCTTCTCCTACCAGCCTAGATAAAATAGCAAGCAATCAAAAATGGTCAAAATAAGACAAGTTTCCACCTTTGTATTTTGCCATGAATGAGACTCAGCTAGGTCAGGAGTGCCCAACCTGTAATTTTGAAGATGTTGCTTTTTAGACTGAAAGTTGCTGCCTGACACTTTTTCCACCTCGTGTGATAAAAATTTAGTCAGTTTTTGTCACAGGACTGTGCATATCCAGTCTTATGACAATATGATATGATCAGAGTGTGTATTTGTTCATGTAAGGATACGATTACATTTTTCCTTATATGACGCCTCCATCATGTGAATGAAAGTAAAACTTCCATGTCACTTAATATGTGTATTTTTTAAAATGCTACGGTCTTTGCAATTCAGCTTAGAAAATGGCATTGCTATGCTACTGCTGTTTGTCGAAAAAACAAAACAAACCAAACAGTAAAGGACTTGCGCAGAAAACCAGAAAAAAAAAAGAGTTTTGTGTTAGTCTCATATTCAGTTAATTTGAGACAATTCAAAAATACTGTGTAAGGCAATATTTCTTCTCTGTATGGTGGTCTGTTTTAGATAAATACCAATCCCTGTATTCAAAACATGTTTCTGAAAGGAGACTGAAAACAGAAGAAAGTTTTGAATAAAACTTCCTACTGACTTCTGCAGCATAGGATCAAAGTCTCAATGGTTATGAAAATCATTAAATTTATTACTATTTGCATCAATCCTTCCATTTCATTTATTTTTATGGATAACTAGTATTCAATGAATATAGAACAATCACTTTTCTAAAACTCTTTAAGTATAACCATTGTTCAATATTTCCACAAACCTATTTTCTTGCAGTATAAAAATAACTGTTCCTATCCTTTGGAAAGGCAAAATAAAATGGGAAGTGTAAGAAGAGAATGCCTACATTTATCATTGTATTATTAGTTTTTATTTAAAGATAAAAAAAACCCCTGAATAATTATAATTAGGTTCTGGTTCTGTTCTTTCATTAACATTTCCAAGCTTGGATTCAGGTCCAGTGTTTTGTGTAATTGCAACTGATCTGAAGACTATTTTAGTTTATTTTACAGTCCATGCCTTAGATGTTATGTCAGCTTGTATTAGCACACTGAACATTTGTAACTTGTTTTCTGTATGCAGGCTTAGGACTTTTTAATTAATTGTGAGCAAACCAGCAAATACCTGACAAATATTCTAGAGCAGATTATTGTGAAATCACTGTTTTGGAGGCGAGCGTTAAGGGAAGGGAGCAGTGGGGACAATAATCTATTTGGCAGGATAACTCATTCTGTTTGGAAACTGTATTGGTGTTTCGAGTGATTATCAGCATGTCTGCAAGAACAATTTACACTGATCTTAATAGTCAATTTAATTGAATTAAGCCTCATCAGTGAGATGTATTTTAAAAGGTTTTGTTTTACTGCAGACTGGAACTATTGCTGTAAATGTGATTATGTAAGACTTCACAATCCAAGCAATATGGGGCATCATACATATATGAGACAACGTGAAAAAAATTGATTGAGCAAAGTTGTGCAGTGTTGTCCAGTATGGGTCAGTAATGTGCTGTTGGAGATGTACTTACTACTTTCTGGAGGTTTTTAATCTGGGGCTTTGGGTTTGGTTTTTTTTATACTGTGCCAAGAATATATTCTGAAGTGAATACACATTTCCTGAATGTGAATAGATGTTTTTGCTGTTCCAGTAGTATTTTTTTCTTCTTTAGTAAATAAGTTTGACATAACAGGCTTTACTAAAAATGGAATATGGAATAGAAAATGAATAAGACTTTCAGGCAAATAAGAATCAGAAGACAAGGAGGTAAAACAAAGGCCAGAAATCCGGAAAGGAATTTAGAGGTCTGAATTTCCAATGAAATACAGCAAAAAAAAAAAAGTTGTACACTGAAGGTTAGGGAAAATCTGATATTCTTTCCTTGATTCAGGTGTACTGGATGTACACCTTGCTTATGTTTCCTGACCAGCACAGGGAGCTCTGGTAATGAGGTCCCTACATCAAGACTTCCCAAGGACGTAAACAGCATGCACCCATCTTTGTGAGGGGCTTAGTTTAAAACTCATCTTGCCAAGGCTATTCGGTTGAAAGCAAACACTAATGTAGTCAGAGACTGACCAAATACCCTGGTACTTGTCTTAGTTGTCATAAGAAACTACTCAAAGGAAAGCAGTGCTTTTGAGAGGCAGTGTGGGAAGGACAGAGTATCACAGATTTTTTGAGGAGTGTGGAGGCTGAGATGGTGGTTTTGCTCAGAAGCTGCCCCAGATGTTTCCTTGAAACACTGAAAGGGAAAAATAAATGTTACTGAATCAAAAGTTAAGGAAGAAAATGTGCAAGTGAAGAAAGCAATAGTAAGAATTGTCCTGCACCATTCTGGGGAACTCTGCTAGAGACCTCTGCTGCTGCTGAGGATACATGTGGAAACAGAAAAGCCTTACAAGAGAAAGCAAGGGCTGAGATATCTTGTAATAATTCTTCCTGTATAGCTTGTCTAATTACAACATTATCCAAACTCCATGCAAACATTAATTTACAGCAAATTTGGATTATAAAGCTCACTGAAACTGTGGGTTTTAAAACTATCAGAAATCATTACATCCAGCAAACTATATTTGTATCTTCTGATTTTCTGACAGTTGTTTGTGGATAAGGTTGTCTTTTTTGCTAGCTCAGTACCCTGGGTTTTGAATGGGTTTGCATGGAGATAAGGATTTGAAAACATTTCCTTTACTTTATCACAACAGCAGCTGACAACTGGACAAGCTTCAGTACATTATGCTATATTTGATAATATCTTTAGTTCCTATGTGCACAGTTTAAATTCAATATGTGTGGTCTTCCAGGGCAGAAACTGATTTCTATCTTCATTCAACCAAGTAGTCATCATACTGCTACAGTAATAGCAGTCCTTGAGTATTCCAGGGAAACTGAGTCAAGATGTATGTAATTATAATGATGAAGTCATTTGGGGAGGAATTAGGATCTAACAGGTCTTCACACCTTAAATTTTAGGTATATTACTCCTGAGAACAGTCCTGACTTCAAAGATTTATTTTTCATATATTTAGACATTAGTTTTCAGGCAGATTACAGTGGGCAGTGCAGTAATGACTCACTGACACACGATAGATGTCATCCTCTAATTTGTGATGGAGAAAAACCTTAGCAACAGATAAGTGGGTTTTGATTTTTTATTTATTTATTTATTTTAATACTTTATTATAGCTGTGTGTCAAATCTTTTACTCTGATTTCCGGACCTAATGAGGCAGTTCTTTGCTATCATAAAGAAGACAGGAGATTGAATAGACACGTTTGGGCAAGTTTTACATACAGTATCACCAGGTATCCCAGCTGTGAATGTGTAAGAGAATTGAAAATGAAGAAATTACAGCCACGTGATGTAGGGAGTTACATTTTTGGGTCACTTGAGATGTTTTCAGGGACTGCAAGTATGATGCAGCAGTAATGATCTATTTTATTTTTGTGTACTCCTTTTTGGAAAAAAAAAGTCAAAATATTATTATAGCTTGTAACTTTTAAGAAAAGACTGTTTTAAAAGCTGTGTGCTTCGTTGGCAGGCTGCTATCACTTGATAACACTGTCAAGAAAAAGTGTAATACAGAAGTACAAAAATGGGGGAGCACGTTGACAAAAATAGAATTTCGTGGTTAAAAAAATGTATATACACCCACCATAATATCCTGGAATCTAAGAATATATTTGAATTCTGTGTATTTGCACATGCTTGTTTATATATCAAGTATACAGAAGTGTGGGAATACAGAATAGCTTTGTTTGTATACATTTATAAGAAAGTATGCATACATGCTTTGAGTGCTTAGCAAGGCCTCTCAAGAACAGCGCAAGCAAAGCGCTGTCATCCTCTATAATGTGACACTAAACAGAACAGATGTTGACTTTTGAACTTGAAGCAAAATCAATTTCCAGTGGAGTTTTGTCTTTGACCTCAGAGGAGTCATGATTTTGGTGGTGATTTTATCAATGTCTTCTTTCTGAAAGCCTTTGTGGTTTATGTTGGGGGGTGTGTGTGTGTGCTTTGTTTTGTTTTGTGTTTATTTTTTATTTGTTTGGTTTTGGTTTTGTTATTTATTGTTGTGTTTTGTTTGTTTGCTGTTTGGTTTTGTGGTTTTTGGTTTGGTTTTGTTGTTTTTTAGTTGGTTTGTTGGTTTTTTGTTAGTTTATTTTTAATGCCTCTGTTCTAGATATTCTTTTTCTAATCCCAGATTATCAAAAATCTCTTCAGCCTTTAGAAAATGTGTATCTCCCTGTATAAAGTTCATTCAGTAGTAACAGCTCGCAATTATAGATGTATATACCAGATTTCCTTGTAGAAGGCTCCTTCTCATGAGCAGTTTGTAAATCCTACTTATACACTCTGTATAAATACTGCTTTTTCTTCCAAAAACATACAAATTTCTCCCCCGTGTTCCGGATTACTTAGGGTGACAAAGATTATAAAGATCTCTGCTCTGATATCAAACCACCTATGTGTTGGGGTTTTCTTTATTTTTCAATGGCTGAGTTCCCTGTAAGAGCATCCAGTTCCTCGCTGGTTTTATGGCACAGCTTCTCCACGTAACACCCTCCTTTCCCAAGTCAAACCCCAGGGGTTAGTGGAGAACAGAGGCTTCAGAAATGTGTGGTAAGCAGAAAGAAAAGGCTGTGGTAAGCATGGCAAGGTGAGAAGCCAGTGAGGGTATTTTGGTAGGATGGGAGAGATGATCCTTGAGTGCTCTGGGCAGGTCTTCCAGCCCACGATGTGGACAGAGGTCAGAGAACAAAGGTATGTATCCCTAAAAAATATCTCCCCAAAGCTACGGTTCCATACAGGGGAAGAGTCCTGTGGGATATGACTTTTAGGCTTACTTTTCTCATCAGATAATTTGTGTCTATATTTCATGCATGACATGAAGGGTTGTGTGTGACAGAGAAGTCTAATGGTACTTTGGATGTGAGGAAGAAAAAAAAAGTTGTGGACCCTCTTCTCATTAATACAGATTGCTTAGATTGTATCACTTCTTTTAAAAAGAAATTACTTCCTTTTGCAGAAAGTATTTAATTCTTGAATAGCAATAACTTTGTATAGGTGTAAAGGAACCTAAGCAGAGATGCTTATACATTTAGGGGTACTTTTGCTTAAACGACCTAAAGGTTCCAGTTAATACTGTACCTAGAAAGAGATGCACCCGTCCTGTGGAGTTTAGGAAAAAAAAGAACAGAAGAGCTTTTGTCAAATGCCAAAAAACCATAAATGCTGAAAAGCAAGAGTTTTTGTGAAACTAGTATTTTAACAAACTTTCTTGCTAGATAAGGCCTGTCCTTACATTCCTGTGGTGCAGAGAGATGAGTAGAGATGAAACCAACTGCCCTTTGCAGTGAATGTCTACTGTCTCACAGAGTGATAGAAAACAATTTCTGTAAGGAGTAGATTGCATTGAAAATTGCTATTTCTTCTTCTCAGTTGAAATTAAGAAAGTGAGCAATGTGCTCTGGCTTGTGATAGACTCCTCTATACTCTCTAACCATTATTTCATTGTGAATTATTAACTTATGTAACTGAGTTGTTAGTCTTTAAAAAAAAAAATATATTGCTTGCCTGCTTTTCATGCTTATGTCATTTGTCAAAGTTATGTAGATCTTCGGAACAGACACTGTCTCTAATCATGTGTTTCTACAATACTTGTTTCTCCAGGACGTGGGTGTGACCGTAGTCTCCATTTTATCAGTGACAAAGAGTAAATAGCTGTATTATATGGAGATAGTAATAGCATCCCTATTTGTAATTGCATACTAACCTTGTTTCTGTGTTATTCTAGTGCTGGAATAAGTTTATCATCTTATACATATTCAGTCATGCACGGTTTCTGCTTGTCAAGGTTTAGGGTCAGGACTAAATGCTAGGCCTATAGCAGATGCTCTGTTAAGCTCTCTCCCTCTCCAAAGTGGAAGAGAAAGGGAATAAGGGAGAGAGACCTAATGGTTAGAAAAGGAAGGTAGAACAACTTTAATGAAAGTAATAATAATAATGGAATATACACAAATAGATACAAACCCAGTACTAAACCCAACCCTCCCTGATGGCAATTACGTCACCATCACCACTGATGCTGTGGAGCAGGCACTGGGGAAGTCCCAGGCTGTACTCAGCAGCAGGTGGGAATGGGGTTCAGGAGCTGGATTCTGGTGCTGGATTCAGGAACAGACAGATTAGTATCGAAGGCAGAACATAGTTCTTGGACATCAGCCATTGAAGAAGAGGACTTGAGACCCTTGTAATCCCTCAGCTTTATACCAAGTACAAGGTATATGGGATGGAATGCCTCCCTGGACAATTTAGGTTCACCTGTCTTGTCTGCTTCTCCTCACAGGTGCAGCCTTTTTCTTTCAGCACCCCTCAATGTGGTAGATTAGATCTAGCAGTGACCTTGGTGTGCAGAACAATCCCTGGTGCTAACTCAGGTGTTACCACTGCTAAAAGCAGACACTGTCTGTGTAAACAGGCTGCTAATTTCAGACAGTGAGTTAGAAGAACTGTGCTGCAAAGTAAAATCACTGAACAGAATTAGTTCTGTTCTCACTCAAATCAAAGTGCCCCTGAATTTTGTTTGGGAAACTGGTGAAAGAAAGAAAACATGAAACCAACCCCTTCTGCTTATAAGGAGGTTTGAATTTGCATCTCTGAGCCTTCCAGAAGTGCAGCAAGATGTTACTCTGGAGTGAGATGTGCTTCAACCCTGCTACAGGCACCAAGGAATCCCCCACACTGTAAACAGTATGGAGAACAGACCTAAATACTCTATTCTTGTGCCTTAAATTAAAAAGTTTTATCTGCCATCCTTCCATGACTGACTGAGTAGTTCAAATGGCTTAATCAAACATGTTGAACTGAAAGCTACTTTCAAGTAACTTTCTAGGGTGTTGTCCTAAAAGATGCTAAGTCTTGATTCAGAGTACAGACTTGAATAGGACATGAAATAAGACCTTTAGTTTCAGTTGAATGGGTTGTTGCAGCAAATGAAGAGAGGCTGAGTGTATTTCTTTGGGTGACAAAAATAAAGCATAGCAAAGTTAAGTTCAAGCTGGAGCCTACTTGAATTTTTTATACTTTTATTTCCTTGCAGATGAAATGGAAAAAAAAAAGTTTAGTAACTTGAACAGACCCATTTATGAATATGTAGACATATGCTACAGCCTTTCAACTATGTGTGACAGTTTTATTATGAAAAGTGGAATGGGTTATAGAAAACATACCCTGCTCTGCAGGGGAAGAATGTATTTTTCTGAGCATTCTGTGTTTTGAGGTGGCGCAAAAAGTAACATATCTATATCTAAATTACTGTTGTATTTAATATTTCTTTTGCATGTTTTTGGAAAAAAAGTAAATCTTGAGAAAGAAGCAAATTTTTACTTGTGAACACTAAGATTTTAGCAGGACAAAGTAGCTGGATCTTTCCAGCAACAGTGATGCTACTTTCAATACGGAATGCAAGGAGAGGAAGGAGTTGTGGCTGACCATGGTAAATGTGTGGGAAGCCACTTTAAGTTCAGAGAGCACAGTAATATTCAGACTGTTCCTTCAGAAGCATCTCTCTACTAAGCTTCTCTGGTAAAAACAGAGAAGAATGGATCTTTGCTTTTTTTTAGGTTGCTGCCATATAGTTTGACTTTATTTTTTTTTCTTTAATTTTGTTTGTCAAATGAAAAAGTTAATATTACCTTTTTTAAAAATCTACACATATTCCAAGGTTTTGGGATTTTAAATACAGTATCACACTAGCCCAGTATGGAATGGTCCTACGTATTTACTTATTTACTATCTACATATCTCCTGTCTCTTTACTGTCATGATTTTTTGCTGTAGTATGCCTGACAGACAGGCTCTACAGCCCAGTTGAAATATTAGTATTAATCTTATCTCAATTAGTGTTTTGCTCACTGCTTTCTCTCAGCAGATGTCTAAAATACCCTAGCCTGTCAGCTAGTAGATGAACTTGGGAATTCATTCTGATGAAGTCTCTAAATTTAGATTAGAAGAGTTTTACATGAGAATAACAGTAAATAATATAATACTCAGGTTAACTGGAATAATCAGGAGAAAAATATAAAGAGAAAAATTTGTCCACACCACCCACCCTAGTTATATATATATAAAAAAAAAATAACCAAGCAACCCAAAATCCAAACAACCCTTTCAGGCTTAAAGCAAGCATGTTTGTTGAAAGACAGAAGATGGATTTAAAGTTGGCTATGGCAATACGTCTTGTACATCTTCTCTTCTTCTTTTAGTTTATAAGGAGGGGAAGGGAATCGTACCTCTTCTGTTTTATTTGCTGCCTAGAATTAGCAAAGAATATACTGCAGATGGAAATATACTGTCATATATGAAAGAGATGTAAGCTGGTTTTCTGGAAAGAATACACAAAGAAGACCGCATAGAAAAGCACTTACTATTTGGTGAAGCAGCCTTTTTTACTTAGGGACTTTAAGCCTATTTGAATAGGATTGTAAAAGCAGGAAGAATAATCTCTCTCACACACTGTACTTCCAATGCTGTACTTCAGCATTGGAACAAAACCACGAATGTTTACAAAATGTTTCTCCCTTGCCCTGTTCCCCCAGAGCTCTGCTGCTCTGGTGCTGCACCCTGCCCTCCAGAAAGCTCAGGTGAAAGAAAAGGGCCGACACTGCCGGGGAAACTAAGATTACTGATTAGGAGAGAACATAATCAGGTAGATTGAGCCTGTGTAGGGAGAAACCATTTCAGCGAGGAGGGAGGGAGTGCAGAATATGCAGGCTGCCTACCTTGGGAGAGTACCTTGCTGTTGATTAAGAAAACAAAATTGGCCATAATTCTCCTGTCAGCTTCTGAGAGAGGATGCTCTTTTTGTGCCTGTGAAGCTGGAGGGTGATTGCGTGAGTGTGTCACCTGTACCTGGCAATGAGTCTCCCTCCAGGTTTCTCCTACTTCAGAGAATGTGTTAGAGAGAAGTACCCACGGGGAAATCAACTCACCGCTTCCCCATGAAGGTAGCGAGACACTGCGGTGCCGGCAATGCCTGGGGATGCCTCGGGTGAGTACCGGCTGTAAATGAATACAAGGAATAGTCAAAGAGAGAAGAGCAGCAGCACTGAAACCTTAAAGACAGCATTTAGGTCAGTCAGCTGCCTCCCGGGATCTCTGTGGCTGGATGGGGTGCTGCCTGCTGCGTACAGGGGGTTGTGGGAAGTTCCTCTGAAAGGACTCCAAAGTTCAGGGCAAATGGGGCTTCTGGGAGGGGACTGACCCCGTGGCAGCTCCAGCTCCATTCTGCCACATATCCATGCCTTGCATAACTTTATTTTAAAATCTGATTCAAAATTGGTTGGAGAGTATCAACAGGGTGTTAATACAGAAGGAAAACCAAATAAACATTATTTCCCCTCCTCACCCCGAAGATGGACGGTGCAGTGTGTTCAGATGACAATCCTGAGTGTTTGCACAGCTGTAGGTAATAGATGCTGGCAGATCAAAGATTTAGTTGCTTTACTAAATGAACTTCTCAGTATAAAAACAGCAGAAAGTTATAAAGTTTACTGCAAACAGATTTGGACATGGTTAAATGAATTACTCAACTGATGATATAGAAATAGCTTGGAAACTGGGCCATCAGGTGAAAACAATCTTACATGCAGTCTAGGGTAATTGCACAGACTTGTCTGCAGAGGATTGATTCTGAAAAGTAGCTAAAATAACTTCATATCTTTCTAGCCATTTGAAAATAAATCTTGAGAGAATATTTGAGTGTATATATGTAAAACAATGCTCTGCTAGGGACTAAAAAAAAAATAAATAATGCTAGCTTCTGTTATAAATAGGTTCCCTGATGCATTGTAACAAGTTTTATTCCATTCTTCCTCCTAGGAATGGAGGGAGAATATGTATTTTGTCTGAAACAAGCGATATTTTTTGTCTAATGCAGGAAAAACTCCAAAATTTTTGTAGTGGTTTAAAACTGAAGTATCTTCAGTGTATTTCTTAATTAAACTCATTTTGTCTTCCTATATTTTACATCCCTTCCTAACTTAGAGGTATAAAATAATGATTGCTCTATCTTAAGAATGTGTAGTATTGTCAACTTGGAGTGATTAAAATACCATTTTCTGTTATCAAATGGCTTTTATTAATCTCTCAAAAAATACTTCGTTTTTATTTCTATTTCAGCATTGGGCTTTATTCATGACACATTTCTCTGGAAACTACAGAGGCCAGTTAATGGTTTATGAGTTCAAGCTGAGCTGAATATAGCTAAGCTCTGTCTTGCTTGACATTTCATCAAAAGCTGTGTTGATTTGCAATGTTTACGGACCTATTTATTGAACCTTCACAGCTTGAACTATGCCACCGAGCTTGTTGACATTGCTGAGTTTATCTCCTTGTGCTTGTGCAATCTCAGAAGAAAAGTTTAGAGCAAATGAGTTATAACAAACTTGTCACAGTTCATAAAATATGCAGTTAGGACAATGAAGTTGATCTTCTTGTTCATTGACCACAATACATTAGAGAAATCTGAGTAGGCTAACACAATCTCATCTGAGTAGGCTAACGCAATCGCATATGGGTAGGTGAGCATGTGTCCTTCTCTGTGATATTAACTTTCAGATTTGGCTGTAGCATCTTAGGGGCTTTAAAAAGCAGCTCATAAAAAGAACAACTATTTTCAGTTCATAAGACTAGTTATATTTGAAACCAAAATTTGTTGGCTTTGCAGTAGAAATTAACAATTATCTTACTTCCATAGAGATCTTATTTTGTGAGCAGTGACATATTTATTGAATAATCAAATAACAAATCGGATCAGAGGCACATAAATACCTAAAAAAATCATTCAGCTTTTAATGGAGAGAGCATCACATGCTTTGTGCTACTCTCCAGAACATCCTGTCTGCGTAACCCCTCTTTTTAGGCAATAAAATAAGATCTATCTTGCTCTATATTCTACTACTATTACTGGATCAATAGTGTACATTATCATGGCTTCAGACACATCCCTGTGTAACTTGAACTAAAATAGATCAAAGATAGTGCAACTGCCTGGCACCTCTGCAAAAGCAACAGAAAACTATGTGCCATTTATTCAACACTAGTAAAATGCACCATTTAATAAGTAATGGATTCTTTTTTGTTTGTTTGTTTTTCTTTTCGGGTTGCAAAGGAAGCTGTTTTGCCATGTGAACATTTTCATAGCTACCATTAACTGGTTTAACATAGTTGTACATTTTTCTTTTAGTACTGTAAGTATGCAGCCAGCTATAAACACCCAAAAGGGAAATCAGATATAAAAAAAAAAAGAAAAGGAAAAAAAAAAAAAAAAGTAAGTTGGAGAGTTTTTCTTTGTAGTTGAATGGTCTTGGATTTGGCCTCTGGTTCTTTTTCAAAAATGAATGAAGAGTTTATGCTTTTCAAATAAAAAGTAATTGCTTATTGATTGTTGAATGCAAATTTTGTTCTAAGGGTACAGTAAAAAACTCCACTCATTGGAATATGCTGGGGGGAAATAATTTGCTTTGCTTAACTATTGAGATGTAATGTAGCCTGCTTAATTATCTGGGTAGACTTACTAGGGTCAAATATCTAGATAATAGAGTGCAATAAGCTCTTTCAGGAAGCAAGTCCAAGCAAGAAATTAACATTGGTGTCTTGTTTCCTCAACTGCCTGGGCATTAGCAGATTAGCCTCCTAACTTAAATGGCTGAATTTGGATAGTGAGGGAAGTGCCAGTTTATTTATTAGACCCTTTTTATGAATCGCTTCAAGGTGTTGCCCTCTGATTAAAACATACTTATGTAAGTAGATGCAGAAAAAAAAATCACTTGGCCCTCTTTGTTGCAGATAAATTCTTAACTCTATGGAAAATATGCTTTGGAGAGATCATTTAAATTAACAAGGATTCATCATCAGAAATTCTGAAGTAAATGGTGTTCTGTGTTCATGGGAAGATCAGCTGAAGTCAATCTAGGGGATTTTACAGAAATCCAGAACTGCTTGAAAGATCTTAAAATATTTGAGTAGATTTCATAGGATTGTATCTTTCATAATGATGTTTACTATTTTAATTAATTCCTATCTCTCAAGCTGCTCTCTTCATATCTAATTTGTGAGCTTGTCTTGTCAGATTTTTTTTTCTCTTATAATAGCAACTTCTTCTAGTTTATTTTCATTTTTACATGAGAATCCACCAAGAAGAGAGGCAAACACATGGGCTTTAAGTGTCTTCAGTCTGTGCTGACTCTCATACAGGACATTGATAAGTGTAGTTCTTAATCTGACAGTCATTAGACAGTAGGACCATTTTTTTTTCTGCCTGAAGTTAAGTCTTGTGAATGTACTGGAAAGTATTTGGATTAAGGGCAGTATCAGATTCCAGCTAAAATGTCTAGGAATATAAAAATATGCTCAAGCACTCCACATACATGATATGTGTAATATTGAACAAGATAAAGATAGACAGTCCCACAAAGTAATTAAAATTGGGGGGGAAAAAAAACAACATCTTTTTCTTTTTAGTATATTCTGAATGGAATGAAGAATTTATCAAAATTTCTACCTTAAGTTTTATTAAACCCATCTTAAGTCATCAGTGTTTAAATTATCATAAACATCTAATTCTCAAATGCACTGTTCTGCTTTGCTCACAGTTCAGCCCTTCATTTTGTCAGATATTTGCTATGTTCAGTAACCATAATTATTTTGTGGAGGATGGAGGGTATCCCTTTTAATATGCATCAAAGATATAACTATTTTTACCAAATGAAATTGAATTTGCTGTAAGCATTCCAAGATCTGTTTGACTTCAGATTATTTAACAGCTAAATGTAGTGATGATAGATGCAAGGAGAGTTTCACGGGAAAATGTTGTGGGTTTTGCTTTCTAATCCTCATTCCCCAGAGTAGGATACCCACCCCATGAAACTCAATTTTAAAGTAAAGATCATATTGCATGTGAGAAGGCATCAGTTCAGATAGGTAATAAATACAAACATGGTCAATGCAAAGCTTGAGTGAAAGGCTTTTGTGTTGCTATTAAACTAGCCTCTTAAAGATTATAATAAAAAGGTCAAGCTATCATTTTATCATTTAAAAGGGACAGAGATGGTCAAGGATATTAATTAGTACTTTTTTTTTTTCTCCACAAAATGAATTTTCTGTGTGTACAGAAATAGATTTAAGAAGTTCACTTCCATTTTAAAAAATAGTGTACTTTTATGGACCTGTTCAGTAGAATTGAGACTAACCCTGATAATAGATTGCTTTTAGGACTTTACTCTTGGCCAAGGGAAAGAAAGAAGCTTTATTTATACTTAATTTCTTGGAGATAAAATATAATCAGCCTAAGAGAACCAGAGGAGTATCATCACCTGACTTTTTCAGAGGAAGTTATTGGATAAGGGGGATAAGTAGGTCTCTTGAGGCAAATGTATAAGAAAATTATCAAAATAAATAATTGAAGATAGGTTTCTCCAATTACCTCCATGTTATAGAAAGAGCAGAAAGGACAATAAATTTCAAAACTAAACCAATAATATCTCTAATTATTTGGACATAGATACCTATGTTCAAGTAAGTTGCCATCATGCCAGTTTTAGATCACTGCCGTAAATAAAGGCACACGTTACATTTTTTACAGTATTTAAAATACAAGCACTTCAGGCAGAGGTGCTTCTTTCTGCTTGTTTTATATTGTCTAGATCAGTAGACACCAAGCTCCCTAAGTGCAAGTTGGAAGTGAAAACATTATGAATAAGATACGATTTAAAAAAGAATAGCTGTCTCAAAACTCTGGTTCAGATAAACTAATATGGCTAAGATAGGCTGTGAAAACTTGATTGCAATACATAAAATATGTGATTTTCCATGCAACCTGGTTGTGAATCTTCTGCTGACTAGCTCAAGCATAGAAGATTCATTAATTTGTTTGATGAGGTTTTTTTTTTATTATGCTTTTTTTCCCATTGTACTCATTGATTTTTTGCTAATCTTTGCTATGTGTGTCCTTAAATAGACATGCTTCTTCATGGTGTTGAAATGTTTAATTTTTTCATTGCTAATAACCATGGTTAGTGGGTGATCTCCTTTCAAAGTATTTCAAGGTAGAATATACAATTATGCTGTTCTTCATTAAAAAACACCTTTTTTTCTCACATATGTTTTGTTTTGTTTTTCAATTGGTCTGGCAAAACCTGTTGATATGAGAACAAAATGTAAGGCCTCTTTGTTCATTCAGGATTTTGTTCTGAGAAGGTAGTACTAGGTCACAGGATGCTATGTTTAGAGGCAGGTTTCTGGGTTAATCTCTACATTTATAGTATCAGCTAATTTTGTCTATCCCTATTTAAATGCACTTCCTGACTGAAGCAAAATAACAAGAAAAGATGTGTACTTCAATGAAGAGATAAAAACTCATACCTATTAGGATTTTTTTTATTTAAATCTGATGATGTGTCAAGACATTCAGAAATAATGAGAATTAAGCAAAATGCTCCTTGGTAGAAATAATTTTGGCCTGGAAAAGACTGAAGGCACACACATACATAGGGAAGAGGTTATTAATTTTTTTGTTGGTATGATTAATGAAATGTCAGCTGTAAACACTATTGGTAATTACTGGAGGTAGGATGCAGCCCTGTAGCCCTGGTCACTGGTGACTTTCAGTGCATCCATGGCCAGAATTCCTGTTTTTCTAAATGATACTGTGCTTTTACCATTTACCTGTTCACTAAATATTGTGTATTGATTGGCTCTTTTAGATTCAAGGCTTTAAGTAAAAATATTAATCTGATTACTTCCTTGTTAAAATAGTCTTTGCTTAACACCACTAATCAGACTGTGATCTTCACTGAGTTTTTTCACTTAGTCCAAGATTCAAGCAAGCTTCAAGTAGCTACTCCAAAAAGCTGTAAATTAAATAACCATGTTGGTGGCTGGTCCTGCTCTTTCCTCTCTCCCCTTGTGCTCCCTCCTGGCCTCATTTGTGTGTTTTTTCGAGGAATGCAGATTCTTTGAGGAAGAAATGTCTTTCTAGGAATTGCATCTATTCCTGAACTGAGTCAAGAAAACTGTGATAGAAAAATGAGTCTGAAAATCAAATAGCTCTGGATAAATCTTTTTATGAAGGTGTCATTCTTCTTAATTGTTTGTTTGTTTCTTTTTTAAAAAAGTCAGTGACATTTGACTCCAGGCAAATTTTGTAGCAAAATTTTCCAGAGATGGAGAAGAAAGGATAAATAATTCTAAATTACTTCATGTGTAAGAGCAGACACCATTGATCTGTAATAGGTTGAACCTTTGAAGCCTAACGTGCATCAGTATCCTGAGCAAAGCAAAATGCAAACATTGTGTAAGAGAAAAGCTTTGAAAGAGATGTGTTACTAAAGTTTTCATCTTTCAGTTTTAGTTTCCTAGCAGCTGGTCCTTAGTCTACATAATTTCATTGTAATGGCTTCATGCTGCACCAGATGCTAAAGGGATAACATTTTTCTTCCCTGGATAGCAATATAGTNTATTTTGTGGAGGATGGAGGGTATCCCTTTTAATATGCATCAAAGATATAACTATTTTTACCAAATGAAATTGAATTTGCTGTAAGCATTCCAAGATCTGTTTGACTTCAGATTATTTAACAGCTAAATGTAGTGATGATAGATGCAAGGAGAGTTTCACGGGAAAATGTTGTGGGTTTTGCTTTCTAATCCTCATTCCCCAGAGTAGGATACCCACCCCATGAAACTCAATTTTAAAGTAAAGATCATATTGCATGTGAGAAGGCATCAGTTCAGATAGGTAATAAATACAAACATGGTCAATGCAAAGCTTGAGTGAAAGGCTTTTGTGTTGCTATTAAACTAGCCTCTTAAAGATTATAATAAAAAGGTCAAGCTATCATTTTATCATTTAAAAGGGACAGAGATGGTCAAGGATATTAATTAGTACTTTTTTTTTTTCTCCACAAAATGAATTTTCTGTGTGTACAGAAATAGATTTAAGAAGTTCACTTCCATTTTAAAAAATAGTGTACTTTTATGGACCTGTTCAGTAGAATTGAGACTAACCCTGATAATAGATTGCTTTTAGGACTTTACTCTTGGCCAAGGGAAAGAAAGAAGCTTTATTTATACTTTATTTCTTGGAGATAAAATATAATCAGCCTAAGAGAACCAGAGGAGTATCATCACCTGACTTTTTCAGAGGAAGTTATTGGATAAGGGGGATAAGTAGGTCTCTTGAGGCAAATGTATAAGAAAATTATCAAAATAAATAATTGAAGATAGGTTTCTCCAATTACCTCCATGTTATAGAAAGAGCAGAAAGGACAATAAATTTCAAAACTAAACCAATAATATCTCTAATTATTTGGACATAGATACCTATGTTCAAGTAAGTTGCCATCATGCCAGTTTTAGATCACTGCCGTAAATAAAGGCACACGTTACATTTTTTACAGT
>VWZY01004517.1:62868-113252 GCA_013399075.1 Chloroceryle aenea | reverse complement strand
TAAGCAAAATGCTCCTTGGTAGAAATAATTTTGGCCTGGAAAAGACTGAAGGCACACACATACATAGGGAAGAGGTTATTAATTTTTTTGTTGGTATGATTAATGAAATGTCAGCTGTAAACACTATTGGTAATTACTGGAGGTAGGATGCAGCCCTGTAGCCCTGGTCACTGGTGACTTTCAGTGCATCCATGGCCAGAATTCCTGTTTTTCTAAATGATACTGTGCTTTTACCATTTACCTGTTCACTAAATATTGTGTATTGATTGGCTCTTTTAGATTCAAGGCTTTAAGTAAAAATATTAATCTGATTACTTCCTTGTTAAAATAGTCTTTGCCTAACACCACTAATCAGACTGTGATCTTCACTGAGTTTTTTCACTTAGTCCAAGATTCAAGCAAGCTTCAAGTAGCTACTCCAAAAAGCTGTAAATTAAATAACCATGTTGGTGGCTGGTCCTGCTCTTTCCTCTCTCCCCTTGTGCTCCCTCCTGGCCTCATTTGTGTGTTTTTTCGAGGAATGCAGATTCTTTGAGGAAGAAATGTCTTTCTAGGAATTGCATCTATTCCTGAACTGAGTCAAGAAAACTGTGATAGAAAAATGAGTCTGAAAATCAAATAGCTCTGGATAAATCTTTTTATGAAGGTGTCATTCTTCTTAATTGTTTGTTTGTTTCTTTTTTAAAAAAGTCAGTGACATTTGACTCCAGGCAAATTTTGTAGCAAAATTTTCCAGAGATGGAGAAGAAAGGATAAATAATTCTAAATTACTTCATGTGTAAGAGCAGACACCATTGATCTGTAATAGGTTGAACCTTTGAAGCCTAACGTGCATCAGTATCCTGAGCAAAGCAAAATGCAAACATTGTGTAAGAGAAAAGCTTTGAAAGAAATGTGTTACTAAAGTTTTCATCTTTCAGTTTTAGTTTCCTAGCAGCTGGTCCTTAGTCTACATAATTTCATTGTAATGGCTTCATGCTGCACCAGATGCTAAAGGGATAACATTTTTCTTCCCTGGATAGCAATATAGTCTCTATGTTTGTAATTCTGTGTTGTAGTTGTCCCTGTGTTAACCTATGATACAAGAAAACCGCACATACTGGATTCTAATTTTATATTAAATAAAATGAAATCCTTTCAAATCTCCTTAAGAAATAGAAATCTCTGTAATTGACAGATTTTTGTTAGTAACTTTCTAACTATTTCAACCTTTCTTCTAAGAGCAAAACCAATAATTTATATTCTGTCATTACTAGTGTTAGTTATAATGCACTAACTTGTTTCCTTTCCTATTTATCAGTCTTTAATAAGTTGTTCTTTTTAATATGCATGGCTATACCTGTGCAGTGGCCTAATTTGTTATGCTGAATGGAATAAGGCTTTGTGAAAAGGAAGCAATATGTTTTTACGGTTAATTGCAAGGGCAGTCATAACTCATGGAGGCTATGATCAGATTATGAGTTTCCTAAGACATCATTGCTGGGATCTTATGGGGGGGAGAGTTAAGAATGCTGATACACTTTCAGTCAGTGCATATTTACTGCTGTTGAAGAGGGCTTCTTCCTTTCAGCTTTCTATTGTTCTATATGCTCTGTCTGGGAACAAAGTAACATTGTAGCAGCTCGCTTTAAAAGCTTGAAAGGAATCTTTACATTTGGAAATGGACACCTAATTTTTACTAAATGGCATTCTTAAATTAATAATCACCTGCTATTACAATAATATCAGTAGATAGTATCTCAGCCATCTTAATTACAACTAATTACATAGATCATGCAAAGTGTAGTTTATTAATAGTTGTATTGGTTTCTTTTGTGTAGAAGTAATGCACTAGAATAATTTATAATTGCATTCAAGATGTATCTGACCTTATTACAAGGAAAAAATAATTAATGTTACTATTGAAATGTGCTTGTGTGTTCACTGATGCACTAATTGTCAACCTCAACATTACATAGAATTTTAACTCTTTTCTGTAACTTTAGTTTTAAAACCTATCAAATGTCATCCTGTATTTCTGAAAAAATATTTTGCATGTTTTCTTTTAAAACAACTGCTTACTAAAAGGAATGTGTTTGTATTATTAGACACAAAGAGCACATTGAACGGAATAAATTTTCTGATAGTGCCTGAACCCCATAGCAAGCATCAGAGATGATGGTAGTGGAAGGCAAAGAGAGTGATGTTGAGACTTTATCTCTCACATTAGGGGAATGCAGCTCAAGATTAAGACTCCCAAATGGAAGCATTTTCTCTTCCACTGTAATCAGTGTGGATCTTGGACCAGATTCAGTTGTGCCCACCAAGGTATTAATCATTGTTTTAAATACAATGAGATGTCCTGCCTGGCCCCTGCTGTTACTGCAGGAGGATGAGACTCTTGTGCCCCGTGTTCTATCTGTGAACCACATGGAGGTGTCATTGGTTGCCACAGAGCACCAGCTGTCTATGTGTGGGCATCAGAATACCACTTCTAGGAAATTCAGTCTCTGCAGCCTGAAGAGCATCAGTTAGTGGATATTCAGCTCCCTTGGGTCTCAGCAGATGCTGCTGCTGGGGTCTTGGTTCTGTTGCCAGCATTAACAGAGTAATTCCATGCTGTTTGAGTTGCTGTAGCTTCTCCTGTTTAGCCTCATTCAGAAAAGCATGTCATTGCTAGGTCCACTGCTATATCTACCAGTACTGGAATCCTTCTGGGACATCTCCCATGCATTAGGTGCTTGTGTGGACACAACAGTCTTTATAGCCTAGTCATCACAATTTCTAATGAGATTTTAGATTCTTGTTTGTAGGGTGGACAATTTAATTAAGGTTCTAATCTCAAACTCAGTCTCGCTTCTGAAGTTGTTTTCCTTCAGTTTTGAAAATAAGTGGTTTTCACCATGTTTATTTTTGTGTGTGAAGAAACTTGTTTTGCATGTTTTCAGACATAATTTAGGGTAGTGTTTTCCATTTCTCAGGTTGCAAGTCAAAAAGAGAAAGGGAGAAGAGGGAAAAAAGGACAAGGGAAGAGAAGTGAACAAGAAAACTAGATAAATTCATTCATGAGTTTGGGTAGGGGGAAATCTCTGAACAGGTATAAACTTTTCATTACCTGTAAAGTACAAAGAATTTCAATATGTCTTATGTCTTACCTTTTCTTCTGATAAGTAAAACATTTTAATTATAATTTCTCTCCACGAAGCAACTAGCCTACAGTTAAATGCTATGAATAGCCCTCATCCCTCATGAATGAGAATTCCCTCCTGCTATTAGTAACTGTCAACATGCATGATTGTTTCTGCACTAAAAGTCTTGGTAGAGTTCCTCATTAATTAGTTTGTGTACAAACATGACTACCTCTGCCAGTGGGAATAATGGGATGTCATTAAAGGTAAAGCCAGGGAAGATCTGACAAAGGTAGATGAATCTTCATTAAGTCTCACCATATGACCTTTATCAACATCTCAAACTTCATTACACACGAAAGGTTGTTGCCCCAAATTTGTAGTGATAGCTTCAGATGCTCACTTTTTAGTTATGTGAATATGCACTTCATTTTCTTCCACTTGGATTCTACTTTTCACCAGAATCTATTCTACATTTTTCAAAAGCTGCCTTGCATAACCAAAGGGTAAGAAGTCACACTGGTATATAAATATGTATGATAGTGTGTATCTAGTCTTTCTAAACTTCAAGTGGCCAAACAACTTAACCAGTGGATTTTTCAGAGTATTTTTTTTAAATTTGATAGATCCCATTCCTTTTCTTTAGGTGGTCTCAGATAGTCATCATTATTAAGACAATACAAAACAGAAAGAAAACTATTTCCTTCAGGAATAGCAAATAATTGGATGGGGTAAGTGTTAATGTAACTTCATGGTTCTTACATCAATATTTCCTTCAACTAATGGGTGTCCATTATTGCTACCTTGGTAACCCAAAGGAGAAGCTGTCTGGTAGGTTCTGTCTGACCTGTATCAAGCTGTAAAAGTCACCAAGAAACTGGATCCTGCGCTTACCTGGACGTGCTCATTCCTATGTGATTTCTTCAAGAGTCACTTTCTAGTCAGTTTGCAGGATAGATGACATCGCTACCATGACACCTGAGAAACCTTTGTTTTCTGGATGTTTTTAGGTTAGAAGGATAACATGTGGTGTTTCACTGATGATAGTCCTCAAATAATTGTTTAATGGAGTTTTCCTGTATGTGAGGTGGAGGAAGACCTGAGTGTCAACCTGACTCTCAATTTGACCTTTCTTTGGAACTGGACCTGTGGTTCCTGGTCCTATGATAAAGCTCATTTTTTGTCATTCCTATAAGATGGTAGTTGACCTTTTGACCACAGAATGATTGGTTAGCATGAGTTACCTACTCATTTCTCTGTCCTTGTGTAGGATATCTCTGCATGTTTGCAGCATGATACATGTGGCTTACAATGACCTGCCTACGCACAGTCTGCTAATTCCTTTATCTCCATTGCAATAATACATGTATTAGGCAGGGATTCGCATAGGTGCTTCTTCTAATTAATGATAATATTAGAATAACAAAATAGCCCAGAACAAATCCCAAACAGATTGAGGCAGATGAGCTATGTCTGAGAATCTCCAGATTGCTCCAAATTCCCAGTCAGGCATATTTAACATTCTTAGATCCTGAATAGTGGGGGTGGCAATTCATACCAAAGCAAAGGAATATAATGAGACATGCTATTAAAAATGAAAGGCCATGCTGGGGTGGGGGAGAGGTTCTTTTTTCTTTTGAATGTGTGTGGGTTTTTTGGTGGCTTTTGTGTTGTGGGGTTTTTGTTTGTGTGTGTGTGTGTGTGTTTTGTTTTCTTTTTTTTTTCCTGTAACTGGAAGGGAACGGGGAACACTAGGGTATATCATTTCTGTTGCAAGTGCTAGGAGGTGGGTGCTGTTCCCTCCTTGGAAGGATGAAGGCAAATTGCTGCTTCTGAGCAGCAGTGGAATAGCATTGCTGAACTGACGTCTCTGATTCTTTGAAGCTGAGCTTAAGACACCCCTGGACTAGTTAATTTTTCCTGAAAGAAGCAACTAAAATTTGCAGAAAAGGAGGATGCTGGAAGTGACTGGGGAAGTAACTGTAACGTAGTTGTTGCACAATAAGTCATGTTATCCTTCTCTAGAATTACAGCAATATTCTGCATGCTTAAGGATGAGATCCAGTAGTGTTGTGATCTATCTGGTGATCCTACACATGTAGGGAAGCCACACTGTATTCCATGATGAACTTGACAGTGCTAATGAAAGTGTCATGGGATGCAAAGAAGGTTAGAGCCCCATGGGACCTTGCTAGGATATTTGTGCTTGTGATCAGGAAGAAACCAGGGTTCAGGCATCAGATACACTTTAATTCAGAGCAAGAGCTTGAAATCTACTAATCATCCCTAGGAAAGTCTACGGGGCAATGTTTAGTGGAAGATGCTTCTGTTACACTGCATAGTTGTATGTATTTCCTTTTGTAATTTCCCTCCAAGTGTTCTTCATTCCAGCATTAGCTGGTCCAAGCTTACAATATATTTCCCCAGTCAAGTCTCCTGGTTAGAAATGTGTATTTCAGAGTGTGTACTCTGTTCAAAAATGTCATGATAAACTCAGTAAAAACATCTAGCTCATTTCAGTGGAGCTTTGCATCATGCTCTCAGCATGCTTTGAGTATCAGTTCCATATCAGTAACAAGGAAGAATGTGTACTTTATATATCTCTCTCTATATATATATCTTCTCATTAGCCTGTTCTTTGGATTATGTGGGTACTGTAAAGAAGAGCTAGGAAAAGTTATGTTTTTTTTGCTAGACTGGTTATTTCTTTTACTGAAGATTTAGTTGTAGTGTTTAAAAATTTATAATTCCATTAATAACAAGCCTTTTTTTTTCTTCTTTCTAACATCTCAAATTGTCATGAATTAGCTATTGAATTTGATGGATTTACATGCAAATGGATTTTCATCCTACAGTTGTATTTATCTGCATTATATTAGAAGCTTTACTATGTCAAGTAACTCCTTTAGGGTTTGACGAAGTATGTATTAAAATGGGTTAACAACTTTTCAACCACATTTTGAAGCAATGTGAACTCATTGATTCTTTTGCTCAAATTGTTATTTTGTTACAGAAAATGTTCCATTTCAGAAAAAACGGCTAAGATGAGCTCTTATGTTATTTTCAAAACACCAAGGTTTTCTTGGTATTTTTCCATTTGGGATTTGAAATCATCTTAGTGAATATTTCCATAAACTCAGAAATGTAAAAAAAAAAAAAATTCAATTTGAAAAAAGAAAAGAAATTTATAAAATTACAGACCCCCCTTTTGCCCTAATTTGGGAAGAAAAAAGGGTACTTAAAAATTACATAGTATGGGAAGCTAGATTCTTTTTCCTAACTGATATTAACTCACATGTGTTCCCCTCTCTCTTTTTTTTCAGATGTGAATTCAAGTTTTCTTATTTTCTATCATATCTTAAGTGCACTAAGTAACCTTAGTGCTTTTGTTTGTTCAGAAATGCTCCAACTCTAATGGTGTGATTCGTCAAGAGATTTTGTGAAATAATATTAGAAGATAAAATATGATGGCCTTGTAAGAAGGTGTATGTTCTGTGTCTTGATTATATTCCACAAGTGGTATCTGGATAATATGAAGAACTTGACGCATGAGCAGTCGAGCTTCTTGGCTTGACCATAAGGAGTTAAGAATGTGAAGCACTTTTACACAGATTGTAAATTGAGTGTTGCTAATTCCCCTGTCTTCACCAGTTGATGTAGTATCAATTAGCAAATATAGGTTTTAATGCTGCCTTTAATATTCATGATTCTTAATTGCCTTTGTTAATTGAGAAGAAACACTCTAGTGCGCAATGCTTGACAGGTAAGAATTATTATCTGCTGCTTGTGTTGGCATTTGTCCAGAGGAAAGTAGGTTACTGATACACAAGCATGTGGAAAAATCTTACCCACACATCTCTTCTTCTGGCTGTGAGTTTCCCTGCTCTTGAAAGAGCATCTGAAGGAACCAGCTGATGGGTCAGGAAGAACATCTGAATAACCTGTTTTGAGCAATCAGGTGTGCAGGTTCATTTACAACAGGGAGCAAGTGCAAAAGAGAGATTTTTAGAAACTTCAAAGCTTAGTTATTTTAAATAAGAGCCAAAGAAATGACTGAGACTTAAAACAAAGGAGATAAAGTTATTTGGGTGAAATTTATCTGGTCAAACTTGATTATATTTTTTTTCTGAGCATGTCAGATTTGATTTGTATATGTTTGTCTTTGTACTGTATGTTTCAATCCCTGAAATATATTTTATGTTTAGGCTTTTCAATTTTTTGTGCTGTCCATGCACACTGATGTTATAAAATTGGCCTTGTTTGAAATGTCCTTACAACTACTAAACTATATTAATTTTAACATTTTCAAAGGTTATCTTTTACTTTCAACCAGCTTGAAATATGGCTTTCATACAGGTTTAAGTAAATAAATATGGATGACTTTAAAGGCTATGAAAGAAAGAATCTGCCTTAAAAAAAACCAAACCAAAACAAAACCAACAACAAAAAAAACCCAATCAGAAATACTTGAGTTCCAGCTGTGAAAGTGACAAAAAATGAGGTGCTCACTAAAGCTAATTGGATTTAAGTTTATGTTTGCTTTTCAAAGAGACTTAAGATCTTAGTTTATATAAAGGCTTTAAAAAATTTTAGCTCAGATCAATAATCATATAGCAGGTCTAGTAAAACATGATTAATGCTTTTAATGAGAAATACTTATAAATGAGGCTTTTGTTCATTATTTATATTCAAAGAATAGGTTCTTAACTGGAAAAGGTGGTCATTCTATGTTCTGTTAGGAACAGAAATTACTTTTTTTTTTCTTAAGTTAATTATAATTAAAATGTTAATTTTTCATGAGAGCTATACAATAAATTGAACTGAAAGAAGGTTGTAGAGGAAATGAGATCTTAGTTAATATTATTGTCTAAGGGTTGGCATCTTGGCTGATAAAAGCAAGACTCATTTATAATTTTGCTTTTCTCAAAACTAGCCTGTAGAAATTGCACCAATGTCATGTGGCATGACCTGCTCTTCACCAGATGGACTTCAGAGAGATAATGGAAGCAATATTGTCCCCAGTTTGGCGGCTGTTGCATGGGCTAAGCTGACCAGCTGTACATCATGGCCTTCTGTAGAGGATATTGAAGCAGTAATCTTATGCTTTGTAGGGTTCATAGGCTGTTGTGAGAGAGGGAGAAAAGTTTCCTTCTCCAACCTTGCACGGTAACTTTCCATAAGGTGCAGATAACCATGATGCTGGCTGGGACTGCCCTTTTAACTGACTTTTTGTTGTTTTAGCATTTCTTACTCTTTCATAGTTGTGCAGCAATTTTACTGTATTCTCACATCAGAACAGCTTAAAGCATCCAGAAACAGTGATTGTTTGGGGAAAAAAAAAAAAAGCAGAGAATAAGAGGTTGATTAATAGAAAGTTGAATAGCAGCAGGAATGGATGCTTTCCCACAGTCTATCCAAATGTAACTGTGATCAGATTGATGGTAGTAATAGCCCAATTATGAAAGGACTACTTGTCTGTCAGTGCTGAAACGACATTAGGAAAAAGCAAGGGTCATGACTGCTCCTTCTGACATATCTGTATTTGCATAATAACTCAGCCAATCTGGAGATACTGTTTTAGGAAAATGTCTGGGGGCTGGTGGGGAGGAAATGATTTTAGGCATGGCATTATGTTTTCAATAGCGAGAAAATACAGGAAGGTTGGAGGGTAGAATGATAATTAAGACTGTGAAGCTATATATCAAACTTAGAGTTTCTTATTGTTAGAATATTTTTATTGGAATTGTTTTGTTTTGTTCATGCATGACTATCTGCTCTTTGTCAAAGATCACCTGTTGTGTTAGTGATCATCTAGTATGAAGAGATGTATCAGTAGATGACCTTTAAAGGTGTCTTTCAACTCGAAGTATTCTATGATTCTCTATCTGCCTAGAGAGATTATGGTTGTACTTCTAACGGAAGATTGCCCCACGTATGTAGAAATATCAGATTGCCAGCTCTACACCGTATGCATTCACAGCTGTTTAGAGTGTTTTGGATCATCAGTGACTGGAAATGTGTGGCTGTTACAAAAACAGAATATCGAGGGCATCACAGTATCAGGGTTACCTGGAAACACTTCTGTCTTTGAAAATACGTTTCTCTTCACCTCCTTGAGAATTTCTGTAAATTCTTTCAAAATCAGTGTTGTTTTATCCATTTCCAGCGACAGAATCTAATGAATGCATAAAAAAAATAACCCTAGCATTTCTCACAAATTATTGTCTGAAATCTGCTGAACATTTCCTCTTTAGTTATGGAGGAGAGGAATTACTGTTGGGTTAATGTACTGAGAATTCAGATATTCAGGTTCATGGATATAACCTAACGGTGCTTGGTGGAGGCTGTGGGTTCTTTCACTAATAGACACTTTTGTATTTATTAATACTGTTTTCTGTCTGACAAATCAGAGACAATTTTCTTCCTTTCTAGACATATGTACAATTCAGTCATGCCCAGAACATTGAGCTGAAAACTGTTAAAACCAGGTACTTGTGCTCTTCAGAATTTCTACCAGTGATTCTGGTAGACCATGATTGCTTCATGTAAACCTGCCCTTTTGAGTACACATTTTTAACAATACTTGGCTGTCAGCTGTGCAATGATACACTGGCTCTGTAACAATAGTTGGTGCACTTGGATGTATCATATTAGGGATACTTCTTTATATTTATTTCAAAAAAGTAAGCGGTAACTGAGGGGATGTATTTTTATATGGTAGTCAGCATACAGTTAAAATTGCTAGAGATAAGTTTTACAATACCTTTTAAAAATTGTCCTTAGTTTCTGAAGGGCTCTATGAATCCCCTTAAGACCTTCAATATGTTCAACTTTGTATATTGTTGATCTTATGATTAGACTGAAATTTTTGTGGCTGTTTTAATGCTCTCTTCTTCTGTGAGCTTTGAATTGATGCAATCACATTACAATTATTTTATCTGTAGAATACATGTGAAGTTACAAGTTATCTCAGCAGAAATCAGAGGGTGACATTTCTTCTACACTCTAAAAATAAATTTTTGTTAGTAGTTTGTTATCACTTGCATCGTTGCAACTTTGTGTCTTGTCAAGATGTGATGACTTATGGTTGCTATAATTGTCAGTTTGGAATGAGAGCAGAATAGCTTCACAAATGTCCTATTAACCTATCTCGTAACCCAGTGCCAAAACGCTTTTATCATCTAGTCTATTCCAACATGTTAATATAACTAAAGATTTATTGTTTTATTACTCAGTGTGCAGAAGTCAAATGACTTCATTGGTGTCAAAATTAATTTCCCAGAAATCATTACCCAAATCACCTATTCCCATTTCTGTTTGCCTACTAACAAGAGTTTCTAACCAGCTAAATTTTGGAAGGGCTGTTTCTTTTTATTGACATATGTACAATTGCCAGAAGCTTTTCTGTGTTCCATAATATATGTTTTAAACTAATGGCATATTAAAAATGTAATGGTTTCCCATGGGTCTCTTTTGGGGAATTATTCTAATGTGATTGTACTATTTGTATAATATTATAATCTTAAGAACAACTAGATGGTATCTTTCTTCCCATAGGCAAATGCATATTAAGGTTAGAGAAGGGACTCATTGGTTCAGTTGGATGCTCAGTTTTCAACAAAAGAAAAAAAATAGGCTATGTGGTGAAGCATAATGATATTCCTGTTTGTAATTGCTGGTTGCTGTTCCTTTTGGAATGAAGACAGAGCAGTTGAGTTGCTAATTAAAAAATAGTCATGAATCTAGAACACAGATAAGTAATAAGATGTCCTAGAAGCTGATTAGATTTAAAGGTGACCTTAAATAGGTAACATAGGCAGATTGTTTTATTTGGATATTTGCTTTTTTCTTTTCCCCACACCCCCAAACATGAAGTAATTACGAGGATGCACATAGAAGAAATTTCAATGGTAAGTTAAATAATTTAGTATTGCTTATAAGCCACTGTGTCTCTAGTTTATGAGACTGAATTGTATGACTAAAATAAAATAATGTGCACTGATAGAAATACAGCATCTGTTATTGCTGTGCCCTGTGTAGTTAGTCAGTGGAAATTAGTCTAATTGCAGAAAGAGTTAACTATGTATACTGTATAATGGTTCACTGTTTCACAAACATATTAAAGGGAACACTGATATTTTTCTTAAGTAGTCATGTTTCTGAATACTTTTTTGTTTTAAGCTACCTGAATCATGCAAGAATGTAGACAATAATGTAAATAGGGATTCTTTTCTTTATAGTATAGAATGGAGAATAGATATAACATTATAGGGCATAAATGCATATTAGAAAAATCTCCCAAAAAGAGCATTCAGATAAGAATTTGGATACAGGGGTGGTCAGAATGTAATTTATTTATCTTACAAAAAATTATTACAAAAAAATAATGTGTTCATTGCTCATTAGAACAGAGCTAAGGATTTCCAGAACTTTGATTGAAAGCTGAGAGGTGGCTCTACTTTCTGCAGACTTTCTGGTAGCTCACCCAGCTTCAGTTCTCAGCTTTGCCTAATCTGTTGTCTAGCTAATCCGGGACTTCACTTTTTAGGAAAAAAATAAACCCCGAGTATTTGCTTGCCCAGAGTGAGAGACAGATAGGTTCTGTTGCCTAAAGCTTAAGGATATGCTGAAGGACAGATATGGTTGAGGTTTAGGTGCCTGCTTAGAAGTACTCAGAGTATGGTCTTGAAGGCCCTTTTCTCAAGAACAGAATTATCTCCTCTAAATAGAAATGCTGTCAAAACCAGCTCCCCCTAGAGAATTTCTGAGTGAATAAATCATCACATTCTACATGCAACAAAACTGTGGACCTAAGTTTCTAACTGGCTTTAGACAGGTATCATAGTGAATCAGCAATTAAAGGCAAACTGTCAGTGCAGTACTGTTGGCTCAAAGTGTAATCCCTGCATGTACAGAGAGGGAAATTGTCAGAAGAGGCTGGGAAATGACTGCTGCTGTGAATAACAAGGATGAGGGAAATCACCCCTCTTCTGGTCTGCCAGTACATCTCATCCAAGTTGCTGGTGATACTGGCAGAGAGCAGCACATGCTGCCTGTCAGGTTTCCAAGGGATGTCAGAGAAGGCAAGTGGCAAAAAAATGAACTGAAGAAACAGCTTCAGATGAGGTCCCTGGTTAATTTTACTTCAATACAGGAGAAGACAAGAACAGTTCCTACAAGACTGAGGGGAAAGATTCTGGACAATAATTGAGTTTTCCCCTTTAGAATAGGCATTCATAAAAGGAAGGATGGAAATTAATTTTAAACATTGGATCTGTAAAAGCTTTGGGTTTTTTTCATTATTGTTTAACAACAAATATAATTAACCAATTAAATGATGAAGTGTTTTAAAATTTTCACTTTTCAATATTTTCAAATCAATAATACCTTTCAAGTCCTTATCTTTTAGCCAAATTATTTGGCTCACTTTATGGATTAGTAGGTGAAAGTTAATGATCTGTGCACAGGTTGTATGAAATGATCGAATGCTCCCATCTGGCTTTAAGTGCTAAATCCACTTAATGAGTGATCTAAATTAATATCCACAGGTCTTTATCAAGTTGAATGTTGGTTCTCTTCGAAAGAGCTATTAAAGTTTCTGACAGGGTGGGGAAGGGAAGAACCCACCTTCTAATCCCTGTTTCACTCTGCTTTGAGGTGACTTAAATTTATAATATTAACTTTAATACATCTTCTTGGGCTGTTGGTTGAATATTACCAGATTAGTGTCAGAGTCTAATTCCTTTTCTTATGTTGATAGTTTCACTTTTTAAGGTGATCCCCATTTTTAAGGTGTTCTTTGCACAATGGTGTCAATCGAGCTAATATTTCCTAGACTGTTTGGCTACTTCAGACTGATTACTCTTGATTGCTTATTTTGAAGCTTTATCTAAAATGTCTGAGCCATTTCCTAGAACAAGCTGATGAAGAAATATTTATTTATTTCTCCTCTTCCTTTTTGTAGGTGACAAAAAGTCTTCCCAATTAAGTGTTGGCACTCACTGAGGAAAAAGTAGCACTTTGGAGAATAGGTTTGAAGTTGAGTCTGTATCTGCTTGGTAAAGTTTTGTTAGTATTTGTCTATGATTTTTCAGTGCAGTTTGCAACTGTCCAAAGTGTGCTTCAGTCTAAGGCTGCAGAGATCAGGTTGTGCTTTCCTTGCTGCTTCTCTGTAATGGCAGGTACTGCTGTGGCATTGCCTCTAGATGGAAATTGAGGGTTTCTCCCTGCATATTCCTCAACAGCAGTCTTTGTGACGAGTGGAGCAACAGCCATTTCAGTGAAAAAGAAACATGTAAGTTGTGAAGTGTGATGCAAGGGCAAGTTGGTGATCAGCGAGGAAGGAAAAGTGGATCAGGCAAAGGAGATGATGATGACCAAAGCACAGCCCTTCATTTCCAGTAAAGTGGGATCCTGCAAAGAAACTACACACCTGTGAATTGTCCTACACTTTACTTCTAACAGTCTTAACTTTTTCATGTCTTAATACTAAATCCTCCTTCAGAGTAACCTTTACAACTAGTATCTATCAATGGTTTAATCTGGATTATCAGAGAGGACTGCTGATTTAAAATAGTAAATCTGCATGTTCTAGCAGGTGGTGGCAGAGTTTGGTAGTACCAGTGGCAGAGAAGAGCGGCAGGTTCTGCCAGTTCACTGAAACAAGAAGGTGGTTGCTACCTCTGACCTTTAGGTAGCAAGGAGAAATGAAACATAGGAGGAAATGTTCTGGGACACAAGGGAAGACTTTATACATGAAGAAAGGGTGGAGGCTAGAGCTTGTTTTCATATTATTTTGTTATTAATTTCCCTGTCTGGAAAGCCAATGGGCAGTCAGAGGAGTGAGGTTTGTGCGCTACCTAGCTGTATGTCACCACCTTAAGTTGGGAAAATCAGTTATGCCCTAGAAGATGAACTTTAAATTAAACACAAATTTATTAGCGATGTTTATTGTCTCTTTTAGAAGAAATGATGACATGAGTTAAGCAAGATGTAGTGAAAGAATGAGTTACTTATGAATAAATATTTCCTTTTATTTTGGGAAGTTTGGGTCTCATGATTGCCTCTAAAGGAGTCAGAGAGTGTGATTTTTTTCTAGTTTACACCTAGTGCTAGATTTGACAGCTTCTGCTTCCCAGTTACTCAGTACCAGTCATCTCGTGGAAATAAAACCCACTTCCTAGCTTTTCAGTGTCACGAAGCCACCTTGGCTGTCCTGAGTTAGCTTAAGTAGTAGTTTTAAAATATACTTTATAAGACAAGCCTGTATCTTTGTATGGCTCCTACAGTTCCGTGTGTGGTATCATATCTGTGCCATTTATAATCAAGTATATTGTGTGGATGTGCCACTTGTACTGAGTTTGGATTGGTGGGATTTGTTGTTGTAGGTTGTGTGTTTTGTTTTCATTTTATGCATGTTAAGATTTTGTATGACCTATGAGAATGAGGGTGAAAAAGGTGGAGGAGAAAATAACTATGAGTATTACATGGTAATATAGAATCATGTTTAAATTCACCTGTGTTGTAAAAAGCATAAAGCTGTCTGAAACATTTCAGTAGTCTCCTCCCCTTTCCATCCTGATATACTGTCTAAAATTATAAGGGGAAAATGGTGTGGTACTACTTCCCTAAATACTTTTTTACATACATTTCTTATGTATTAGACGTAGGTTAATGATCTGTCTACTGAATCTTTTACGTGAGGTGCAACAACCAAGTTCTAGCATTTGTATTTTTTATATTACTCAAATTTTCTGTGCTCTTCTATTGAACAGATTACATAGACTTTATGCATTTATTTTTAAAATAGCAGCAGATGTAGATTCAGTGAACATGTACATGCATCCAAATACTAATACTGTTTAAAAGTCAGCAGTTCATAACTTTTAAATCTTAGATACATGCTGAATGTCCTATCTTAAATTTTATTACATCATTTATAGTATGAAATTGGTAGGTTGTAACTGGGATGACTTCCTGCCATTAGATGTTCTATGGCTTTTTGGCAGGAGTTAGGGGTGTTAACCTCAAATGCCTGGCCAAAAAAAAAAGCCTTGCTATGATAACTGTACTGCCTATTTAAATTGTCCCCATAAGATTTTACCCAAGTTTATCTTCTTTCTGTAAAATTATAACATTACTGACCCAGAATGAAGTTCAGTCTCAATGGGATCTGCATTGTAGTTGTGGGCAAGAGATCTCTTTATCAAATTCCTTTGAAGAATTTATGATTGAGAGTGCTGTATAAATATAAGCTGTTGGTACAAAAATAAATCAGTAATTGGAACTGATGGGAGTGAGGCAAAGCCATGTGAAATTCAAAATTTAATTTGATACATGAATATTTTAAAGCAAATATGAGCATGTGCTTGCTTTGGACTGCATTAGCTGTGGGCAACAATTTATTGTTATGGTAGAGGAAATGAAGGGTTTATAAGGAACTGCCAAGACCATTTTTACTTAAAATATTCCTGCACTTTCTACTGTACATCACTGAAGAACATGATATAGGTTGTTTTATGCAATGGTATATTTTGAAGTCGACCCAATAATTTTCCTGAAACAAGATTAAGAAGACTTTTATTTGACGTATGTTTAAAAATGTGCATAACAATTTTATAGCAAAATTTCAGTCCTTTATGCTGGAGATTTCAAGCTGACATGGATGCAGGGAAAAAACTGAGATATCCCCACAGTAGCTCCAAAGGAGGCTTTGTGGGCTGTCATTGACAAAAAGGCTTCTCAGCCCTTACCCTAAATGCGTCGTCTGCTGCTGTGCCAGCCATGCAGAATGGTACTTATTCATCTAATTTACTGTGGCGTATTTCACTTATATTATCTAAAAAAGGTATTTATAGTGTGCCAAATTCCATTGATTGCATTATAGTGTGTGTTGGGGGAGGGGGAGTAGTTTTAAACACAAACTGAACCTACTCATTTTTCCTTTAAATCCCATTATCTGTTCAAATTGGATATGATGGTTTTATTTTTAGTAGGCATTTGTGAATGCCAGCTGTTTGGTGGTTTGTTGTTTTGGTTTTTGTTTTTTTTTTTTTTTTTTTGAGAACATCGGGGTTTTTCAGGAATCTTAAAAGAACTTTTTAGATGTTAGAGTTATTTAGTCATACTTCACTTTGTTTGCTGCCAGTAAATGTTAGCTTGAGACACAGATTTGCGTGGGGTCAGGTAGGGAAGCTAAGGTGTTGTTGAAGTTGAGGAGGTTTTTTTTTCTGGATTGATTTTTTTTTCTTAGATGCATAAGTAGGTACATTTTTATGTAATTGCCAAGATTTTCATTATGACATTTTTAGATTATATAATTCACCTTCTCTGTGATGGATTTCATGAATGGCATGGATTTGAGTAAGCAAAACTATTATCATCTAACAAATGTATTTCTACTTTTTCTTGGTTACTTGATGAAAACTTCTACTGTTTCCACTCTAGTCACATTAAGGAGCAACACTAGATATCTACTGCAAATTGGTTAACCTGTGTTCTGCCAGCATCTTTTGCAGTGCATCCATAGTACTTAGAGAGATCTGGATTTGTGATCAAGATCAGGATTCACTATCAAATCATTCCTTTCCTGCCTTTTATACAGATGAGTGAATTGGGTGGAACATTTGAGTTTTGGGTGGTACAATTCACATTTGTGTGCTTCAGTTATAACAAAATACACATCTTCTCATTCTGCTTGTCATTTCTACTAAAGCTATAGGAATTCAGTCTCAATGCGTGAAACATTAATTGTATCCAACACTTGTGTGTGTACACATACTTACCAAGGTGCGAATTGCAGCTAATTATTTTGATGCACTGTAATATAAAGCACATCAAAATCTAGAGTTAAGAGATGAGTGACAGATAACAGGTATAGTCAATACTGTACTTCTGTGAAAACATCCAGAACTAGCAGTGCATTCTGTGAGCTGCAGGCAGTGAAAACTCACTGAGAAAAGTGAGACGGTTATGCTTAGACTGAGAAGAACAAGGAGAAAAAGTTAGCTTTGATACATTTATTATTTAAGTCTTCAGTATTTTTGCAAAGAAGTTGTGGATTGTACCAATTCTGTCATGATGTCTGTAGGAACAGTTATATAAGATGCGTTACAATACAAGGTATGACATAGGAACTCCACAAACTATATTTCAGATTCAGGAACTATATAGATTTATATATCACAGACATGTAGGAAAGGGAATTGTGCTCTATCTGAAGAAAGAATTGGAAATAAATAATAAATACGTCCTGAAATAAAGATGAGCTTACTAATAGTTGTTTCAGGCCTGAAGACACTCGATGTAGCCTACACAAAGTGCTTTGGTGTCTGAAATGCTGGACTTCAGGAGAGCCTGAAAAAAATAATCAGGAGAATGCAAATATGTTTTAAAAATCAGGTAAACTACTGTATTTGGGATTTCAGGCAGGGCAGACTCCTTTATTGCCCAAATTTTGAAATAGGTGATTGCCTGTCTTGAGGTGATGGCTTCTGCAGTGGGTCTTATTTCTGTTGTGCAATTTATGTGGGATTTTTTTTTTTTTCTATGCCATCTTCCTCCCTCATGTCCCTGGGAAGTTGCCTAGAAGGCCACAACACTTTATTTGGCAAATAGTTCTTATTCTCAAGCCAATGCAAACTGTTGCACAGCTGAGTAATGTGGGACTCCTCTTGAGGTCTGTAGAAGCAACACAGGCAACCTGGGATTGAGAGCAGGTATCTGTCATGTGCTGTCTAAAGAGACTTGACACCTGAACCAGACATGTTGGGAAACTGGCCTGACTTGCAGACCATGTCATAAGGAAATCAAGATGTCACAAGGATCATCCATCTTGGAAGGAGCTGTTGCTGCCTCCCATGAAACTGCTGTGTGTGCAACTGCCTGCGATGTATTTTGCTGTGCAAGGGCTATCAGAGTGATCATTCAGTTATGTGCTGACATATCTATTTTGGAAGTCAGCAACATCTCAGCTGTGTTGGATTTAAAATGTTTTAGGCTTGTCCAGCTTGAAAGGATTTGGGGTTATTTTGTTTGACTTGTCCGCCCGCCTTTGCCCTTCCTCTTCTTTCTTGTTTTTAGTGGAAATTCTTGTAAGACCAAGGATATTACAGTTAAAAATAAGGCAAATTACTACTTTGAGCACTGGATTGATGCCCTGGCCTGCTGTTTTAACTAATGTTTTATTTATAACCAAGGTAGTGTAGAGATTCTTAAAATACTTCCATCACTGACTGTGAGAAGCTTTCTGGGTAAGACCTCTGTAAAGTTAACGTTTTGGAAAGAAGCTATAAAGTAAATTAAAACTGAAATAATATAAATGTGCAAACGTGGAATAGTGGAGAAAAAATCTCAGATATTTGAATCCAGTAGAAGAAATAGCAACCTCTCATAATCTCAGTGGTCTTTTATTTTTAAAATATTCTGCTTGTTAGCAGGAGTAATTTGTACTCTCCAAAATGACAGTTAAATCCAAGGTATAATTCTAAAGAAAGAAAACGCAGGGGTTCATACATTGCTTTTTACTCTCGAAAATAGGCTTGACTTTGTATGGCTAGCCTTAATGAAACTCACTCAGCTTGAGTCCTACCATCGTAGTTTAAAAGCTAAGCAAATGTGTTACCTTTGCTGCTGCAGTCTTTCATTTGTCATGGAAACCAACACTTACTGTAATGCAAGAAAGCTGTGTCTTACATGTTTCATTTTACATGCTGTTCACAAAACATAATTCTTCCAAAAGATAACTTTACTATATATAGCTGTTGACACAGCAAATAGAATTTGTTGTAGTTCCCTGATAAAAGCAAGCACACCTTTTGATCCATCCTTCCATGTGTAGATTAATAAAGGTGCTTTGTCATCTGGTGAAGGTCAACATTTTCATTGCTGAGGAGATGATGAAAAGAACTGGGTTTTGTTCACTGTTTACATTCATAAGTATGGGATTTGAAACAATCATGGGAACCAAGGCAGAAGAATCTCCAGAAGATGCTGTAATTTCAAGTTTTGTTTTCAGTGGAAGCCAAAATGGCAATACCTTGAATCAGTGATCGTTTTAATAGAAAATGAATTAAGCTGGTTTTCTGCAGTGCTTCCTGTAAATATCTTTACTGCTGACAGTGCTAGTTAGAAAGAAAAAAAAAAAAAACCCAAACATACTGTCACTAGAAAATTATTGACATTCTTAAAGATAACATTTAAGGGCCTTTATATATCCAAAAGATGTAGTTGCTGCATGCAAATACAAGTTTATCCTACAGAGAATGATGGCTGATGTGAATGTCAGTTCAAGAAGAGAAGGCCACTACATGATGGAAATGACATCTTAACAAAAAAATGCATTTACACAGAGCAATTAAGAACTTTGACTTTCCTGAATAGCATGATAGTAATTTACTGTCAGATGGATTTATTTGTAGAGAAAATGTGTGCAAAATCCTGTTGAGTGATTTTTTTGTTTGAATGAATGAGTAAAACCAGAACATCCATTATCTACTAAATTAAGGGCCTCCAAATCTTTGACATTGTTCTTCCTTGAAAATCCCCAGATAAATTAACACTAAGCAATTGACAAACCTTCATGTAAGGCACCAAGACTTCTCTTATAAATCAAAGACTTTCTTTCCGGAAATTACTGTGAGCATTGAAAATCAAAGGAAATTAAATTTCCAAGCTATAATGGATATTGTTGAAAACTCCTCATGGAGTTGATGTCATGATCTTATTTCTCACATGTATATTTGCAGCAGCATGAGTAAATTTTTGAGTAAGCATCCTGTTAAGTAGTCTAGGAGGTTGTCTTGATCCATATCTGACCCAATGAAATAAAACTGAGTGTTTAAAAATACTTATTCATCATGTAACAGCTTTTAAAATTTAACCTTTCCAACTAACAAGTCCATAATCATATTGAGACTTTCAATATGCCTAATTGCAAGATAGGACAGTACTGTTACTAGAGACAGTAAATTATTTAGAACAATTTAGTGCTGCTGATGCTTTTAATGAGTTTCCTCAGCTGGACCCTTGTAGTCTTAAAAGACTATGTTCATTATAAGCAGGGTCTCTGCAATGTGTTTTCATTAATACATTTCCTTGGGGTCTAGGGTTGGATTTTAACATTTGTTCTTGCCCTTCAGTCTAAACCAAGCAAAATTTCAAAAAATAAAAGCTATATTTATTTGAATATACCTAGTTAAAAGGTGCAAACTGAAGTTACTTTGACACCATGTTCTTTCTCTTTCCAGCTTGCTAGTGACTTTTCACATTTAAGTATTTTAGGGCATGATGTTTAAATAAGTGATTTAATTAGTTTTGTAGACGATCTTCAAGTTTTAAAGGACTTACTTGAAATGTCAGAGGCAAAAAAACCTTACAATTATATGCCATATATTTATGCCACATATATGGTATAATCTAATATTTCTGCTCACCGTTAATTTTTTTTTGTGAAGTGTTATTGCAGCCGTAGTAAGAATAGGCAACCTAGGGGACCTGATAAAATGATGGAGACGGCACTCAAATGACACTTGTGTAACGACCAAATCTCCTGTTCTGGTTTTGTTGGTGATAGCAACTTCTCCGTTTTCTCTGGGTCTTCTCACTTTGCAAATTCTTCTTGCATATATATAAGGTGTGTGAATTGGGTTTTTGGTGGTTGGTTGTTGGTTTTTTTTTGGTGTGTGGGGTTTTTTTTGTTACCCTTCTCCTTCCCTTTCCCCTTCCCCTTCTCTTCCCCTTATTTTCCTTTCCCCCTTCCTTTCCTTGTTTTTTGGTGGTTGTTGTTGTTCTGGTTATTGTTTGTTTGCTTTTGTTAAACATTTGCCATATTAAATTCTAAACTATTGTATTAGATGACTATGTAGACGCCTTCACATTATTTTCATGTTTGAGGGAGCAGTTTAAACTGATTTGGAGAAGATGCTGATCACCAGGATTTATGTGGGAATGTCACAAGTGACAAGGCTTCCCTAATGAATTGCTTCAAAAGAAAAGTACCACCTGTCTGATACTATTCCAGACATAGTTAATTACCCTGTATCATTTCTGACAACTGCAGAAAAATCAGAGACTGATGTTTCTGACCTCTAATCTGAAGAGATCTTTCCATCTTAATGTTGTTTTAATCAAATAGCACGAGGTCTCAGTATTACCAAGTCACAGCTGCTTATCAAGAGGATTGCATTCTGCATGACAGCTTCATATTCCCTTAATCAGTATTATGTTGCATTCAATTCATTAAAATGTGTGACAATTGCAGTCTTTATTTTCATATTATCTCTTTACAGATACAAATATTTCATATAACCTTTTAGTAAGCATACACATGAATCATCACAGGGTTTGTGTTGTTTTGTGTGTTTGTTGTTTGGTTTTTTTTTCTGTTTTTAAAAGTGTTTATAAAATAAGTGCAAAACAAATAATTTTTCTTGCAAGCTTCCTATATATGCAAGTGATAAGGAAATATAGAAGTACCTGAAGACAGACTTAACTGCTTGTTTTACCTAATTTGTGAACAGAATTCTTTCTTTTTTTTTTTTTTCCCTGAGGCCATTTACTACTATTTGAAATTATTTCTTTACATAGTTGAAAAAATCTCTCACCCTGATGTATTTCATATAAAAGTATAAATGGTTCTGTGATGAACTGAATAATTAATTGAGTATATTTGAAATGATTGGAGAAGAGTGTATGTGTCTCTATGGCAACTTTCTCTTCTGTAACATTTCTTAATGCGAAAAGGAAATCTATACTTAACTAGTTGAGGTTAAAATGTAAAATCTGTTATGTATTGTGAGGCATCTGGTATTTCTTGTAAAACTGAACACAAAATTGTCTTGAACTTGTGATGGCAAGAGCTAGGAAACACTACATTTGATGATATTAGTGCAGCTTAGTGCAGCTGTTCATTTTTCACAGTGCTGCTGTGCATTTTGATAAAGCTTTTAAGTGCGCAGTGACATTCTGGTGCTCCTTCCTGTATAATAGCAGTGTTTCACAAACATTGGACAGTCTGGTTTTCACTCTGCCTATGAAGTGATGTATCATTAATAACTCCATTTGACAAATAAGAACGCGTGGGGCAGAGCTATCAAAGTTAGAGGTGTATGTGAAATTTCGGATCTGTCTCAGAGGCAGCTGTAATCAGTTTTTCAGAGCAATTAGTACTACAGCTCTGAATGTTTTTAGGGCATACTTTTGTGGTAGATGTGGTACAGGTATGTGTCTTTGGGTGTTGCTCTCACCTGCGGTTATAACCTTTGCCACTGGGATTAAATTGGCACTCTCACAGTAGACTAACCACTGGAATGCGCCAAAAATATCCCTGAGGGTGATTTTTTGCAGCCATTTGGCAAGATGGGAACAGCATAGTTTAGAGCACTGGGAGATGACCTTGCTTCTCTGATTTTGCTATGCTTCCCCCTTCCACCCACAAGCCCCTCTGGCTGGTGGTGTTATTGTAGACTTTCCAGTATTACATCAATCGCTATGCATCTCTTCCTTGTGTTCTTCATTTTGTGTTTCAAGAAATCAACTTCGTTCAGTCTGTTAATACAGTTAGTGTTACTTTATAGTGAGAAAAACGTACTGGAAATAAAAGTTCATTAAATCAATAGCCTGGAAAAATACTGTTTAGGTTTGTCTTCATTGTTTCTAAACACGTTTATTAGCATGCAGTGAAAGACAATTTTCAGAGAGAGTCTTTAGGATGATGTATTCTAGATAACCTGAGGGAAGAGATTCTGGAACTGCTGCTTCTGCTTGTAAAAACTGTCCAAATTTGGATATCAGTCATCTTTCCTTGGACGACAAAGCAATCATTCATATTGGCCTGGCTTCTGTGGCCAGTCTTGGAGAAGGCTTCCTGTAGGTTAGCTGGCTTGGTGAAGTGGCTTCTCAGCTATTACTTATTTTTCAGAAAACATTAAAGTGTTTTTTCTTCACATTAGGTAGTAACGAGGTTCTCTTTGCAACAGCAGGTGTTGAGCTATAATTGGCCATTAGGATGTCATGTTTTGCTTGGATACTTTAAGAGGATAACAAAGCTCTTTTCTATCAGTACAAGTTGGCTTTTATTACAAGTAAGGGAGAACTCCAAACCAGGTCATGATGGTCACAGACTTAGTGGCTTATTTTCCTGGATGAAACTCAATTAATTTTCTTGACTTCAGAGCTTGCATTTCAGTATAAAATACACAGTTGTGTAAAGTCGGTGAAAACTTGATTAACACACAAATAAGTTAATTTTGCCCTAAAAAACCCGCAAACAACACAAACCCAAATAACCAAAACTGTGAAGCTTTATTCCACATTTCACTAATTTGAAAACCAAACAAACCAATCAACTTGTTTTTTCCATTCTGAGCAATTTTTACTTAAATTGCAGTTTTGGGCTATATATAATGTATCGTGTAACCCTGAAATTCTAGCCACTCTTCACAAGGTAAAGATACCATTCTATAAAAAGGAATGTGTTTGTTTATACAATTCAGAGCAACAGTGTAGTAATCACTCGCATTAAAACTGTATTTTCCTTCATCATAGTGATGTGATTTGATTGATATGTGTGAGAATTTCTTTAAAAGTATCATCGTCTGTGTCTAAAGACACACAAGAATTTGCAGTGAGTTGCTATCCTAAAGTGGGTTCTATATGTTGTTTTCTTTTTAAAAATATGATTGCTGCTACAGGTTTGCATAGGAAGTGGGTGGGAATGGGCCACACTAGCAGACTCTGCCATTGGTCCTGGCTGAGCTTGTAGACAGCTGGGTCCAAGTTCACATGTGCTACAGCACACTTCAGCAGAAGACCTCCTTTTTCTCCCTGTTCCTATCATAGAATCCAGAGTAATGATAGCATTCTGAATGTCTGAGATAGATAACAACTAGATATGGTAATAAGGCTCAGGGTTTCTTTCCTGGATCCAGGATTCACTTTTGAAAGGGTGGGGAGGAAGCCAAACATAACCAGACTGCATAACATAACACTAAGTGTTGAGGATGTGCACTAAGATTTAAGAGCCAGTTGTAGATTCCTCCTGTGCTTTAGGAACCTAACCTTGCCTAGCCCTTAGGAAGTGGGATCCTCTTCCAGTGTTTTCCTCAGTGTTTCTCATGAGGGCTGTTACCTTGGGATAGTTCACAGGGACAAAAGTCCTTCATTGGCATGACAGAGAGGTATAGGTGTTATGGTACATAACCAGTGCTGAATGGCAGAAAAGGTTGATGGGTGTTATATTTGAAGGCAGAGTTTAGCCATCGTCCTAAAAAAAAAGAGGGAAAGTCTAGGGTGTTTCCTGTCACTGAAATGTGCTGTGGCATTGAACCTGTTCTCTGTCAGAGCATCTAACTGTTCTCATGCTTCTCTGGTATGACAGTAATGTAGAATGAACCCCTAGAAAATGAAGCTATAGAAATATAACAATGTAAATGACTTTTTTTCTTTCTACTCAGAAAGATAATTCAATAAATAAAACTACTTTCAAACATCCTGCTGTGGGATTTTGTACTAGCACTCATTTGCTTGGAGAATATGCATGTCTAATAAAATATATTCAGTAGATGAAGCCAATATATTTTAATGTTTCCAAATTTGTTATGCATTTGTGTTGTTCAGTGCTTTGTGCCTTCATGCACCTGCACATTTAAGTAACTTTTAGTCAGCCAAGCCATGCCTAGAAGAAAGATAATGTACCTTTCTCCACAGAACAAGTAAGATTTGAGTGTGATTTTTATCATTTCAGTTGAAATATTCCTTCTTAATAGCAAAATATAATTTCAACTATATAACTTGTTAAAGATGTGGAAAGAATAAAAGAAATATAGAATACTGGGCATGAAAAAAAATTGAGATGAAACAAAATAAAATGCAGAAAGACTGAAATGCAGTTAAGAATATTACTATGTTTAATTAAAAAAAAATCAAACATACTTATTTATCTTTTATATATGATGAGGACATAGTTGGTATTTCAAAAGTTTTTTGATATGTCACTTCTATGGAAATTTGCTGTTACTAGAGATTTCATTACATGTGGTTAATAGAATATGAGAGCATACACCTTGAGATTCCTGGAAATTATTATTTACAATCTAGAATAAATGTTAATATAAATATTATAATTCTTTAGAAAAGCCAACTCTTTCTTCTTTCACGTGCTGTTTTTACTCTATACCAAAAAATCTTTGCAGAATGTTAGTACTGTGTCTAAACATTTATAAAAACTTCATTTCAAAAGAAGATGCATTCAAAAGACATTTTAATCCAGTCTTATTTATAGATGAACCCTTAGATGGAACACTTGTATTTGATCTCTGAAACTTTCTTTTAAGGAGTGTTAGTAACCTTGAAATCTGACACGTTCAGCTTTTAAAAAATATATTTACTTGGTTTATTTTTTTTTAAGCATTAGAAATAAGTGACATTATATGAATGAATGTTTTTATTACGGTCTTGTGTCTGATGTTTTATTAACTCGCTCTGCAAAGTTGAACTTTATAGGCCCTTAACCTTGCTATCCTTTCTGGAGGTTCCTTCACTTTCCAATAGAGCTAAAGCAGGTTGAAATTTATTCCCACTGGTTGTTTAATTTTATTTTATTTTAATTATGTATACATACCTTTGGAAAAGCTGTAAATATACTCTTGGTATTGAACCAGCAGTTGGTTATTTTTTTCCTCATGCTATAAGCTGATGACAAGCTGCAGATCAACCTTTTCTCATAGAAAATTTCTAAATCCAACTAATTACATTGAATATCATCTCTAATTAGGCCTGGAAAAGGAAGCACTTTGGGAACAGGGTAAAAAGAAACTATAATTATTTAGCATACTCTGATACAGCCCTGCAAAAGAAGGCTAAAAAAGAGAGATGCTGCTATGGTAATACACATGCGAAACACGCATAATTTTAGCTAGTATGGTCATGAATTATTGGAAGCAAAACATTATATACAGCAAAGGCAATCTGGTTTTCAAGGTGTTTTTTTTTTTGCTCCTTTTTAATATTTTACATTACTTGACCTGTGAGATATGAAAATTCTGAGTTACACTGTAATACATTCTGAGTTACAATGTAATGAGCAATACAGGACATCTGTGAAATCTACCTGCTTCATTACTCTTCATTTTCAGAGGTTCACCTTGTGTTTCTCTATAGGAAGATAGTACAGGACAGGCAAGGATAGCTTGTGAGATTATGAATTACACATTTATGAAATGGTGTTAAATCGTGTGTGGAAATCTAGGTCCTCCTAGTCTTGATTAGTCCCATATGTAATCCAAGGGTTTTGAAAGATCACATTTCCTCATTGGAAAAGACTTTAAGAATTGATGAGAACAGAGAAAAACATTCTTTCAGAAGTATGGACTTTATATGCACTTCTGTTTTCCCCAGGCCAAAGACATGTTTTAGTAGAGGGCAGTTTGAAATCCCTCTACTAAACGGACCTCTGTATTGAGCAGACAACTGATTCAGGGGGGCTGCTTCTGGTCTTGGAGTGAGGTGTGTGTATAGTTCATCCAGGTAAGCAAATCTGTAGACATTTGGGGCCTAGCTAAGCACCAGCTTTGACTTCCACTGGTTTCTACCTACATAGGGATGCTATTGATCTGAAGTGAACAGAGAAGGATTGTGTGCTTTTTTAATGATCATCAGATCTGAGGATCTCACATTTATTTGTATGAGACAAGTAACACCAAGATAAGATCACAATAAATCTGGACCTTTTTAGCTGTTGATCAATTTTTTTCTCTGTCTGGATTCCTTCAGGCACCCAGAGCCTAAGACAAGGTGAGAGATCTCAGAACTGTGAGATCTCTACATATTTGCTAAGGAGCCCCTAAAGTCCATAAAATAAATAAATAAAAACAATAAAAAATAATTTCATGTAATTTCAAACACTGGTTAGGAACCACATGTCATCTAGACACTTGAAGAGAGAATTTTCACACGTGAATGCCTATTACCTTCTCAGGAGTATAATCATTAAGTGGAAATAAACTTTTTAGGAATTTATATCTTGTGAATTCAAGAATGGTATGTTTTTCAAAGATATAGCAGTGACACAAACCCTATCTTATATATGGTTTTTTTTAAATATTTTTACTGCAAAATCTATTTGAAAAGCTATCTAAACCCTTGAATTCTATTTATTAAAACAGTTCATAACTATCTATTGCAAACATATGAAGACAGTTTAGCCCTAATTCTTAGTGGTTTATGCTAATAATAATCTCAATAAGGACACGAGAATGAGTAGGCACAGAAATTTAACTAGCTTCAGTTTGCTGAAGCTGAAAGGCATCACACCTGCTCAATAAATAAGGTTTTTAAATCAAGACTTGTGTTAGATACTATATTATATACTACTTTATATTATATATTATATTTGTCTTACACATAAAGTTAGATTACTTCTGAAAATGGCTTATTTCTTTTTCTATATATGTAATAGTTCTGCACATGAAGAAGTCTAAGTGAAATAACATCCTCTAGTCAAAAAATGAAAGCTCTACTTTTAACTATATATCAGGAATGTGTATTAGTCTGTTTTAAATAGTACTGAAAGCCTGCAGCTCTAACAGCACAGATGGCCAAGGAGCTTCATAGTTCTCCATCTTTTGTTTTAATAAATATGTCGTGTTTATTAATGATACAGCACCTAAGTCATACTGGTGCATCATATCTGCATATTTGTTGTTGTAAATCAGTGCAGCAAATTAATCACCATAATAGTTCTTAATTTTTGAAGGTACTGTACAACATGTTTTAACATAGGGACCCAAATTCTGTTGTCATTCTGTATTGGCACAAACCGAATATTCACTTAGTTTCACTAAGATGTTTTCAGATATATTACAAACAAATTTGGACAAAATAGGGCCACAATAACTTCTGTATCCACTTCGATAATGCAGTTTATAAATGCTTAATGGGAATACTTAATGTTTAGCAAAAATAGCTATTTAGTAAGTAATCAGTTAAAAGGTTACTATTTTGGACACTGTTAAATTGTATACATCTGTTTAAAATGCTGTATTTAGCTTTTGGATGTCTTTGTTTATGAACAGACTACATTTTTTTTCAACACATTCATCATCCACAATTACTCAAATTTCAGCGAATAATTATTAACACATTGAGGATTTGCAAATATTTGTAGTTCTCAATTCATATTTTGAAATTACCAGTACTAATTTGTCATCTCAAAGTAATTTTTGAATTAGCCAGCATAATATGTATTTCCAGTTATGTTTTCAGTAGCTGTAGAATTCAGTTGGAGTTTTCCATACACAGAAGAAACAAAATTGAGTTTTTTACCTTATTCCATCAGGGACATTTGCAATGTTAAAGATCGAGTGCCTAAATATTAGTAGTAAAAATAGTTCATCAGAAGTTTTGAAATGGAGTGACTAGTTATGGTACTTGTTTAGGTATAACTGGTACTTTAGCAATTAGCATTCATCTCTTGATTGATATGCTATCTGGTGGCAGCTCCAGTAACATTAAATTGCTTGCAGATCTTGGGCAATTTTCCATTTTTCAATCAATTAAGACCCAATTGTGTGAAAAGCCCCTAGCTTTTATTTCTTACTGATGATGCAAGGGAAACAGACTGCTCTGAACCAAAGACAAAGTTACTCCCAACTGCTTAGGAAAAGGTATCTTGACTTCTGGCTACCTCAAGGCAAAACCTTTGAAAGCAAAGCAACAGCTGAGTCACTACTCTCATCCCCCTGCTTCACTTGTTTTCTGCTTGGCTGTGCTGCAGGAAAATCCTCCTGTGAACATTGTGTTGTCTCACTAACACCCTTAATGCGTGAAGCAATAAATTCAGCTAAGTTAGCCTATCAAAGTCTAGGAAACATAGCTTAGGGAAACTTTAATTGATAATATGAATAAGGCAAATTTAGACCAGATCAAGAGATCTACTTTTTATAAGTCCTAATATGTAGATGTGTGTGTATATATATATATATATAAAAAATAATACTGCTTGCTTTCCTGCGTAGTTCTGTGAGTAAACCAGCACATCTTAAATAGGTAGTTTTTTGGAACCATTTCTTCACATGGGACTTCATAAATGAGCCTGTGTCAGTAGTGATACATAATATGTCATTTAGGAATATGTAATTCATCCTTACAAATGTGCACATATGCTTAACATATAGAAGTTATTTTAGTTCTGTTAGGTGATGACTCCTGTGTCATATTAGTTTACCCTTTTTGCAAAGAAAGCAACAGCAGTCATGACTCATTATGAAGTCTTGTGCTGTTTTATGTTGTTATGAGTAGAGACTGGTACAATGATACTGCAAAGTGTAGGGCTTGTTTCAGTATGATCAATAAATGCTAATTTTATTTTGTAACTAGTAGTATATAAAGTATTTTGGAATTGAGTATGTTGCTTCTCTTCTAGGTAGGAAGTGGAGTATTATAGAAAATGAAGTTTATAAAATAAATGAAGAAAATGCTTTAAGATGTCAAGAAATGTCACTACTTTTTAATTTTCTTTTGAATTTTTCTAAGGAGCTTAGCATACTTATTTGACTCTTCTTTCTGACTGCATTAAGGAACTAATAGAATAGACTGGGCAATTTTATTAATTAGATGTAACAATGGTACTCTATTTAAATGAGAGATAATATTTGAATCAATAGATGATTTTTGAACTTGATATAAAAGAATAAATTGTACTTCAGCAATTCCCCTCCTTGATAGCAATTCTATATAGGTGGATTCACTTTTTGATTAAGGGTGTTTCTGTGCATGTAATTAATGAAGTAGCATAGCCTTACATAGTCTCTTTTACAACTTTATTAGTAAAAATTCATGTAAATTAAGAATAAAAAGTCTTTTCCTTACCTGATTTTTAAGTAAAAGAATTTAAACCCAAACAACAACAACAAAGACTATTTTTTGTGCATCTCTCCCATGAAATAATTTTTCCCTTATTCAGGTGTGAAAAGGTGATTATTCACATTGCTGGGTTAAAAACTGGCTGTGTGGCTAAACCTAGAGAGTTGTGGTTAATGGAATTAATCCAGTTCAACTGGTCACAGACAGTGTTCCCCAGTGGTCAATTTCAGGACCAGTCTTGTTTAATATCTTTATCAGTGATTTAGATGAGGGGGTCAAGTGCACGCTTAGTAAGTTTGCAGATAACACCAATTTGGGTGGGAATGTTGAGGCTTATTCATTTGGTGTAGCATGTTTCTCTTCATATTACCAATATTAAATTACTTTCTTTTAAATGTCAGTGGCGTAATTGATGCAGTTTTTGAGCACTCTGAATTCTGTTGGCATCTTTTCCAGATAAATGTAGGTTTTGAGAGAAGGGTAGCATATATACCAGCATGCCAGCCCACCATGTGAGAGTGAAGTGAGTGGACTTGTTGTGGGTATTTGTAAGTTAGCTGTGGTTCACTGTATATCTGGAATACCTTTTGAGTGGTGAGGCTTTTTGTAACACTGTGCATGGTGGTTTAGATTTGTAGACACAAAACATTACATTTGGAAAGTAACCCAAAAGTCCTGATTGGCTGGGCTCATTACTTGAAATATTTGTTAATATCTGGATATTTCATTATGGGTTTCTTATGGTATGTATATGCATCTTGCAGGAAAATGTAGAATCAGAAATCAATCTTAATGGTTGAAGAAAGGAGTTTGCCAAAAAAATAGTCAGGGATAGGAAAGATACATACAACCTATGGACTTCATTGCATATAACAGCTCTCAGAAATGTAGTTCATGCGTTTTAACCATCAAGCCTAAATGCAGTTTGTAAAATGAAGATGACAGCTAGTAATAACATTGCAAAGAAGACAGCTGCAATCAAATATACAGTATAAAATTCAAAAAGAGCTGTTTACGCATGGAGGTTAAAGTTTATGTTCCTAGATTAAATAATGGATTAAGGAACAAGAGACACATTTAATGCTCACTTTAGTGTCATTAGAATTGAAAATGATCTTCATAAATACTTAGAAGTGAGGAGAATGCTTCTTGCTTGAGGAGTTTAATAAAAGTCATCAAACATCATTGGGTAGATGTGCCATCTTTCAGAAATACATGGAAAGCTATGTTACCACATCAGTAATACAGAGATGTGGCTGCTTGAACACGTGCACAAGTGAGGATCATATGCATGATTCATTTGCTTCTATCACAACCAGTCAGTCACAGGGTGCTCTAATGTACCCCAAAGTCAGAACTCACCAGAAAAAAACTTCTGTACAAGTTTTTATATGTGCGCATATCTCTGTTTGCATTGGTTCCTTGGGTAGTCTTTTAAAATACATTTCACATGATATAAATACTATAAAATTTGAATGTGGTTGCATATGAAAATTATATCATGATAATTTATTTTATTGTTTGTAATTTACTTCTGAATTACTTCACTGATGTCTTTGTTTTCATAGTTTTCTCAATGTGCTTAGAAAGCCTGTGTTAATAACTAGTTTGTCTCGTTGAATTCCAATTCTGTAGATTTAAAATTAATTCGCCTTCAGTTTTTCATCTTTTTTATCTTGTATGTAAGCGAGTACACAAAAGGTTAATACCTGGAGTGGTTTTGGCAGTAATAAGTAATTCTCTAAAGCATCATCTAATCTCTGAAATAATTCATTCTGTAAAATAGCATCTCAACTCTTGAGCTTTTAAAATGCTTACATTTCTGATAAGACTTGCAGTAAAATTCAAAGCCAAATCTCTGCTGCTCTCACTGCAATCCTTGTAACTGTACGTTAATTCAGAAAGTATAGAAACATTTTCTAAGATGTAAATTTCTATGGAAAATAGACATAAAAAAAAAGCTTGTGAAAACTATTGAGCTTTCCAAACTGGTAAGGGGCTATAATTTCATAGCTTCCTTATTTTTTCGTATTACACTTACTGCAGTTATTTCAGTCTATGTTCCTTATTCTTCCAAGACTAATGCTCACTAATGATAGTAGTCCAGCAACATGCATCATTTCAAGCAATGTCATTTCTTTTTCCCCCTCTTTCCAACTGGGATGGTGACTGTCAAATATCTATGAAATAGGAAAGTACTATTTTTTTGCCGTAAACTCTGGGAGTGCTGTGGGCAATGTCTTGACAGTGTAGTATATTGAAAAGTAAGGGTGTATCTGTTCTATTTTAAAATTAAAAAAAAAGCGCAAACTTTAAATGCTTGCCTTGAATTAAGTTCATTTAAATAAATAAACAAACAGCTAAAAGAAGGATGAATTAACTGTTCCTCTTTCCAAGACTATAAACTGCTTCAACTTTTAAAATAACTTAAATTCTGATGATAAACCATCAAACAGGTAGGTTGAATTCTGTATCATCAAAGTCATTCTCATATTTCGTGTGAAGTTTGTGGTACAAGCCAATGCTGACAGTGAAAAATGTTACTAAAATATATTAAAGAGCATGAAGCTAATAAAAATAACAGCTAGCATGTGTTTCTTTGATTATTCACTATTCGGAGTGAATCTAGCAATCTCATATATCCATCTAGTTGTTAGCAAAGGTTTAAAAAACTTTGTGAATGAAAACTGATGTCTCATACTTTACAGTTTTACCTACAGTGTTAATGCACTTCTATGGAGACAAAATTGAATATTAGGACATATTTCCATCCACCATATTTTTTTTTTTACTAAGTGTAATTCCCTACTTTTTTCTTGAAGTCACATTATAGTCTTTTACATTTTATATTCGTAGTACTTCCATATTCTGCTTTTTCCCCTGCCTCAATAAATAGTTCTTTCAATATATTTTTTGTTAGCAGTAGAAATAATTCTTTTATGACCACATCTAACTTCATGGGGAAACAGGTAATGTTGATTAAAATTTTCTATGTTTAAATAGACAGGTTCACCTGCTTAGTCCAAAAGTTCAGTCTCTGTTCTGGGTAATACCTTTGAGTATGGTTTGAGTTTTTATGCACAGTGCTCTTCTTATGTATTAGACATTCTAATATGGAGAACTGTGTATCGCCAACATGTGAATGGAGAAAAAGTGTCCCAGATTTGAAATGCACTTAATTTCCTTTTTACTGGGAAAATAAGGTACAAATGAAGAAAGAGTTTTAAGAGTTCCATTTGCACTGAATAAAATGTGATAGTCATGCCAATTTGACCATTGTTTTATATTAATTAGAAATTTTTCCAGCGTTACTTTTATTACTCTAGCTGCCTGATGCATGATTTTCTACTTGTTCCATTATAAGAATGGCAGTGTTTTTAATTTCAAAAACTAGTATTTGGTTACAAATTCTCTGGATTCTACTGTGATGTTAGGTGGAACCTGAATGCCATAGAAATGTCGTTTCTGATGGGCAATTAGATATCCAAGTAATTTAACCTCTGTGTGTTATTGTCATCAAGCTGATGATCCTGATGAAGAATGTCTAACAATTAGTGATGTAGAAATACCAAAATAACATAGACACTATTTATGTGGTTACTAACTTAGTAGTTAGGCATTGCAAATAATAGAGGATTTGCCAGCTCATTCCTCACTTCTCAAAATTCTCAAAAATGTGCTTTCTTTTTGGTTCTTGCAGTGGCCAAAGTATCCTGTAAAAGTCTTCTTACAGGCCCTGGTGACTTATTGCCATGTAACTTATTGATATTCCCTAAATACTTCTTTTGCAGCTGATGCAATTCCTCTGACCTACCTGCTACAAAGAACATGTCAGGAGTGGAAATCTCTTCAGCATCTTCAGCAGTAAATATCAGTACAAAGATCAGAGTCTATGCAATAGTCTAGTAATCCCTCGGTGCCTATCCAGCAGCTTTCCTATCTGGCTTTATACTTCTTATGTACTTTTTTTCTACCTATTTGTGCAACCTGTGCTGGCATGCAAATTCTCCTCAAATTCTCTTTCAGCCCTCTAAATTTCCTGCCTACATTTTAGCATTGGTGTTGAAGCAGGTGAAAGGTCTTCTCTTGCTCCATTGCTCAATATTGCATAGTCTCGACGAATGACATTGTTAGTGGTCCAATTTACTTTTCTCATTTTTGTGTTGTGTGGTTATTCAGAGGCATACACAATTTTAGCTCCATTTTGTGTATGGGTTTTATTTCATCAAGCTTGATACAGCTGTTTGAGATTAGGAATTGAGCCACTAGAGAACTGCAAAGTAATAAAGCTGTTATAACAGTAAGGTAATTCATATGGAATTCACTTTTTGTATTAAGTTTTTACTTTTTAAATATTCTGAAGTTTGGCTGTATTTGCTGGTTATTCAAAGTGGTTGTAGTTTAAGACATTCTAGTAGCTGTCAGGGCCACAATGTAAAAGTGTCAGCTTCCTGGGTGAGAATTTGTCAGTAGATTTTGGAGATGAATCCTCATTTCCTCTCCCTTTTCTCTCTCAATAAGCCATCCGTATCACATTTGTTTAACATATATTTTGGGTTTCTTTTTAAAATAATACTTTTGGCATGTTCCTACTGAGAAGCTGCTGCTTTAATCTGATCATTGGAAAAGCTTACTGAATGGGATATAAATGCAGCTAGAATTAGGTCCTCTTTTTCTACACATAAGTCTGGTTCCCGCAAAACAAAACCCTTGTCAAACTTTGTCAAACAAAGGCTGTGTAGAAAACCAAATTGTTTGCCACGTGCATGCATTGTATGGCCTTCCCATTCCCGTCTCATTTTGCCATTGTTCTTTGAAAAGCTTATTTTGAACTTACTAGAGGTATGAAAATTCACTAATGAAATACTTATATTTTCTCCTTTCAGTTTTTTAAGTTTGTCTTTTTATGCATTTAATAAATTGAAGAAATCTAGCTGTCTTGAAAAGCATCCATTAAATCCTAATCCATTAAATCCAAGTTTGATTCACGAGGTTTAGAACACCTAAATATTCTCATCAGACTTCAGTAGCATTTGTGCATGCTCAGATATTTCAAATTACAACATGTCCCTTTTTTATGCTTCTATTATTACTTTATTAAAAATACTTATAACTTTCAACATAAGTATATGCAAAAAAATCCCTAGTAAAATCACAGCTACTTCCTAGTTGAAATCAGTAGATATGAGACCTATTGCCAGAATTGAAACTTCTGTGATGCACACTTTTAATATTGTGATATAAATATAATGCATGGGGAGACTCTGGAACGTGTAGAGCAAGAGCAGTTGTCTGGAATATTGACTCACTTTGTGAAGGGAGACATTTACGGGGGTGTGACAAGGATGGTTTGGGATCCTAGAGGCAGGGGGAGTGGATGGCAGTGTCTCTTTTGGTAATGTGCTTTTTCTTCATTCTCTGCCTGTGCCAGCTTGTGTATTTTCTACTCTTCACAGCCTTGAAGTTTTTCAACTGGTCTTTTGTGCAGTCCTCTAAGGTAGAAGCCAAAGCTTAAGTTCCAATATCTATTCACTTTTTTTTTTCCTCAGTGAGGATGAATGTGATCAAAATAGCAATGAGGTTTGATTAAGGTGCCTCTAGAAGTCATTAAGCTATTACAAAAATTACTCTCTTTCACTGTTGCAAAAGCAACAATTGAAACAGAATAACAATATTTTTTTAATGTAGTTTACAGTGTTGTGAAATGTCACATTTCATTTGAGTTGTCTAGGCTGGAAAAGAACAGCTGTAAAAAGAATGACAAATAGATATTTTTCTTCTTTTTCTATACTGAATCTATATTAAGGAGATGCAGCTTCTCACAGTAGAACTGATGACTTGGCACTGAGTTGAAATCGAAATCAATGTTTATAATAGGTAACTGTCCTAACATCAATACTAATATTTCTTAATCTTCACTTAACATTATAGATATGAAATCCTTCACTGCAAGCAGTTCTGAATGATGTATGAAATGAAAAATCCCTGATCAATGCACAGAATACATGCAGGCAGAAAATGTGTTAGTTATCTAAAATGTCAATGTGTAATGCAGCCAGAATATCCTAATTTCAGTTGGTAAGGCATATGTAATCTGCATGAGTTACTATTGCAATATTTGTGTCACTTCCTCAGACAATACCCACTTAATTAGAAGATGAATAGTACTCATCTTAAAAAAGATTTTAACGAGTATTTCAAGAGCTTCAAATATTCTGATGCAGAGTCCTAATTTCAAGGAGATGTTACAAAATCTCATTATGTTACCTTTCTATATTTTGCTTCCTCCTTTGCTTTTCCCCAGCATGGAAAAATACCTCTATATATGGCTAAGGGAATTATGAATTTCCTTTTTATTCCTTGCTATCTCTGCATCCCTCTTCCTTTTATTTTTACCAATTCTTTCTACTCCATGCTTCCAATGTACTTTAAAATGTTGTGATTTATCACCGTGTGTGAATGAACTCTGTTCAGCCCCAAACTGAGTATTCGGATTTAACACATTTCAGTGTACTAATGCCAGGTAGACAGATTTCAGACTAACTTTCAGTTAGCTCCTTAAACAAATATAATCTGAGATGTATCTACAGATGTGTAAATGATATGTTTAATCGCACATAGCAAAGGGTGGTGTTCCAGTGTTACTATAGACATTAAGCAGTTCATAAGTGGGACCTATGTATGAGTGCTTTAAAGGAAACGCATCCTTTATCTCCCCTGTGTATTGTAGGCTGCCTACTTCTGAATGCAGTACTAGACATATACTTGAGAGTACCCAGGTGGATATTGGACCAGAAAGCAGTGCTATGCACTGTATCACTTGGTAGACAGGGATGGTAAGTCACTTAAAGTGCTTCTCTTGTCTACAAGTGACGTAATTTCTACAGTTTATGATGCTTGTTCCAGATAATGGCAGTTTTACAATGATAGCTTGGAGTGAAGGGTAAAACTCATTTCTATTGTGCTCTCATTTTTCAATACATTAGTTACAAAGAGGTACACATCTCTCCCCCTCCCTCCAATTCATCCAATTTGAATGCTTTTTCTTTGTGCTAGGGGCTGAATGCTCACTTCCCAGCTAAAGCTATTAAATAAAAAATAGAAGCTTCAAAAAGAAGCTGAAAGAAGAGCAGTCTACAGTAAACATTATGGCTGTTTCCAAGGTGTTGCTTATGAACTGTCTAGAAATTCAATTACTTTCTTCTTCCTTTCAAGAACGCTTGATATTATAGAGGGTAGGGGATGTACATCTGATTTGCTTAGTAATGCAGGTTTTCTATCAAGTGCTGGTATTTAGACTTTTATTGAATTTGTATTATCCTTCACCTGTATGAAACAGAAGCATTTTTCCCCAATCTGGAGTTAATACAAGACAGTAATGCTTAGTATATGAATCAATTAAATACTTAGTTCCTAACATGTATTTCTGAAAATTTAAGATTCTTCAGTCATTTGGACTATTGAGCCACTATGAACAGTATAAAATAGCTGTGAAATGGCAAGGGGTTTAGAGGAATTAAGTTTTATTCTGTCAGTCTTTTTCTCCACTTCCAATTGGTCAACATCAACAGAGGCTTTTTATGTGCTTTATCTTATTCTTTACTTTCTTTTCTCCCCTTAAAAGCGAGAGAAAGGGGGATGCTTGGGAGTAGTAAGAGGACACCAAGAGACCTTACAACATGCAATCTGTAATAGTTTTCTGTGAATGAAATTAATCACAACTTTGATTTAGACACAATCATCATTACTTTACTTCAGATGAGGTTAAACCAGGAGTGGAAATCACAGAATGGTAGGGGTTGGAAGGGAATTCTGGAGATCATCTAGTTCACTCCCCTGCCAGAGCAGGTTCACCTGCACCAAGGTGCCAGGAACTTATCCAGGCGGGTTTTGACACACTCCAAAGAAACTCCACAACCTCTGTGAGCAGCCTGTTCCAGTGCTCTGCCATCCTCAAAGTAAACATGTTTCTCTTTATGTTTAAGTGGAACTCCCTGTGTTCCATTTTGTGTCCATTACCCCTTGTCCTACCATGGCATCACTGAAAAGAGACCGGTCCCATTCTAGAGACCCATCCTTTAGACATTTGTAAGCATTGATAAGATCCCCTCTCAGTCTTCTCTTCTCCAGGCTAAAGAGACCCAGGTGTCTCAGCCTGTCCTCATAAGAGAGACGTTTCCATCCAGTAAGCATCTTTGCAACCCTCCACTGGACTCTCTCTAGTAGTTCCTTATTTTTCTTGAATTGGGGAGTGCAGAACTCATCACAGTACTTCAGATGTGGCCTCACTAGGTAGACCGGGAGAACCTACCTTGACCTGCTGGTCACACTCTTCTTCATACACCCCAGGATACCATTGGCCTTATTGGCCAGAAGATCACACTGCTGGCTCATGGTTAACTTGACCACCAGGACTCCCAGATCCTTCTCCATAAATCTGCTTTATAGTAGGTGAGCTAGTAATGTATACTGGTGCATGGTGTTATGCCTCCCCAATTGCAACACCCTACACTTGCCCTTTTTGACTTTTCATTAGGTTCCCTTCTGCCTAACTCTTTAGTCTGTCTGTGTCTGGGTCAATGACAGCACAGCCTTCTGCTCTATCAGCCACTCCTCCCAGTTTTGTATCATCAGCAACCTTGTTGTGGGTGCACTCTCTCCCTTCATCCAGGTCATTGAAAACTATGTTGAACAAGATGATATCCAGTACTGACTGCTAGGGAAAACACTGATCACTTACCTTTAATTTATACAGCTGTTTTAGGGACATGTTTTCTTTCCTTTCAAAGTTTTTCAGATGATGTATAATAAGGTGAAGCCTAGCTATGGGACAGCAAATGTTATCATCTCTGTTATGACAGTATCTTCAATGTAACAACAGGGTGCATGTGTTGTAAACAATTGTGTATTAATACCTTAGTCTCATTAATTGCAGACTTCTCTGATACGTGTCTCAGTGGCAGCTTCTACTAATTAACTCAGATGTTAATTGGGTCAGATGAAGCAAAGTAGACAGCAGTCACTCAAGCAGACTAGAACAGCCTGTTCTTTAATTGCTTTTCACAAAGGAACAAAAATGGAACTTGAAATATTGCAGACTAGTGCTAGCCACCACTGTGTACTTAGTGTGGTTATTTGTGATAAATAGTTTAATATAAACTGAAACAAATGCTGATCCTCCATGTATGGTTAACCCATCCTCCTCTGCCTGTGTTCTGCATGTGCGTGACAGGAATTTTGATGGCCTGTGACCATTTGTCTGATTTTTTTTTTCAAAGACACAAATCAGAAAAGTCTGGGAGAATATACATAAAAATCAAAGCAGATCCAAGCTTTGCAACTATGCATCACTAGGTGGCATTTGCTGAAAACAGTATAGCAATTTTATTTTTACATCAGAAGCTTCTGTGAAACACTAGGTACCAGTGTTGTATTTCAGATTCTGATTACCTATTTTAAATCCTGGTGCTTCTCTCAGCTTCATGCGTTATTAGTCGTCAGTCTATCATACAGAAAGTTGGTGGACTCCTATTTTGCCTCTTTGATGTATGCTGCTCTGACTTGCTCATGAATAAACCTTACTATCTTTGTTTCCTTGTCCTTTATTGTTCATATTTGAACATAAATAGAAACCTAGATGGTAAAAATCTCCAGCTGAGGAAAGATAGTTAGTCTAACAGTAGGCATTTATCTTCTGTTTTCTGAACAAAAAAAAAATAGTGCATTTTGCATAAAAGTCATAAATATAAAAATTGTAATTTCATCTAGTTACATAACCTTGACTATTTAATTTAATAATTGTTCTATTTTATAATAATATTGCTATGCAGTGCCTCTGTCACTCTGAGGTGACCTGATGATCAACTAAATACTGATCTGCCTTCCAAATTTAAAAAAACACAAACAAATGAAAAAAAAACAAGAAACATCCATGTACTGACAAGCAAAGTGCTCTGTTGGCCACAGCAGTTTTATCACAGTTTCCTCCTCAGAGTGAATATAACAACTTTCCTGGTGAAAACCATACAGGCTAGAGCCATTTAAAGTTGGTTTGTGTTTTTGCTTGTTTGTTTTTAAAGTTTCTTCTTTTGTGGAGATTTCTTTGTGACATTTCTGAAATACAAGATGTGCCAGTGCTGCTGTTTTTTGGCCTGTAACTTTTTCTGCACCAGTGACAGGTACATTTATAATGCTGGGGTTCACTTTGAGCTGGCAGCAACAGCCGAGGTGAGAGCCCCTGCTTTCACTTTGCATTAGTTTCAGCAGTTCTCAAATCATTGGTACAGAGGAGTAACAACGCATATTACAAGTTGTCACTAAACGGTCTATGTACACAAACCAATTTCATTAGTTGTTAACTGATGAGGATTTTCCCAGCGCTGGCTGTATGTTAGGGCTCAGAGAGGAACTGCTGTTGCCATGCTACCTGCTGGGGTCTATCAGTCTGTCTTAATGCTGCAGTACGTCCTCTGCAAGAAGCGGCATATGGAGATAAGTATATGCTCTGATGGGGGTAAAAATCCACAGATAATGATTCCTTCTTTCTTCTGCTAACAATTTCTGTTTTCTCTGGGAAGGGACTAAAACAGGTTAAAAGTAAGAATACCTGAAACCAGAATTAATACAATAAAGATATATTTAATCTGTTTATCACTGCTCATCACTTCCTCAAACAAGGTTCTACCTTTTTGTCCTAGTCAGGTCAGAAACCAGAGAAGGGGCTGAGTGGCAAATGTTTCTTTCTTATTCTGAGCAGAGTGTGATCTCTGCTATTCAGTCTTACAAGTTTTTAGGTGTCTTTGGGAGATGAAAGAATCAAAGTATCTTTCATCAGCTGTGGTGAAAATTGCAGCTTTGGGTTGTGAAGTTACAATAGGTTTTATGTGTAATAATAATGGTAGTAGAAAATCCATATGGCAGAAGGCATATCTGTTCGTTTTATGTAACATTGCATCGTATATATGAACAGCATTTAGCTTGTGCTTCCCTAATCTGCAAACAAGAACAGAAATAAAAATTTCTGTTTGAAACAATCCATCAAGTAATAGTAAGGTATTTTCCCCAAACCTATTCATTTGACAAGATGAAATTACTATATGTCAACTCCTGCTACTTTTCTTCGACATTTTGGTACTATTGGTAACCTTCCCCACTTTTTCTGTGAATTTTTAATTATTTTATCATAGTTTGTAAGATTAAGCAGATTTAGCCTGCGGATGCATTTTGTTACTTCTAGCAAAAGGTGCTTTTAAATAAACTTTAGTGATATTTTTCCGAGGTACTTGGAGGTACTGGCAACATGATTTCACTGATGTCTGACTGTCAAAAATAGTTGATAATACAGTTAAATCATATGGTATTCTGCAAGTTCCAGAAAGCTGCAGTGATTCAGCTGGTATAGCACTTCTAAGCATCATGGGTGTTTAAGTGAAGGCAAACATGTATTGATATCTTAAAATGAGGTAACATCATCTACAATATTCAGAAAACACTATAATAAAGATAGTATAATATGAAAATAGTATGTACTTCTATTAATATGTTATTAAGCCTACTTTTAATTTGTCAATAGATGTATATAACATTGAAAAACAGATAATGAAAGGGATACAGCTGAACATCCAAATGAATAATTATGTATTTATATGCAAAAATAGATTTATTTATAAGCTGAACTTATCTTCTGAGCAACAGCTTCCTAGGCAGATACAGGTTTGTTCTTTAATTTTGAGAGGTGATAGATCTTTTTCAGAGAAATCTTATGTATTGATACACTGTGGCTTTTTAGATTGCAATTTAGAAGTGATTTCCCTTTGGGACATCCTTTTCGAATCCAAAGTAATTGCTGATTAAAAAGAATAACAGAAAAACAACAACAAAAAACCAGTAAAGCTTGTGTTTGCAATGTTGTCAGTAACTAGGAGACCAGGGCATTCTTGGTAGAGTATGGTTCAAAACTTTTTCAAATCCTTATTCTTGAAAGTCTAAGGCAAGGTGAGTCACCAACATCTGAGGACAGATGTGCTGACAGTGTGGAGTTACATGAGATGGGAGAGGAAAACACGGGTACTCTGTTCCCAGGTTCTTAACCTCTGTTGACTAAAGACAGCAAACCAAAGCCCTATTCCAAAAAATACTTGCCACCTTACCTACTTACCATCACAAGGAAGGAAGTCTTAGGAAGCTTTTCAGGGAAGAATAAAGAAAAAAAAAAAGTGTGGGTTTGTTATTTTTCTTTGCAACCCATGCAGCTAAGTCATTAGCTACTCCACTTAACAGTCAGCCATCAAGAGAACCACCAGCCCATGGGGCCCTTCAAGAGGTTTATGGCCTATTAGCAGTTCTGCTCATTCCTCTTGGATCAAATCCATAGAATGGAGAAGTATGAGTGTTTGGGTGTGGTAGACCAGAGGAGGACTAGGCTAACTGCTAGGAATACCACTGCCAATGTGTGAATTGGAGCTGAATACTCCATGTTGTATATAATTAAAATGTTCTGGAAATGTGAACAGAAATTCTGTGGAGCTTTTGTGTGTTTAGGGGTTTTTTTTGTTTATTATGGGTTTTGGTTGGTTGTTTGCTTTTTTGTTTGGTTTTGGGGGTTTGTTTGTTTTGTGGGTTGGTTTTGTTTGTTTGTTTGTTTTATTTCATTCGAATTGTACTCTTCCTTTCCTCTTGGGAGTAGTACCTTCTAAAATTTATTTAGAAAAAAACAATGAGAAATGGCAGGGAATGGTGGGTGCTTTAAATGAACTTTCAGTGAATTACATTAATTTATCAAACCTAGAGCTATGTTTACATTTCAGAACTGCCCATTATTGTTTTAGTGATAATATGTAGCTTGTTTGCATTATTCTGGTATTTTTGGATGCTAGTCAAACCTTCAAACCTCTTCTTTTTTTTTTTTTTTAAGTGGTTTATGGTTTACTGCACATGCATGGATAGCTCTTTTGCTTAAATCTACTGCTTTCCTGCTTATGATCTTTGGCTACCAGATTTCACAACCTTTTCTCTTTCCAGAATATGTTTGTCTCTGACTTTTCCTTTCTCACTTCTGCGTCATATGTCTTTTTCACTCTTTTCCCCCAAACCAGGGAAAATATGTTTCCCTCCCCTTCTGTCTTCCACCCCATACCTTACACATCTTTTTTACTGTTGTTTTCCTTTCTTCTCAATTCTTTTGTTTCAGGCTGGGACTCCATTGTGTTCTCTCCTTTATGCTGCTGTGCTGCTCCTGCTCTTTTTCTACCGCATGATGTTCACACTTGCCCTTAAAAGTACTCTGTAATTTTTCCCTGTATAGCTAATTAGAAAATGATACCTAGTATAAACACTTGTAATGCTTTATATAATTAAAAAAGGAGAAAAGTCACTAAAAAGTTTCCCTTAAACATCTGTAATGAGAGAACAATTCCAGCTCACATAATGAAATGAGAAAAGTAAAAGGCTTTCTCAGCCTGGGGTTCAATCTAGACCTATGGTATCAGTTGAAATCCAGTAGGCTGGATCTTATAGCCATTCTTTCTTCTGTCTCTTGAACAGCAAAAATCCCTCTCTCTGAAAGAGGGCACTGGGGAGAGCAGAATGGAGATTAAATCTTTTTGGTAGAGTATTACTCCTGCTCCCATTCTAAATTTGCCTTGAATCTTATAAAAAACCCCCATTGCTATACTATTTCTCAGAGGACTGAGTTATACTTTTTTTTTTTTTTTTTTAAATATTAATGGGAGTTTTCTGGGTTCAAAGGTCTCCNCTCAGAGGACTGAGTTATTCTTTTTTTTTTTTTTTTTAAATATTAATGGGAGTTTTCTGGATTCCAAAGTCTCCCACTTCTGCTGAGTTTTTGAATAGGTTCATCAGTGTTTTGAGAAGCCTGAGATGGTCTGATTAGGGTGATTTGACTCAGGTTCCACAGTAAAGTTTCAAGAGGTGGCATAGGGAACAGGGAGTTTTAACAGTATTCAGATAAAGTCAACACACTGTTCATTAGCGTATTTATAGAAAATGGACAAAAAATTTCATGTTACATATTGCCTTACATGAGCAATAGACTTAAAAATCATTGTCTGTCTGTCAAGCAGTCTATTGTATTTCCTGTCAGCTTGTGAATGTCTTGGATGACCTCAATGACTGAAAATCAAAGCTAGCCCACTCAAATATCATTCAGTCATTGTATTGCATTGATTTCTTCTTCCCTCCTTAGATAAGCAAGAATGGGAAGGGAACATTTTGCAGAAGTTGTAGTTACTGGCAGAGTATGGTAACAATGTACTGGAAATCTCTAAGAATAGGGAGTCGATGGAGCCAGAGTATCAATAATATGACTGTCTGTGCCCTCTTTTGTTCCCAGTGCTCCCATCATTGCTGGTACTCACTCCCACTCATTGAAGCAAATCCTGCCCTTTTTTAAATCTGCATTGTGTGGCTGGTAGAAAATCAAATAGCAATTTTGATGGGTTTATTCTCTCAAGTGAGGTGTTCTGATGAATCCACGGTTGCCATGAAAGAAGGAATTGACACCTGCCTTAACACAATTGTTTCAAAGTTTCCAGATAGTATATGGGAATTCATTTTATATATATTTATTTTTTCTTTCTGATTCTTTCTCCCTGATAGTTCTTCATAGACAAAACATAGCTATTCAATTATTGTTTAACCCAGCTCAAGGTAACACTGGGTAACAGAATAAGACAAGTCTAGGTCTTTCCTTTTTGTGCTTCATCCTGTCATGGAACTGCTTGCTGAAGACTGAATAAAATCTTCTGTCACAGAACTGAGAGTCCTTTCAGTGCCTGTATCTGCAGTGATTCAAATATTCTACACATATTCTCATATCAGAGAGTGGTAGGGGTTGGAAGAGACCTCTGGAGACCTTCTAGCCTTCTATCAGGTTCACCTAGAGCAGGTTGTACAGGATCATGTTGAGGCGGGTTTTAGATATCTCCAGTGAAGGAAACTCCATAACCTCTCTGGGCACCCTGTTTTAGTGCTCTGTCACCCTCAGATGGTAGAAAAGATGCAGTTTTAATGTTGCAGTCTATAGAAGGAGAAGCTGTGTATTCTTAGTCGTTGGAGACATGACAAACCAGACTTAATGTGGCTTTTGGCAGCCAGCTCTAGCTGATCCTGCTTTATCAAGGGATATGACATCCAGAAGTCCCTTCCAACTTCAGCCATTCTGTGAGCCTGCAGAAGCATGTCTTACTCAGATGTGCCAAGAGTCTGACAGTCCTCTAGAAAAATAGGGAAGAATGCACCAAAGAGTGGAAGTTTCCTTCTCTCCAGTCCATGTTTTCTACGTGAGAGTGGCTTATATCATACAAATGGAATGATATAATGGCATATATACTGTAAGCCTCTAAACCTTGGTTTGTTTAAAATCTGAGTGATATTAATCAGCTCATATTGTTTAAAAGTAGTTAAAAGTATTGCTTTTTTTAATGACTTGTTAACACTGCTATTTGCTTCCGGAATAGCATCTAGAGTGTACCAGATATTTAAAAAGAGTTATTTTTCCCTGTTGCCATTTTTTATGTGATATATTTGGTGGTATTTGGGGGGTGGAGGGGTGTTGGAAAAGTAAGCATAGTAGTAAGTGTAGTTTAGTAAGAGATGACAACTTAGTGTGGTTTGGGTGTCATTGGTTTGTTTGTTGTTTGTTTGTTGGTTTTTTGTTTGGTTTGGTTTGGTTTTTGTGTGTGTGTTGTTGTTTTGTGGTTTTGTTTTGACTTTTTTTTCTCTGTGAAAAATAGAAGGAAATTTCATTTCATTAGTAGGTGAACTACCTTATTAAGTATCCAGGAAAGTTGTCTGGTAACCACTTGCCATTAATAATAGCGTCTTTGTTCTGTTGAATACTGATTGCATGTTCCTAAGCATTCTTCAGTGCACCACTTGTGTCTATTAGTCTTTCTAGATGATTAAATCTTAGAACTGTCCTTTGTCAGATGATTACCTCCATTAATACTGCACTTTGTTTTCTAAACATAATTTCTTATGAGCTCTAGTCTCAAATAATATATTTAAAGTAAAATGTGCAGTTACCTAGTTTGAGAGGTTTTACCATTACAAAGATGGATATTCATCCTACCAGAAATATATCAGGACATGTATAAGATCCAATTGTGAATGAGTTCTTATTAAAACACTCTCTGTTCAGTGGTACTAAAGGCTGTAGTCCATGAATGATAAGATAAAAATCATAAATCTCACAGCTCAGTATCTTTTTGTTGTTGTTGTTTATTTCTGGAAGGCTTTCTGTACACATAAATATATTCTTTTTCAAATCTGGTAACCTACAGAAAGGAGTTTAAGCCTTTGCCACTAAATGTCCAGCATTCTGAGAAAAGCATATTTTTGCTGTGGGAAATGTTCACATTATTATTGCAGGAATTCAGGATCCATGCAGTGTTTCATGTTTATATTTAACCTGAAGAGAGACAGTATGCTATTCTGCAATTCTTCCAGCTTGAAATAAAGCAAGTAAACATACTGTATTATTGTTGAACAGCTGAGCAAGTTACCTTCCTGGCCATTTGATTATTCTTATTGACTCACAGTAAAAACACCCAGGGCATTCATTGGCTTGTTGCTGAAGGATCAGTTATAAACACAGTGTTAGTAAAGTGGCAGATGAGTGTTCATGGTGTATTTCTACAGTACCTAGTAAATGTCATTCAGCTTCCACATCTAGCATACAATCCATAAATCTGGGTTAGGAGAACATTTATTTTTTATTAAATATCATGTTTACTGTGGCAGAATCATGCCATGTATAACCAAATGATTGATTGTTTTTTAGGTTAGGAGGCTGTCACTAACAAATCACTGTGGTATAAACTTGATGGAGCAAGGATCTAGGGATGAAAGTGTTTGAAAAGATCTCTGTATAATGATAACAGCAGTCGAGTAGATTGATGTTTGCAAATGTACCAGAGCATTGTCTGAACTAATAAGTTTCAAACATTCAGATTGTGGGTTTAACTCTCATTTTCCTCAGGAGACTTTGGGTTTTATTAGCTCAATGGACGTAAATTAATTACTGACTAGCAGTTAAATCTCTGGCATATGTATATGTGGAAAAAAACAAACCAAAAACAAACAAACAAAAAAATCAACACGCTACACATTGTTACTGAATATGCTATTACAGTAGCCTGTAGTGGAAAACTGGAAGTTAGAACAGTTTCCAAGAGGTGATTTTGCCTCTTTCCATTTCTCTGCTAAATTCCATGTACTTCTGTTCTGGTTTAAGGTTGTATTTGGCATTTTTAAAAAGATGATTAAACAGAAATAGCTATTTATGTGAAATATTTTATACAATGTTGCTGAAGAAGTTTGCAATACACAAATCAGGTTGACTATGTATCTTCCACCAACAGAATGAGTCTTCCTTCTCTCATCTTCTGTATATTGCACATGGCTGGAAGTCAATACTCTTATAATAAGCAGCATACTAGCAGTCAACAAAGAGGGAAATTATGTTTGTGGGAAAAAATACAATTTTAACAGTTCTAGCATCATTTATTACCAAAAGCATGCATCTCCTCCACGTGTTTCTTTTTGATGAATCTCTTAACTATAGAAATATCACGTTCAGCCAAGTGATAAAGGAAACAGCATTATTTGGGTAGATAGCAGTAAAAATTTAGAAAGTTTATTGCAACAAATACTCATATATATGAGTGACAATGTTTATAAGTATTGACTTCTATGGCATATTTCTAGTAGCACTATTGTGTTGTCTGAAAGCAGTTAGAACACACTTCCTCCTATATACAGAAGTTTTCTGTCATTAAATAGTAGCTTTTTACAAGCTCTGATATTATTTTTTAATTATTATATTGTATTGCTGAGAAAGGAAAACATTCTTGTGAAAAGACACTTTTAAAGTGCTATAGAGGTGAGGTTTTAAGAAGAAGAGATGCAAGCGATGTATTTGTATCAAAAATATGTCTTGTCTTCCTGGAGGGATGGAGTGAGGGAAAGCAAAGTGCATTATTAATGTTTTTCATTTCTCATGTAGCTCATCCATATTGTCTTTCAATTTCATCTGAATCCATTAACATTATTAATTGCTGAACATTTCAGATGGGAATTTAATATCCCTTTTTATTTAGGAAGTAGAGATTTTTTACTGCAACCCAAAAGGCAGCACTCAATGAGCTTTATTTTATTATAAAGCTGATTGAGCAGCCTTTTCCATATATGCCCTTTAATTCTAGTCTGCCTTTCTGTATTATATGTATATACATATTTATTTGAGCAAATGCTTATTAGATTCTAAGTTGGAGGAATATTTCTCTTCCCAGCTACATAAAATACATCAGAATTGTACCTTTGTGCGTCCAGTTTCATTCTACATCAAGACCGTACTTATACCTTAGATAGAGAAATCAAAATTATAGGTAATCATCTAACTCTACAATATTTTTGTATTAAACAAGTCAGAAGGAATTTCATATACGTCCAAAATAATGTGTAGTGTTTTGGGGTTTTTTTTCCATTGGAGGGAAAAATATAAGACAATTCGTGATACGTAAATAGCTCTGAGACAGAGAAGGCATAAAGCGTGGCAGGGGCTGCTGATGGAGAACTGTTATTTTGGTCCAGAGGGCTTCACTTCCTCAAGAAATGTAAGGATGTGCCTATAAACTTGTTATATATGTAACTTGTTATCTAGCCTGGACAGGCTAGAGAGCTGGGCAAAGATAAACCTCATGAAGTTCAAAAAGGACAAGTGTAGATTCCTGCATCTGGGGAGGAATAACACCAGGCACCAGTAGAGGTTAGGGGGTGTCCTGCTGGAAAACAGTACCACAGAGAAAGATCTTGGAGTCCTTGTGGATAGTAAGTTATCCATGGAACAGGAATGTGCCCTTGTGGCCAGGAAGGCCAATGGCATCCTGGGTTGCATTAGGAAAACTGTCCAGAAGGCCGAGGGAGGTTCTCCTTCCCCTCTACTCTGCCCTAGTGAGACCACACCTTGAATACTGTATCCAGTTTTCGGCTCCCCAGTTTAAGAGAGACAAGGATCTGCTGGAGAGAGTCCAATGGAGAACTAAGAGGATAATTAAGGGACTTGAGCATCTCCTCTAAGAAGAAAGACTAAACGAACTGGGGCTGTTTAGTTTTGAGAGGAGAAGACTCAGAGGGGATCTTAATAATATCTATAAATATCTGAGGGGTGGGTGTCAAGTAGAAGGGGCCAGTCTCTTTTCAGCTGTGCCCTGTGATAGGAGAAGAGATAATGGTAGTAAGCTGAAACACAGGAATTTCCACCTCAGGAAATACTTCTTCACTATGAGCGTGATAAAGCACTGGAAGAGGCTGCCCAGAGAGTCTGTGAAATCTCCTCTCTAGAGACTATCAAGACCCACGTGGATCTGCTCCTGTGTGGCATGCCCTAGCTATTCCTGTGCTGACAGGGGTGTTGGACTTGATGATCTCTAGAGGTTCGTTCTAACCCCTACCATCCTATGATTCTATATTTTCAACTGCTTTTCCAAAACTGCTGTAGAACAGTTTCCTGCTGCCAAAGTCATTGGGTACCATCTTTTTTTTATACTGAAATGAAATGAACAATTTGGATCCTACTGCAAAATGTTCCCTTCCAGAAGAAAAGAAACCACAGGATGGGTGAAATGAACTAGGAATATAGACTATGACTATGAGGGGAACCTGTAGGCTTTCAAAAATATGTTGATATCATTGGGAAGAACAGAATACATCAGAGTAAGTGCCATGAATGTGTTTGAATTATTAGTAGCGGCTTTACTGCAAAACAAGACTGAAGCTTTCATCAATAATATTGTACCATTTTTGTTGTATAATTCTAATGAAATGCTTTACTTTTCTCTGGCAGATGAACGGGAAGATGTTCAAAAGAAAACATTCACAAAATGGATAAATGCACAGTTTGCTAAGGTAATTATTTTTACTTATTTATAAACCAAATACATTTTGTGTATTTTTTAAAATAACAGATATTCCTTCACTGAGGCTTAATTTTCAAGATAACAATTGCAAGTTTCAGGTGAATGCAGCTGACTGATTTATTAGAAAAAATATCCAAGTTTTATTCCCTTGATTTCAACAGGGATTGAAATGTAAGACATCATCCTCTTCTCAATGTTCTCTGACTCAATTTACTTTGCATCACTAGCTTGAGAAAATGCAGATGGATTTATTTTAAATATAGTGAAGAAGTTTGTTGGATTTCTATGTTATGTGCCTGAGAAGGACGATTTTCTTATATTGGACTTGTATTTTCTTGTTTCTAATTACAGTCACAAATCTAACAAAACCTGATGTATTGGAAAGGAACAAGGTTAAACATAAGACGTGTAATTCAGTTAGCAAATTATGAAAGTCAATTATAATATGTTTTCAAGTAGTTATCTTTGCGTATGGTAAAAG
>VWZY01004517.1:8137-62631 GCA_013399075.1 Chloroceryle aenea | reverse complement strand
CCCCCACCCCCCCGGCAGTATGTTATAATTTTATCTTTAATACAGGGGGAAAAATCGAGATCAAACTATTAATTTGATAAAACATTTTAGAAATTCCTGGAGGGCAATTACTGAAGAGTATTTGCTGATAATAAACTAAATCAGTCTCATAATCTCTGATGAGACATCAATGAAATAATATCTGTGATATATCTTCTGTTTAGTCTGGCTTTTGATTGTGTCCCATCTGATTCTGCTCATTAAAAAAGAGGATTAAAATAATCTGAATATGATCACCATAACGTTGAAAAACATGCTCAGCAGTGGGTCAGTGAAACAGGGAGTCCCACAGGACTAGAGCATTTTCTACCTATTCAAGACAGCATTCATTTGTGCTCAGCATTTCTACAGCAGAGATGTCCAACAGTTTGGAGGACTTGATAAGGATGAAATACAATCTTGAACAAATGGCATCAAATTGATTGATGAATTACAAGGCAAATGTGAAGTACTATGTTTAGGACAAAAGTAAAATGTATGTATTCAGAAGCAGGGATAACTGGAGTGGCAAATATAAACCAAAGCTCTGGGAGCTATGATGAATCACAAACAAAATGATGGTACTATTGCCATTATATTGTCTGTGATAATGGAAAAGCTTGACAGAAGGTGAAAGATGTAATTATTTTATTTTACTTGTCAATAGTGAGATTTTAGCTTGAGTAATATACTGTCTTGGTGTTATATATATATGAAGTAGCCCCAGCAGCAGTCATCTGATAACAAGCTAATTTGAAATGTATTACCAATTAGTCCTTGTTATGGTCACAGAAAGATTTAGTTATGGAAAACTAAGAGTAGCTTTTGCTTCTGTATCTAAAGCAAATGCCCTGTTCCTAGAGATTGCTTTCTCAGAAATTTATAGAAAAGCAAAGCTTGCAATTACTGAGGAAACTCGAAGCAAGTCTTCAGAAGAACAACTAGAATTATGAAGGGTTCAGAAAATATGACCTATCATCAAATGCTTTTAATGGTAGGTTTGACTCAGTCATCTGAATGATCTAGATGTTTTTCTTCCAATTCTAGTTCGGTGGAGTGTACTTTTCTGGTGTTTTGGCTACCTTTTACTTCAGTTCTGCAAGTCCTATGAGGAGAGGTTGAGGGAGCTGGGGTTGTTTAGTCTGGAGAAGAGAAGGCTTAGAGGTGACTTCATCACTCTCTTCAACTACCTGAAGGGAAGTTATAGCCAGGTGGGGGTTGGTCTCTTCTCCCCGGCAACCCACAACAGGACAAGGGGACATGGGCTCAAGCTCTGCCAGGGGAAGTTTAGGTTGGATGTTAGGAAGAAATTCTTTACAGAGAGGGTAATCAGGCATTGGAACGGCCTGCCCAAAGAGGTGGTGGATTCACCATCCCTGGAGGTTTTTAAAAAGAGGCCCTTAGTGCCATGATATAGTAATTGGAGTTGGATCAGGGGTTGGACTCGATGATCTTGGATCAGTTCCCTCTACATTATCTGATACCCAAACTGTTTCATGTTAATGTAGAATTAAGAGAGGCAGGAAATATTCAATTACAAGGGTAAAAAAAGCTTATTGGGTGAAATTGAGAGGTAAAAAGAGTGACTGAAATTCTCCTAGCAAGAGTAAAATAAATGAGGGCTCAATGATGACCCTGCTGCAAGCCTTAAGGAATAGTATAACTGAGCAACCAACATTCAATAATAGGCAGTGCTGCATCTATTAAGTTATGAAGTACCATGTATTGTAATTTTACTGCCGATGCTGCATATTCACACAACAGCTTGCTTCAAATGCTGCTAGTTTTGTGCCCAATGTTTCCTTATTTGGGTTAGTAGAGTTCTGCTGAATTTCACCAAACCCAAAGTTGTGCTCTATTCATCTATGGAGAGCTAATTTGGAGATAAATGTGAAGGAGGATCAAGCATCATGTGTAAGTACATCGATTCTAGGACAAATAAAAAAAGATGAATTGCTACGAAAATTTTGAAATTGTGTCTATAGTAAAATCCCGATCAAATCTTTAATAGCTGCATATTAAAAATTAACATGGTAGATGTTAACTCAATCCATTAGCTAGACACTGATAACTCCTTTGGAGCAGCCTCTGAATTTTATTTTTTTTTTTTTGCCTGAGTGAAAACATTCACAAAAGTACACAGATTTAAAATTGTAGTCATTCTGAAAAAAATATAATTGGAATTATTTGATGCTGCTAAGACACTGTAATTGGTATTCATGTATCTTAAATACCTTATTAATCTATTTATTGTCTACTTTGCCAGTCTTTTTAAGTGCTACTGTGAAAGTGATGAGAAAGAGTCGTTTACTAATGTGGGAGCCAAATGACTTTTCTTTGCTACTGTGTGGTAAAGAACCAGAACTCTCATTGAAGATTAATAGTGCTTAACTTTACTTTCCAGGTCTGTGTGATCAACATTGCCCTTGGGATATATGTACTGCTTTAAAATACTAGGCTTTCTTATGCCAATAAGCTTTTTATAATATGTCTTGCAAGAGCACACCAAAGGCCCATCATTATTATTAAAGCAAAAGCTTTTCATCTTTTTTTTTTTTAAGCCAAATGATGTTTAAACCTGGTATAGAAAACACATTTGCATTGTTAAGTGTTAAGTGATTTTCCTTTTATGGATAATATATAAGCAAGTGTCAGACAAAATTCAGGCTCAAAATTATTTACATTGATATGTAGTAAACTACCTATTAGATCTCCATGTTCTGCATCTTTTTTTTTATGATGCAGTATAATAGGATACAAGCTGTGTGAATATTTATTGTTTCAAAATAAATTTTCTTTTGGTATGAAAAATAACTTAAAAATATCTACCATCCATTAATATGTTTTTATCAATTTTTTGTTTGAGCAAGTTAGTTACCGTGAACAGAAATTTTCATGGACAGAAACAGGCACGATCTAAAGGCACTAATATTCTCATGCTTTGAATCTTGCACATAAAATCAACTCTGTGTATGAGCTTTCAAATTTATAAACTTGGTGAGTTTTTCTATTTTGCTTCCAAAGAAATTTTTTGGCTTTCTGTTGGCAAAATGCTTAGACATGTCTCCCATATCAATTTAATATTTATCAAGATTTAACTCTGCCCAATGTAGAGGCCTGGATGCTGACAGGGATTAAAATAGAGGATTAATCCCTTTACATTTACTGTAAAAACCAGGAACATCAGAAACTGAGTGGTGTCACAACACAGCATGACAAAAACAAGTACTGTTTAAGAGGGTGGTCTTCTCTGTTTTCTCTGTTCTTGCCAACATCTGAAGAGCAAGCCTCATGATCCACTGTTGCAGTCAAGCAGCTGGAGATGCCTTGAGAAAAGTCAGTACAGAAATGAACCCTTCTACTGAAAACCTAGAAGGGGTAAAAATACATTTTGTTCTGCTTCAAAGACACAACAATAGACACTGGAGGTTACTGAAAATCTAACGGGATTGCTCTATATTATTCTTGGTCGGGTTATTTTTTTGTTTTGTTTTAAGTTGATGTTCAAACAGCAGAGGTTTTATTACATGTGGGTAAGAGGAAGGGGTACTCTTGTGTTTTACCTCCATAATATTCTCCCATTGCCAGGGGACTTTACAACTTTGCTTCTCGTGGGTGGTTTTGTTGTGTTTTTTTGTTTATTTGATTTGGTTTGGTTTGCTTTTTTCTTTTGGGACAGTGGGGTGTTGCCTTCATTAGAACTTTATACCCATCTCTGAGCCTGATCCACTTTCCTGGACTAAGGTGCCTGTGGTGGCTCCAGGCCTGGCACCACAGCCATGCTGCCTATGTGCACAGCAGCCCTTGGGATAAATCCCCAGCAGACAGAAAGCATTAGAGCTGTCACTGCTGCAGTCTAGTCACTGAAGATTATGTCACAGTCTCAGTATCTTTTGTATGCACATACAAAGGTTATGCTACTTTTCCAAATCAAATTTTAAGGCTAAAAATGCTTTCCATTAAAAATTACTTCCCTTCCAAAAAAACAAGCAAGTATATTATCTTAGACATTGGGCATCTGCATGACAAAACACTTTCACCACTGAGAACATCTGGAGTGAATACAGGCTATTTTGAATGCTTCTAAGACAAATTAGTATCCCAGATCTTTAATTAAAAACTTCAGAGTGGATTAGTAAAATTAGGAAGCTAGACTAATATATAAGCATTTTTATTATGTTAAAATAATTTGTCTTTGCATTCTTGTTTTTGTAGCCTCTTATTGCTGTGTAAGAACAGCTTTCCTCAGATGCATTAGACATGCCAAGCAAGCAATGCAATCACTACTCTTGGCAATAGAGGGCACTGGACTTTCATTTCTAGTATATTTTACTAAGGAAAGAATAGTCAAATTAGGTTTATTGAGCTCTTTTACATTTTTCTTCTCCCACTTGGACTAGCAACTCCTAGACTTTTATTCAAACTTTCATACATTTTTGTTGCACTTACTTTAAGTATATTAATCTAAAGAAATTTGAATACATGCCGTTCTCTTGAATTTATTATTGTGTGTGTATCTTGAGGGGGGAACAGGAGCAAGCTAAATATAGCACTACAATATTGGCCTTAGTGGTGCATATGTCTAGCTTGCAAATTTGTAAACAGTTACAAATTTGCGTGATTGTTTCTGGCAGTAGACATAATCATTTCCGTGCTCAGAATACATTACCATTATATCTAATCATCTTCAGAATCTCCAAAGTAAAACTCTTCATACAGGCAAATATGGTTTTACTGGATTTATGTTATGCTTAGACTGAAAGTTGAACAACAAAAACAGGAGAAAAAAAAAATCTGAGCTACTGTCCTCATTTATCTAAATGCCCTCTTATGTAAACATACTGTAGTTCAAGCAAATTATATTGACCATTCCCTGTCTGTGAATGTTATCACATGCCAAAGGTTCAAAGGAGAGAGGAAAAAAGAAGGTGCAATGAAGTACATTTAGGAGTGGTGTATCAGGCTTTCTACATCTCTTAAACATAGGTCTCCAACATATCTCTGTGCTGTTGTCACATCATGTTAGTGAGGCTGAAAGTCGGAGAGGAACTTGTCTATCACCAGCCCAACTACATGCCTACACCCATCAGGTGGGACCTTCAATCAAACAGTGCCCTCCTCTGCTGCTGTGTACCATTATTAAACATTCCTCTGACTGAGGTAGTGGGTACCTCTAGTGCCTCTCAGACATACATATTTCTTCCTGTAGGCCACCTCTGACATCAGGAATTTTGGCCATTACTGATATGCGTTTAAATGCACAAAATATTTTTTAAAAGCATGTTTCAGGGGAAAAAAAGCCCACCACAATACAACAAAAACAACCAACAGACAAACACTCCAAACCCTAAAGTGTTCAGTTTTGTGCAGACTGCATCCATGTTACAGACTGCATTCTTGGACTTTGATGTTTCAGTGTTGGTGATGATGAGGTGGCCCTGCTCATTCTCTAAGCATTTACATTTTTGCATATCAATTTATTATGCTTTAATGTATTTATATTGTGTACAAAGACTTTCTGTTCCTTCAAAGGGTGTGCTCATGGACGTGATTTTACACCTGGATCAAATAAAACTTTTATTGAGGCTAATTTCTTTAAACCATGTGTCTTCATTTTAGGTCCTACCTTGCCATGAGGATGAAAGACGATCCTATGGTAGAAAGGCATGATTAGAAATAATCTTATTTGTACAAGATTGCAAATAACCGTATTTGCACAAAAACTTGCGTAGCTGCCTTGTACATATGAAGGGGCTCAGTTCAGATCATGGGGGTATTTCTGGACCAACACTTGAAGAATATGTGTGATGTTTACAGCTACTTACCTCTGTTGTTTCTTTGATCATACGTTTTGGCTGTTTTTAAGGGGAAAAACTGTCACACTGCACATGGTAGCTGCAGTTATTTCTTAACAGCAGTGGCAAAATTGATCTAGACACCCTATTAAACCCTTGCTTTGACAATTAGTTATTTTTTAAAAAAGAAAATCCTATTTTATCCAGTCTTATTAAATATTGGTATTCATGTCACTGACATTGCTAATACTTCCACTTTTTTCAAAAATCTACATGACAGGTGTTATTACACAGAATAGCCATTTTTCTATCTGCTTCTCATAGTGCATTTGATTGATTTGCCAGTTTAAACCCGTCACATTTACTTCCTGATAATATTAGTGTGAGAGTATATATTGCTTACTTAAAAACAGAATGCTTTTTGTGTTGGTTCTATTGAAATGAATATTTCAAGGAAAAAGATAAACCAAGTAATTTCTTCAGTTTGGTGCAGTTTTAAATATACATGCATATAACAATACTAAAGATCCTAAGTTACTAGTAGCAATAAAATCTTTTCCATTAAACAATAAGCAACCAAAAAAAATCACCTAACATTACTTCTTGAAAATAATATGCTGTAACTCCAGTTGTAATTCTGTTGAAAGTTATGAGAATATAACAAGATAGAGGTAAGCACAGTTATCAAAAACATATGAAATGAGACTGTCCTCCATTTTTTCTAGTTCTTTATCCTAGTCTTAAGCCTCAGAAGAAATCAACCTGCAAGACTTTGTGCATGTAACAGACTATATATAGTCTATATATTCTGTAATCTTAGAACAGTTACTGTGTGTTGGATTGAAAAAAAAAAGTGTGTTGATAATTTAGAAATGTGGGGATTTTGTTTTAGTTTTTGCTGTTTTTTTTCCCTTTCTCTGAAGTCCTCAATGATATACAAATTTGCATTTTAAATCAAGGGCCAGCTTTCTTCAGGAAAAAAAAAATGTATAAAAGACATGTCTGGTATTTTGTTCAAGAAATTCAGACACATACTGAAATCAGATATAATCAACATAGTTTACCACAGTGGTAGAAACAGGTTCTATTATAGGGTTGTATTCAACGAATGCATGAAACATTAGATGTCCATGCTCAGAAAGAGAGAGTATTGTCTTGCCATGCTGATAGAAATGACTATGAAATACTAAGGCAGCTCAGACAGACTGTACTGAAAAATCTCAGTCACTGTCTCACAGATTTTGTAAATGTCATGTATGCGTAAAATAGAAATCCTATTTTTTTTGGTATTTTAACAGAGCCATTCTTAAAGCAACTAGTTAGAGCTTAGAGCAAGAGAAAAAGCAAGTCTTGATTCAGTCCTGGGCAATACACAAGACTGTTGTAGTCAGTAAGACTTTCTGTAACTGACAAATTATGCATTCAAAAGTAGTATGTTCATAGACGAAAGCAAGACAAATTCAATCCGCATAGTAATATTTAACTTCAAAAACAAGAGCTATACTGAAAAGAAGATGAAAAAGGAACTCAAAAGAAGAATCAAAGTGTTCTGTACCAGCAGGCACCTTGGAAGAAACATATTGGAGTCCTGAGGTGAATGCATCTATCAAGGTGTATCAAAATCAGAAACTTACCTCTGTTTAACAAAAAAAAAAGCAGATTTAAAATATCTATCTATCTATCTCCTTACCTCAGTTATGCAGTGTAAGTAAATTGAGAAGAAAACATAGTGAAGATACATAGCAAATTCATGTACATATATAAAAATATATGGAGATGCTGATTATATACAGAATGAAAACAGAGATAGGAAGATACAAACAGAAAATGAAGAATAAAGACTAATTCAAAGAAGCTTTTACAGATAAATGAATTCTGAAGGCAAAATCTTACCTAAGTTCATCAGTCAAGTTTCAAGAAAGAGCTTGCTGAAGTACAGTGGTACTGTCAGGACCAGAAACCACTTTTTCAAAAGTAATCTTAACAATATAAAGTCTCCTTTATATAGGGTTATCAGATAAGACATTTTACTATTTCATATGCTTTTGAATACTTGAGCAGCATAAGCATTTTCTTTTAATATTTTTTCCTTTGAGAAAGACTCAATTCATCTTTCTTTTGATATTTTGTGATCTTTTCATTTCCACTTAGGTCAGCATGGAACTGAATTGACCCATGTTATTTGTACTAGTTACTCACAAAGGCTAAATTAGTGTTTGTATTCTTACCTGACTTTTTCCTTAAGAAATGTTATATAATACTTTTTATATATTAAGAGCAATAGCTACATTTATTAAAACAGTTAGGATTCAGTGGTGCATCTTCTGGAGGGAGTCAGAACTAAAAAAAGGATCTTCACGAAGTGGGAATTATATAAAAATATCATTAATAGAAAGAAGCTGCCTCTGGAAAGCTGCAGTTGAAACAATAATGAGACACTCCAAAACACTAGGGGTTTGGAGGATTTTTTTAGAAGATGATGAGGGTGTTTTTATCCTAAAAGCTTAAAAATTAATAAAGGAAGCATTTTCACATAGCTCACAAGCAGGAAACATGCCAGGGAGCTGTTAGATGATCAGGTTGTAAACAGTGTGTGTTGCAATGAAACCGAAACATTGCACTGTTGAATGACATCTAAAGGCATATGGAGTTACACCATCTTTTCTCCCACAGAACAATACTCCAGTTATTGTTATGTAACTTATCACTAATGTCTCAATCATACTACATTGATATCTTACCCTAATATAATGACAACCTTTGTAGTCATGGAAGCAGAAATCTCACTGGCTCATTTGTGTATGGACCCATTATCACAGACCCCACCATCTCTTCAGCCATCGGTGACAGCTGGCAGTCACAGTCTTCCACGCAGCCTGACAGGTGACAGGGTGAGGGCACCCATGCAGCTGGTGGGGGTGGTGCTGAGTGAGTGTTTTTGATCCTAAGGTACCCTCTTGCTCTACACATGCAGCTTCTCACCTTGGTAACTGGCCTCACCTTCTGGTCTCTTCAAATGTGATCTTCCTCAGCTAGTCCTTATTTTGGTGATCTCTGGACTAGACATCACACAGGTCTCTCAGTTGAATATTTCCTCATTCTTCCTGACGTGATTTTATCAAGCTGATATTGGTTTCTACCAGACAGGTGTTTCTGAGTTAAGCACATCGTCTTAAAGGCCAACAGCTACTTTTTGATGGTGTTGGTGTACCACACACCATCCAGATCTAGTTTGCATGACTGTCTGGGGCAAATTGAGGTGGAAACAGAAGGCTGTGCATGTTCTTCACAGGAGTGCTAATGGAAGTTTAGGCAGCAGCTTAGTACATAAACAAGTCTTTTCTACTTTTGCTTATTGTGAGGGAACCCAGGAAGCCTCCTGCATTAATGCCTTTCTTACACAGCATGATTCTGAGGATCAGTCTTAATTTCAGTGGCATTCTAGATGCTGAGATATTAATGACATTGTATTTAGCATAACATAAAAATGGCCCTCATAGGTGCAGAAATAGTATTTCAAAAGCAGGAGGGTAGGTTGAGACTCCATCTGAGACAGAGTAATGAATACACCCCAACTCACTCTTGGGTGGGTGAGGAAATTCAGTGTTTTGGGAGGTAGAATGAATGCAGAACATAGAGGACAGGTACTTTTATCTCTACATAATGTCCAGCTACAAAGTGTCTTGGCCAGGAAGTGGTCTGTGGTGATTTACCCCCTTCAGTTGTCCCAGCCCCAACAGTTCCCTCACACCATCTCTTTGGCTCTGCATTCTCCCTACTCTTTGCTGTCCAAACCCAACAAATATGTAAGACATCATCTCCTTACACATAAATTTAAGGAGAGATTCTATAATGCAAGCCTCTGTTTCAATTCAGACTCAAACTGAGAGGGACTCTGCATGCATGCAGAGTTTGAGTTGACTAGAGTTGACTGTGCCTGGTGAAGAAGCCTCTTGAAATTAGGGTCTAGGGAGGAAAGTCTGGCAGCATCTAGCAAAAACCTGAAGGTGCTGTAGCCATGGGTAGGCTAAATTGTTGTAAAGGAATGGTAAAAATGATACAGTATTGATACAGTACTGTTAAATGGAACATAGTGAAACAAGCACAGCCACTGTTATAATTCTGATGACATAAGAATGATAAACAAATCTCAGAATGACAGAAATCTGAAAAGTGAGATTGTGGAAATTTGGGTTAGAGAAAGCAAAAAATACAACTCTGATGTGTCCTCGAGCCTGCCTCGAGGCTTCTGTTTTTCCTTATCTAAATACTGTAGAAATTAAAATAAGAATCTAAAATGATCTCTCCTTGTAGATCAGAGAATCCTGGAAATGCACTTAATATTCTCACTCAAAAGTCAGTAGCAGAATGGTTATTACATTAGTTTGGAGACCTATTATGTAAACTTTGACTTAATATCCCCAGATATTAAATGCTTGCTTAAACTCAGAAGGAAAAAAAAAAAAAAGGAAAAAGAAAAAAGCAGGGAGAGGGGGCTAAACCATAAAAGCAGAAAGTACTTCCTCATAAAAATGCACTGAAATGTCTTCCCTGAGAATCTGGGATGTGGAGGTTGTTTATTCAGAATTAATTTTCTCATTTGCACTTAAAAATCCTATTTTGAATGGGATTAAAAAAAAAAAAATTCTTTGAACATGAGACACTGTGACTATTCCTTTCTGCTTGTTGCTACGCAAGATGCTTTTTATTAACTACTTGGGGAATAATGAAGTACACTTGAAAACATCTACATTTCAGAACCCTAAGCTCTATTCAGTGACCTTCTACACCATGCTAAGCTATTGAGTTAGATTTCCCCATTAGCCAAAGGAAGGAAACTGGTGTTAAACAAGCTTTATTGTTTCTCCTGTGTTTTTCTGATTGATTGAATATGTATTCAGTTTGTGGGCTGACAAGAAAGGTATGTGAAGAAGGTCAAACAGGTCACAAGCATCTTTTAAATCTTATGTTTCCCAGTTCTGTAAGACTATGAGTAAAATGCCATAGTAGAAAAAATTTCACCCTGCTTATTTTATTCCTTTTAAATCTTTAAAAAAAGAAAAAAAAACAACCCACATTTAATAGCTTTCTACCATCTTTCATTAGCTGCAAAATGTTATTCAAATCAAAAAAGAGTCAGGATGACACACCAGGGCTGGAGGAAAGGGATGACTTATGTAAAGGTCTTCAACCTGTTTCCCTGAGGCATGACAGAAACTGCACAACAAGCAGTACCTAATAGGGATGAGTCAGGGACTTCTGAGGAAAGAGGAACCAGCAGGGTAGTGGCCATGAAACACCTTAGAGAAACAAAGGGGTGTCCCTCTAGGAAGGTCACATGACCAGCACCCCAGCTGAAGTGCCTCTACACGAATGCACGCAGCATGGGCAACAGACAAGAGGAACTGGAAGCTACTGTGCTACAGGAACACTATGACATAGTGGCTATTACTGAAACCTAGTGGGATGAATCCTATGACTGGAGTGTGCCTATAAAATGCTACAGGCTATTTAGAAGAGAGAGGTGAGGAAGAAGGTGTGGAGGTGTTGCCCTCTATGTTAAGGAATGGATAAACTGTGAAGACCTGTCCCTGAAGAATAGCCATGAGAAGGTTGAGAGCCTATGGGCAAGAAGTAGGGATCATGACAATAAAGGGAGCCTTGTGGTTGGTGTTTACTACAGGCAATCTGCTCAAGGGGAGGTTACTGATGAAGCCTTCATACTCCAGCTCCAGGATACATCACACTTACAGACTCTCATCCTGCCGGGGGACTTTAACCACCTTGATATTTGCTGGGAAAGTAGCATGGCAAGCTGTAGGCAATCCAAGAGATTCCTGGAGTGCCTGGATGATAACTTTTAAAGAAAGTAATAGACAGCCTTACCTGAGGGGATGTGGTTTTAGATCTAATGGTGACCAACACAAATGAATCAGTTGGGGACATCAACACTGGAGGCAGCCTCGGCTGCAGTGACCATGAACTGGTTCAATTCACTGTGCAAAGGGGTATAGGTCAGGTGAAAAGCAAAGTGTGCACTCTAAACTTTAGGAAGGCAAACTTCCAGCTCTTCAACAAGTTGCTCACAGGATCCCTTGGGAGGAAGTCATCAGAGATAAAGGAGCAGAGCAGAGCTGGCAGGCCTTTAAGGAGGCTTTGCATAGAGCACGAGAACTCTGAATACCCATGTGCAGGAAATCAGGCAAGAAGGGAAAAAGACTGTCATGGCTGAGTTATGAAATGCTGATTGAATTTACGATTAACAATGACAAATTAGTAACAACAGATGAGGAGAAAGCTGAGGTACTCAATAACTTTTTTACCTCAGTTTTCACTCACAACTGCTCTTCTCACAGCCCTCAAGTTGATGGCCCACAGGACAAGTACCAGGTAGACAAAGTCCCTCTCACTGTAAGCAAGGTCAAGGTTCATTATCACCTGAGGAACCTGAACATAAATAAGTCCATTGGACATGATNTGGACCTGATGAGGTGCATCCCAGAGTACAGAAGGAATTGTCTGATTCAGTTGCTGAGCCACTCTCCATAATATTTGAGAAGTCATGGCAGTCAGGTGATGTCCCTTGCAACTGGAAAAAGGGTGACATTGTGTTCATCTTTAAAAAGGGTAAAAAAGGAGACCCTGGGATCTACTGCCCTTGTCAGCCTTGCCTCTGTGCANGAAGTGCAGGCTCCTGCACCTGGGCCGGGGTAACCAATATTATCAGTATAGTCTGGGAGGGGATATACTGGAGAGCACACATGCAGAGGCAATATGGAAATCATACTTTCTTCACTGTCCTTGAGAGTATAGATGAGATGTAGTGTTTTAGATGAAACATAAATATGTCAGGTTTCTTGTGAGGCATACATAAGATTATAGTATCTGGAGAGACAGTTATGGTTGAAGCATGGTTAAAGCAGACCATTTGCTGTCAGCAAAGCCCTGAATTGGTACACGTGTGCTCAAGCACCAGGCTTTGCAGTATTTTTGTGTTTGGTTGGAAGGGTGCATCGCTGGTGGCTTTCCCTTGTGTCAGGAGCATCTTGTCAGCTCAGCAAGCGTAAGGGTGCACCAGACACAGAATTAGAGGGTTGTTCCCCTTTGGCCTACCCTGGAGAGTTCTTTGATGCATGTAAGATACGACATGTGTGTTGAGTGCTGTTTTTTTAAGCCTTCAGAAATTTGTTATTTGGGAACCAAATTCTTACGTTTTTCTTCAGGCAATTGATCTAAATGAGGAGAATGTGTGCTAAATAAGCCTTTTCTAAACTGACTGGTTAGGTTATCTGTTTGGAAGGGAAAGGACAGGTATATAGAACAGTGGCATGGAAGCATCTGAAAATGAAAGTTTTTGTGCAAAAACTGTCAGTCTGTTTTTACTCCCAATAGGAACACTCCATTAACAATTATGTTTTTTTAAAGTTCTTTTTTGCAAATTTTTGTATCAGAGAGTAGTTTTATTATTCTGCTGCAGAAACTAAAGTTTTTGGTACTATCATTCAGCTGTAGGAAGAGTCAGAAATAGGTCTTGATAACTGTGCAGAAGCCTGATTATCTTCTACACTGTATTTTTCTTCTCAGTGGTGAAAGGTATGGGGTGGCACTGGGGCTTCCAGTCTTTGAGTCAGACTTTTTGTTTATATATTAAGGAGTAAGTTTATAGTTTGTGGAATTCTGGAACTATTTATTGAGAGATCAAAAGAATTAGGGTTGTCTTCATTCTCTTGCTCCTGAACTGCTGAACTACTGAACCATTGTTCAGTGGTTTCTACATTTTCAGAGACCTTCCTGATGTTTACATTAAAAAAAAAGAATGCCACAGTTTAGGGTCAGGTTGGAGGGAGAAGCATGGCATCCCAATGTGCTTCCAACCTGATTTTCCTCCATCTACTTGTGTCACAAAGAATGGAGGCCTGAATGGAGGTGTAATGTTGGTTTCTAATAGAGACCAAAGAGATTATAAAAGAGGATGTGGAAAAAATTGTAGTCGTGCAATTACTTGCAGTAAAAAAACAGATTCTTCCCAGATGTAAGGGCTTATCTACATTATAGTTTTGACTAAAAATCATTCTTTGCTTTACTCATAAATCTGAATATATCTACTTTGTTATGATGAATGAAATCTGTGGATAGAAGCCTCAGTAACATAACATTTTACAATTAGTTTACTGCATTGGTTTACAGTGACAAGTGCAACTATTTTGCCTTTAGCGTAGCCATCTGTCTGGCAGCCTAATTCTTCCAAGTTGTAAAAGTGTATCCCTGCGGTNNTCATCCAACAGGACTTCTGTGAAAGCTCTGGCAGACACATCTCGCTTCACTTCAAGCCCATGGGGATGGGCAGCTGGGCACATTGTACACATTGTCAGTGATCAGTATTTTTGGTAAGAGATTCCTTTTTCAGCAATTTTGCTTTATCACAGTGTCTTGCATAAGGTCAGATCTACTACCATGGTATATTGTGAGATATCAAGATGACTCCTGAGAGTGAAAGTGCTTTGGTGGAGGGGTCTCCATGGAGGAATTCTGTTTGTTTCTATGCAGAAGACAGTAAGCAGTGACCATATTTTCTGGTTTGTTCAGGCATTGTGCCCCAGATGCAGAGAGGCTCTGCAAAGCAAGATATACACAGTTTTAATGCATAGAACAGTTGTGTAGTGGCTAGCACACAAGAGAGATATGATTTATTCATCTAAGTGGAAGCACCACCACCAAGGCCCCAGAAAGTCTAACCTGGCCTGGCAGACACCAGTCAGAAATGAGTCAGAAGGTGGGAGGAAAAAAATGGTTTCTAAAACCAATATTGTTGAGGGTTAATTACATATAGCATTGCAAAATATAGTTGAAAGAAGTTGCTAGCAAACTTTCCCAAGTGTTATTTTTGTCTTAGGGTAATGATCTTTCATACTGCAGAAATTTCAAGGTGAATAAGTAGGTAAATTCTGCTTTATGAGATTTATTCTCACTCTGTAGTATCTAGTTTTAGTACAGTGTTGTTTTTGTACTGGCTTCGATCACTTTCTCATTGCAATATTTGCATTAAAAATGTTTCCCTTTCATTTTTTCTTTAATCATGGGTGGCTTTGCTGTAAGATTTTAACTGTGACTAACACTTCTTGTTAACACTTAATCCTTTAAATAATACTTTGAAATTAAATCAGTATTTGAAATTGAACAAGGCCTTAGAGCCACTCTGTAGGACTGTGTCATTAGCCTATAACTGTATATTGCATGAAGTACTTAGTTTTTGTTACTTTGGGGGAAAAAAAAAAAAAGTAATGACCTTGCAATTGACTCCTCTATTTAACATTTTTATCTCAGCTTTAACACCATTAGGAGTAACCACTTGTGTCGACCACAGGAGGAGCCAAAGAAGTAATCTTAGGCAGTCAACCTAATTCAGTTTCAAGCTCACAAGGTTAATATTAATTGGCCATTTATGAAGCCAAAGGCCTCAGTTAAATAAAAGTCATGACTATGAACCTCCTTTTTCTTTTTTTCATATTGCCAGCCCTGAGTTTTGAAACATACTCTGCTGAATTTTGTTTTTCACATCAGGATCTCTAACACTTGTATATCCAGTAGGTCTTTGTCCTACATTAAATATTAATCTAAACTGTTTAAAGTGGGTATTGAGTATGGGAAGTTTTATTTGTGAGAAAGGTCCATTTAATGCAGAATTTAACTGGATAATATTCTAAAGAAATACTCTTTTTCCTTATTTGCCTAGACCATATTTCTATTCAAAGCCTGTCAGAACTAACTAATCAGCAGGCCCCACGGTCTTTACTCATGTTGATATGCAGCTTGAACAGCCGGGTGTGCCTCCCATTCATCTGTTCCCTATATCACCAGACTGTCCAAACTGGCTGTCATTTCAAGAAGATTGGGACACATGAAAGCAAAAAGTAATAACGACTTAGATGGGGGACTGAGCATTCTGTACCACATGAAAAATGTGCTTTGCCTAAAACCATGAAACTTGGCAGATAGGTTTAGGATTTGCTAAGGCACAGAACAAAAGCAAATATGGTGCTTTCTGATTGCCTACTGTAGAAAACTGAGCTCTTCAGCAGAAACTCTTTTGATTCCAGTTTTCCACAGGTTCTTAGACATGGGAAGAAGTAAATTGTAGCAATGTTATACAGATGGCAGATGTCAGATTCTGTTTTTTTTTTTTCTTCTACAAAGTGAAGCAGGATCTCTTTCTCCTCATCTCAATCTCCAGAAAATAAAATTACTAAAATGATTCTTTTTATAGCTTATAGGCTTAGGAGGAAAAAATTAAAATAAAATAAATAAAAAAATAATAAATTGTGGAGATGAAGGGCCAGAGTGAGAGCTAATTTTTAAAATACCTTCAAGGTAGATTCAGCTCACAAAACTTGTCTACAAATACATCATCCAGAGAGAACAGCAGCTGAACAATCTACAGACTCTCTTCTTTATTTTTCTGTAGCACATGTGGTTTTAATCAAAACAGTGAGGAGATGGGGTAGGAGTAACTCTCAACGTAATCTCTCCGTGTTAGCACATTTATTGATCATGAAATATAAGATCAGTAACCACTGACTCTTACAGTGAAAAACTTTGTAAACACTTAGTTGTTAGTGAAGTAAAGAACAACTTTCAGGTCTTTACCAGAGAAATTTAAGTGATGTTGTTTTCCTTTGAGTGGCCTTGTGGCAGTTGTTTCCTCAGACCTGATCTAGCTGTTCTCAGTTGTCTCAAGAAAATTCAGGAAGGGCAAGCTGACAGCTGGGCTTAAGCAGGCTCAGGACTGTAAGAACAGGTACCAGTGCCTGCTTTCTGAAATGGTTTGAAAGGGAAAGTAAATTAAAATTCTTTTGTATCCTTTCCATAATTTTAAATAGACTTATACCTCTCTTTTTTTTGCAGTGAACTAGAGCAAATTTGGGTCATCAGTATTCTAGATACAAGGAGAGGATACTTTCATTTTGCACATCTTTAAAAACAGCATGTTGTCTTGCTCCCTGTTGTTCATATTTTTAACTGTTAATTAAATCCACTGACATTGCAGCTGTTTAGATTATTAATAGTATCTCTGATATTTGAAAAAAATTAGATCGCTAATATGTTTTGATCTTACTAAATAGTTTTCACACTGGACTAAAATATGATCTGTTTAAAAGGCTAGGTAGTTTATTCAAGTCATGAATGTTTATTTCAATTAAAACGTGTATTTTTATAGTGAAAGCTTTGTTTTGAATTTTCATATAATGTAATCATAGAAGCAAAGGATTTCAGAGTGAGGGTTGGTTTTATTGTTGTTCCACATAGGTCCATAATGACCCATTCATAGAGATCCCCAAATGTCATTAATAGCCTGAAGGCAGACTCTCTAAAATTTTGCTTAGCTAGTGATCGCATATATAGTCACCATATAACTGAATGCAGGGTATACTGGGGAAATGTTGGCCAGCTTGAACTTGAAAAGACAAACATACACGATGTTTAAGAATTTCCATCTGAATCTGAGAGATCATGAAACTGTGAGTTTGAAAAGTCTTTTTAAAAATACTTTTCAAAATATTTATTATTTTAAAAATACTTTTAGAAGTTTGTTTACTTAATGTATTTCTTCTGATAGTTCTATCTTTTTTTTTTATAAGTAGCTTTCTTCTCCAGCACTGCCATTTCCTAATGAGCTGCTTCTGTGATGCCACAGCCTAATATTTAGGTCATTCCATTTCACTAGCAAATATATCTGGTATTGTTGTAAGCAAATGGATGAGACTGACACAGCTGCTATTTGTAAACTATTTTCATTCCTGTCTCATCTTGTCTTTGCTGATAACAAATGTAGAAAAGCTGTTTGAAAGGACAATTGATTTGTGGTAAAGCTATAAGTAGTCTGCTAATGTAGCACAGAATGCTTATAAAAAGCTTTAAGGAAGAACTTAGTAATTTAATACATTTATTCAAACTTGTAAAATAAAATAGTGCAGTTTTGAATATTTTCTAATATTTGGAAAAGATCAATTGATCAGTTGTTGGAATTAATACCAATGTGATATGTCTGTTTCTGGAAGAGTTAGTAGATAATTGTCATGTAATTACAAAACTGAGAGCACTTCATAGGAAGACAATACCAAGATGTTGAGACTACTTTTAAGAAGAGCTTTCAGTCTTGATTCAGTAAGCATTGAGACAAATATGTGGAATACTCTATGTTATTATGGTATTGTGTTTGTTATCTGTGTTTTATAGTCCTTTATGAGGAACAGACCTGAGTGTTAAGTTCCAGTGCAGACTCTCAGCTCTAAAAAGACTAGAGGAATGGATTGTGGCAACAGCTGAAAATCTGTAGTCTCAGAAGTAGGAAACAAGATGACGGTGTTTTCTCAGGATAGCATTTTTTTGTTGTTTTGCACACCACCCCACCTCTGCAACCAAATAAATGCTCTAAAGATTAAATTAAGAAAAGTTAGGCTGAATCTAATAATGGAATAAAACATGGAGCCTGGGAGGAAAAACCTGACATGTTATTCTAAGATGCTCATTTCTTTGACTAACTTTATATGAATCGCAGCAGTTAGCTTTGAATTAGTATGTATTCAAATATAAATGTTTTAATTGCAAATGCTACTGGAAAAGATCTTAAAGGAGCAATCATGCAGAAAAAAAATCCGTTTAGGAGCTGACCATAATGACTATAGACATTATGAATAGCATACAATTTTCATTTATAAAACCTTTAGTGTTATTCAGATGAGGAACATATGATGCAAAGCTTATAAGATCTACAGAATAAGCATAGAGTCACTTATTAAATAATTTAATGAACCTATTGTAAACAAGCTGCAGTGAACAAGGCCCTAATGGCTCTACAAACATAAGGCTTTCTTTAGATAAAAAATTACTGAAAGTGAAAGTGGATTAATATATAGATTTACAAAATTGTCTCTATTTTTAATTTGAAACTTTATATACGAATAATACTGCATTTCACTTTATATGAAAAGTTACTGCATTTAGGCTAAGATGTTATATAAAAGTGAGTAATTCCAAAAAGTAAACCTCATTAGGCTTATGCCATAAGGGAAAAGAAAACGGCAATTTGCAATACAATATAAAATTTCATAAACTACAAAAGTAGTTTATATAAAAAGAACCAGTTGATAGTAATATAACAGGTTTCTCTTTAGTCCATCTATATGAAAAGTTTTTTTGTGTCTATATCCTAATTCTGAGAGTCCTGAGAACAAAATCTTGGTTCTGAAGACTCATAGCAATCTTTAAATAATCATACTTTGTTAAACATTTTTAGTACAGAAATAGGATAGATGTTCCTATAATTTCACATTCTTGCTCCTATGCATTTTTGGTCAATCAAATTCACTACAGAAAGTAACAGCAGGGTGGTTTTTTTTGGTGATTTGTTTTTTGGTTTTGTTTTTTTTTTTTAATCCTGCTGCTTCGTAAGGTCAAACAGCCACCACACCAAAAAAAAGAAAGCCATCTTTCCCCATCTCCTACATTTCAGTGCCATATCACTTATCAATTCTATTGGTTCATGATAAAAACCAAGAAAATTGTTTTCTTACATTGAACATTTGTGCAAGCTGTGTCATGGGATTAAAACATGTTTTTAATTTCTGCCTTTTATTTTTGTCTGCTTTATTCTTGGAGCTGTTGTCATTCATGTGTTTCTAAATTGCATCTGAAAAGCTTTATTAAGAGTTCCATTAGAGAAATGAACCGCTTAAAAGTTGTGAAATGTAAGAATTAAAGCGGCTTGTATAATCTTAATTTTGGCCTCCTTATGCTTATGCACAATGGCACAGTCTTTAATTAGAGAATCCCATACTGTTTTTTTCCCCCCTAGGAGTTACACTTCATTCACTGCACAGGAGGGATAATGCTTACTTGATGATTATTGCCTTCATCGTTTTGTTTCATTCTCACTGTTCTGTGTGTGGCCATAGGCTTTATTTACTGCACCCTAATCAAAGCATGCTCAGATGACAAAATTAATAATTTCCTTTGGGCTTTTCTGTGGTTTTTAGCACTTTAGGTCTGAGTAGTTCATAAGTGTTATTAGTCATCGTCTTTACAGTACCCAGTTTTCATTGAGGAAACAGTATTTCAGGTGAGCAGGTGAAGTACTATAAGGCAAACATAAAAAGTATCTGATGATTTTGAGTACTATGGTTGTGATGAGTTGTGCCTGATAGTTCAGAAGCCTTTTTATTACATAGCACTTTATCTGTTTCAGGCAGACATCCTCTCTGATTACAACAGAAGCAATGAGTTTTGTACACTTCCTGGAATTCAGTACCCAAAAGATCAAGAGCCCATAACAGTTACCCTTAGGGGGCTGGTTTAAATGATATAAAGTGCATGAAAAGAAGAGATAGAAGCCAATCCCTCCGGCAGCACTATCTGTAGGGTTATTGTTTCATTTCACATTTACCACATGGCTTCTACTCTCAGCAACAGTTCAGTCAAAGGCACTATGGAAAACAGCTTTGCTCTGTAACCTTGGTTTTGCGTCCAACTCAATGCCAAGAGTAGATCCATTCTGTTCACTGATTGGGGAAATGATGAGAGGTAAAAAATAAATTCAGTTTAGGGTTGTATCAGGATGTATAACTGCCCTGGAAGCGTACAATAGTAAAAGCTCTGCTTTGAATGCAGAGTGGGGAAAAATACAGGAAAAAGAAGAGATGGAAAGCATGACAAGTCTCCTTACTCCTTACCTGAAAGAAGGAAGAAGAAAGTGGGATTCTGTGCATGAGGAAAGGCAGACTTGTAGTAGTTAAGGAGAAGAGACTTATGTGAGTTATTAGAGTGATCTCTGATTGTCTGTACACATCAAAGAGCTCAGTCTCATTCTCCAAAGGCCTCCTGTTGATGGTTCATCTATTGACTCCTTTCTAGTCTTTCTTAAATAGCAGGCAGTCCTTTCCTCTTTTTCCAAATTTCCTATTTTACTATATTGCTCAACAACATCTTATTTACTCTCTGTCTTGATCTACCTGGGTATTTGAAAGAAGTCTGTAACTCCTCGTGCCTAATCTCCCTGCTTCAGATCAGTGAAATAGCAGATCGATTCACCATCTTTTTTTTTTTTTTTAAACATATGTTAGATACTTATCAAGATCAACAAAGCTGTTTGGCAGAATAATTCCCCTTTCATTTTTGTCTTGTTCACACTTCCTTTAATGTAACCTAAACAAATAAACCAGGGACCCTACAAAACCACAATGTATCCCACCTTGGATGTCAAATATAGGGAAAAATACTAAATCATTAGCTGCAGTTATAAGCAGTTAAATGCAGGTTTATAAAATATGAAATATCACATAGTCTTAACAATAGCCACACCTCTTTCTATTCCTGTAGTGAAATGAAATTCACCATCTTTTTTGTCTTAACAATAAAGAAGGGATCCCATAATATATGGGATACTGATGTATGTACAAGAAGATAGGGAAGTGAAATAAGTCTATGGGATTTCCCATTATGCAAGTTTTTTTAAAACAACGCTTTTATTTGTATTGTTTAAAACCTTTCCCCTTGGAAAAAAAGATAGCTCCTTTGAGCGCAGTAATGTTTGTGTGCAGCTTTATAGCAGTGTTTCTTCCTGATGTACTTCATTCCTCAAATAGGTGCACCAGAACATGATACCTGGAGTTGTTAAAGGCTGAAAAAGGAAAGGGAATGTGTGTTTTAACATGCCAAATCCAAGGGTTGCAGCATAGCCAAGCAGAATTTTTGTCATTCTGTTATTTCTGTTTGTTCTGTCAACATTCTTTGAATGTTGCATTGCACAAACACTTTGGGTTTTGGTTTGGGTTTAGTCTTTTTTTGGTAGAGCATTTCAAACAAACTAGTACGGTACACTTTGTGGTTTCTTCTCTATTCCATTATACATTGCAGTTAAGGTGATACATAGCCAATATAACTGCAAGGGTAAGCAGGATTTCTTTCTTTTGCTTCTGGTTCTGCTTAAGAATTAATGTAGGTTTTAATTTTTTTTTTTTTTTCTTTTAATTGTTTTTCTTTTACTGCCTGTGAAACATCTTGAATTTTTAAAATATATTTAAATATATTTTGAAATAATTTTGAGCTTAAAACAATTTTAAATAAACCAAATCATATTTGCGTTTAGATTTACCAGACATTCTGTAAACTCACATTTTTGCTTTGAACTGATCTAATTTGTAGGTGTTGACTACCTGGAAATTAGAAGAAAAGGTAGAAACTTCCAGCAGAAATCCTAGGAGATCAGTTGATGTGAGATGTGGGTTTCAGATTTATGAAATGGTGGTTTTGTGAAACCTGAACTTCAGCTGAGCTAGCTCAGCTTTTAACTGCAGCCCTGAGACTGAGCTTGATTTGAATCCTTATCCCATAGCTAAGGGATTCGGGCCCCAGTTATTGAAAGTTTATCTGTAAAAGTGATAGAATGTTTTTTGTTTTTTTTTTTTTTTTACTCTTTGTGGTTTTGGTTTGGTTGGTTAGTTTGTTTGTTTTTTTCCATATAGCTCATTGGCAAGCTTCCTGCAGTAGCTGCTTTGACAGATCTAAAATTGCCTCTGCCTTTATTTAATGGTCTTGCTGCTGCCAAATTCCTTGGCCTTTCTTGTTCCAGTGGAGATCATAGTTCACTATGGGAATCTGTGGAAGTAAAATTCACTGAACATACTTGAAGTTAGGCATGATTTTTTCAAAACATTCACTATGCAGTGAGAAATAAGGTTCTTATATCCTTTCCAATTAATTTCCTTTAAATAATTTGTCTTTCTTCTGTCTGTTTCTTATAGTTGACAGGGAGTGATGTCTACATGCCCTTTGTGTGGCATGCTTTGCCATATGTGACAACTGAACTTGAAATAGGATGCAGGAAATTACAAACCTTTGCTGGTTTTCCCTATTGAAGTGCAAATTGTGTTGAGGGTTATATGAAAAAGGAGCAGATTACCAGCTGAAAACTAGAACCATTATATCTCTCTGGTATGAGCATGAGAGAGAAAGGCCAAATAGATGGCTCCTCAGCACTGTAACCCTCATTAAGATGCTTGCACATACAGTCATCTGGCTGGTTTGTCTCACTTACCTAACCAGCAGTGTTGAGAGTCTGGACAAAAGGACTCCATACCCAGAATAACTACACCACTTATTTTTATGGCATTGACAATTATGGAAACAGGATGTTCTAGGTAGTTTAGATGAGTCCTTTTACTGCTTTGACACCAGAAGCAATGAACTTCTTTGCAAAAACTCCATGTGCAAACACATTTTTTTCCAGAAACAAAGGACCTTTTTTTTTCCCCCTCCCTTCTGGTAGGTTTTTGCTTGTAATAGCAGCTCTCTCCTACTGCACACTATGTCAGTGTGGGCACATATCTTTTATACACTTACAGTGATACCAAACATCTTAAAAAAAGAAAATAACTGTTTATCTGTTACTGAACAGACAAGAGGTGGACCAGAAGGTACAGTAAGAAAGAGCATGGAAGGGATGGGGATGCAAACTGAAATAATGTTGAGATAGACTGGGACTAGGATTTGGAGAGGAAAACAATGGAACTTGATTGCCTCAGATGAAGAACAACTGGGCTGATTGCTCAAAAGATTGTGGCATAAAGAAGACTCTTACTAGCTTAATAAAGAGATTGGGAGAACAACAAGGGAGAGTTGAGAGAAGGTGTATTGCATGAGAAACTGATATGCAGAGCCTGGGGTAGCACTTAATTAAGTCTGATGGGAAGCGTGTGAAAGTAGATTCTACAGTAAGAGACTGAATGCAGGTGGAGAAATGGTATGGAGTAATTAGATGGGCTGAGAATATACCTGAGAGTTCTATGATCAACAGAGTGAGTACCTGAAATTCATATTCTCTGCTTGTGTATCTGTTCCTGGAAGATTCATACATGTTTTACTATTTCTTCTTCTTACTTTTTTTTTTTTTTATTTCTATTTTTAAAACAGTTTGGTATCTACAATTTAGGAAGGCTCTGCCATGGACAGTATTCAATATGCTAAAAGATTAGAATTAAAAATGACCAAACATTGACTTTGCAGTTTGCTTAGTGATAACTAACTGAATTTTTTAGAATGTGACATCAACAGAAATGCCTGCTTGTTGACTAATTCTATGTTCAGTAGCTTATTCTTTGCTCAGTTGACATACCGTTCAAAGCTTTACAGAGATATTAGAGAATATTTGAATAATTTATATTAAATACTGATCAGTAAAATTGCCCTGTTTTCACTTCTGTGATACTCAGAAAATCTATCTTTTCTGTGTTTATTTAGTAATTAGGGAGTGCTCAGCAGGTCTGTTGAGTACAGTAAGATTTGTGGCCTTTCTGATGTTATCTCAGACATGACTAAGTGATTATGACTAGATTTTTTTTTTTTAATACTGAAAAAGTGACAGAAATACTAACAAGAAGAATAAAAACCTTGTTCCTCACACTTAAGATGAGTAATAATGATCAATGTTGTTCACATCAATGTATTGGTAAACTATTATTTATAATTGTCTACTCATTCTCTCCTGTGCACTAGAATTCAGACAGAAAACTTAAGTATTGGTGCTGCTTATTCTGATTTCAAATTTCAATACAATAATTATAGCCTTCAAAGCTTCTGTGTCTAGGAAGTCACTGTAGATTTTTGTTACTAGATTATTTAGTGTTTTATTATGGTGTCTCAAAGTTCTTGGTAACAGGATATATATATTTTTTATAGCATTGTGATGAACAATATAAATATGTCACTCTTTGTAATTTTTTTCAGCTAAAGATGCTTTTTAATTAAGCATTAATTAATATAACCGGCTATTTTTTTATTTCCCTTTTGAAAAACTAGTAGTAGCAATTATTCAATGACCTAAAAAGAGTTTTCATTATTATTTCTATTACAGGTAGGTAAAAAACTGTTTACTGAGATGGAATAATGAGAAAGTAGAATTCAGTAGTTGTTCACAGAAATAATGTCATTCCTAATCACAGTGGTCTATTGTCTGGAAGTTTATTTTGTCTTTATGCATGTTAAGCTTGAATCAAGATGTACTTGCACAAAGTAAAAAATTGTTTAATATATCTGTGTCTTCTGTTACTATTTTAGCTTTTATGTTACACATTTTCACAATACAGTCATCAAGAAACAGTGCTGTAACTGTCACAGTTTTTAGAGCATTCCAGGAATTGGAATCCTAAGAAAAATAAACTGGAAATTTTCACAGTAATTCTGAACTGTGAGAACTTTTAAAAGTAGAAGGGTTGTGGTAGATATTAGAGAGAGTAGCAATTCTGGTATTGCAGAGTTGCTTTCTTGTGCAAAACCACTCTGCAACCTTGGCATGTATTGGAAATTTCTGTATCCAACCCATTTCTTTAAGCTGTTCTCAGGGATCATTAGATACCCTTAAGCTTGAATGTTATCCTATTGATTCATTATGTTAATTTACCTCTTGAAGAAAAATCAAACAGAAATAAATCAAAGGAGTGTGTGCCCCATCTTTTAGCAATAGACTTGTTTCTAATCCATATTAGGCTCTTTTTAAACGTTGACATTTCTAAATGTAGCTTTTTCTAGAGGTTATAATATTTAACAGTGCAATAAACTTTTGAGACGCACAGAGGTTATTTTATGTGTGGAAGTTAAATATTAATGCACGAGTAAAATATTCAGACTGATGTACCTAGAAGATACCATTTTTGTAAGTGGATTTTTGTATCTGCTTAGTTTTCAGACTTTAAAATCTTACATTTAATGTAAAAAAAAATTAAATCTACAGAACAGTTATATGAAGTAATATAGTTTCATGGTAACAGGTGTTCATAAACTACATATATAAAATGTCATCTGCAAATTGAAGACTCAGATGAAGTTCCAGTGAAGAAGAAATGGTCAGCTCGTGCAACTGGAGGTGTTAAATGTGTTTTCTCAGACAGGCCTGTATCATGTAGCAGAATCAGCAGCTGGTACATTATCTGAATATCAAGTTTAGGAATACTTCTAGGTTTGGCTGACATGACTGAGTGACCTGGTAGTCACCTGGAAACCAGATCATACCTGACCTGGTTGTAGAGTTCTGAAAAACACCTACCCTATTCTACTTGTGAAGTCTTGTCAGAGCTTTTCTTCTTACGGGAAGAAATATGTTTTGTAGCTCTAGGTAATATGAGTATTTTGATGTGCTGATCAAAGAGACAAAGAGATAGGAAAGTTGATCACTATAAAGTTAAAGTTATGTATCTGCAAATGTAGCTGGAATCTGTATAACCCTCTGGCATCACATGTGAAATGTTTAAAACTGAGCAACTGCTATTCTTAGTATTGTTCTTAAGAACAGAGAGTAGGTATGTGTTGAGGGATGATGTTCCTCCAAAATACTTCCAGCAGAATACCATATGAGGTGTAACTGCTCCAAGGGGCACCAGCACCACCTTCAGAGCAGAAATAAAATAGCAATACAGATTGCAAGTTCTCATATACTGTAGTCAGAGTGACTGTAAGATTACCCATGTTGTTGCTTTGACCCAGAAGGGTCCTGAGACTGAGAACACTATTTAACAACCTGACTTAATTCAGGTCTCAAAAGGTAATAACAACAATATATATTATTATTTTTTATACAGTGTTTTCCAAAAAAACCTCTCATCTTACCATATAAGATAGAGATACATATTTTGCTTTTAATCACTGAACTGTAACCACCTCAAACAGAGAAAGCAGAAAGTATTTATCTGTGCATCAAAGTAAAGTTCACTAATTTAAAAGTATGGGAGGCGAATAAGCAATATTTTGTAAGTGTTTTGTAAGTGTAACATCAATCTCTTACTCTTCCTCTACATACAGGGCATGTATCTGAGATAGATCAGCATTGAAAAATATGTCAGCAGCAGAATATTTTTTCCTTTCATGTGCATCATTAAAGGAATGACTTGTTAGAAGTTTGAAATAATATTAAGACTCCTGGATTGTCTTATGTCTTTAATTGAGACAGAATTCAGTGTTTCTAATCATAGGGGTTTTATTTCAAAGTGCTGTGCCAGTTCTACTAGATTTCTTTCCCCTTGAAAATGTGAGTTTTTCAAATTAAACTGAGCAAGTGGTAAATGAATAGGAATCTTAATGAAAAAAACTCGGTTGCAGAGGTGAGCATCTTCAGCACTAGCACAATCCATAGCAGAATGCTCTGGTGCAGTGCACAGGAAGTTTTCCAAAACTGGGGGAACCTCATGGGGAGCTAAGGCACTCACTGAAAGCCTGCAGCTTGTGCAACAGCAGCTGTTGAGACTTGGACAGGGTGAAGAGCAATGACAGCCCAGCCCTCCCAACGTAGAAAAGATGCTTCTGAGGAGCACCAACAACCAGGGTGGGCAAACAGGCTTCAGCATGTCATCAAGCATATGGCATGGCAGTTCTCATGGGAAGGCATGCAGGAAGGGCACTGAAGTTCTGCCAGCTCAACTAGGGAACAATGGTTTCTGTCTGGCAGAAAGCCATGTCCCTTCTAAGCTCTGCCCCTGCCACAACCGATGCAGCTTTGTAAATAGAGCTCTGGTGGGAACATGCTGCTAGTCAGGCATCAGGCTGCAGGGTGTGCCCTGGTATTATGTGAGTAATGGACAGCAGCAGTGAGCACACCTTTGGGAGGTGCACACAGGTAGAGGAACCCCTCCGTTAAGTGACAGAGCTTCAGAAGGAGATGAATAAGTTAAGGAGTATAAAATATCTGAGATTATGTCACCAAGGTTTATCAGGATATGAGGAGAACAAAGCAGTGTGGTAGTAACTATGTAATGAGAGTTAAAACAATAAAAAGGGTACTCTTGTAATCTATTATGAACTGGTGAACTGCAGTAGGAAGCATTACCTTTGTAGTACTGTACTATTATATTTAATAGTCTTCTCTATATAAAGGACATCAGTCATAATTATTAAAAATGCCGATTAACATTTTCAAGAGCATGAGATTACATCTTAGTAAAGATTTTTTTGTTGTTGTTTTCTAAAATGTTTGAATGTTATGGGATAAAAGCAAAGTTACATGACTTTCTTGGAGGTAATAGTATCTAAATACGAGTCTTCTAAGGAATCAGTTCAGTTCAAAATGAAATAATAATTTATAGGTGCCATTCATATGGACTTCTGTGAAACATATTTTATGGGTTTTCACACAAAAGAGATCCTTAAATAAATTATATAATTATTGCTTGATAAGGAAAGTACTGTTCAAAACACTGCTGATTAGATTTTGCTGTTAGTCTGGTAGTATTTGGAAAAAATCTGTAAATTAATACAATCCTGGAGCCAAAAAACTTTTATGTGCTAAAAAAAAGGTGCCCATTAAGAACAACACTCTTAATAGAAAAGCTATGACAAATCCAATTCATTTTAAATATTTCAGTTTTCAGTGAATTTTTAAAATGCAGGGGGAGTTGGTGGCATGTTGGCAGGCTTTCTTCAAACCATTCCTGAAGAGAATAAAAATTAAGTGAGTCAGTATTATGACTCTTTGTAATACACAAGAATATCCTAAGCATCCAGTCTTTATGTTGTGACAGTTAATAATTTTCTGCACAGTTAAAGTCATGTACCTTCTATTGTAACCAACATAGACCTTTTTTATGTTGACTAATGCAGTTGCCTTCCAGAATTTTAATTACTTAATATTATTAAATTTAAAACATTTATCATTAATAATTGACCCAATATATGAGGCACTATTGCAGGCTTGAAAATATTTTGACAGCATCTGGATATATTTTTATTATGTAAAATTACTGCAGAGTGTGTAATTTAAACTTTTGGTTTTTAATCCACAATTCAAGTTTTTAGCGATTTTTCTTGTGATTTATTATATCTACAGTGCATTCAGTAAACCAATTTAATGTCGCACTGGATGGATGTTTGAGCTTTCAGAAGTATTCTCTGTTTTCATGATGCCAGAGAGATTTCCATTTCTTGGGACTTTACTTTTTCTCTCTCTGTGTGAAAATTTTAAATTAAACATTTTGACAGAAATGGTCTAGTTGTAAGTAAAAATAAAAGCACACCCAGGGCAAGGACACATGACCCAGAGATTATTTAGCCTGGGTATTTGATTTTTTTTTTTTTTTAATCAGTCATACATTACTAAAAAGAGCGATAAACTTAATGCTAAGAAATCCATATTGAAAATTGATTTCTAATCTAAATGTCTTTTATCATATCTTTAATATTTATACAAATTCATCTTGGTTGAAAGTCTAATAATGATATTTTTTAATCTCCTAATTTAGTTCTGAAATTTTTTAATTTTTTTTTTTTTTCACCTGTGTACTATTTCCTAAGTCTAGAATCAGGATAATTTAGGTTGGAAAACTCCTCTGAAGGTCAGGCTGCCCAAGCTCCTGCTCACAGCAGGGCAAACCTCAAAGTTGGATCTAACTTCAAAGTTAGACCATGCTGTTCAGGGTCATATCCAGACAAGTTTTGAATATACAAAGAATTCGTAATACCACTTTCTTCTTTATTTCCAAAGGACAACTTTTGCTTTAATGCACACCTCCCTCCCCTCCAAAAAACTCTTTGTGGTTTTTTTGACAGATAATTTCTCAAGACAAGCAAGCCTTAGTGGAAGTATATTTTTTTTCAATTTTCTTATTTATAGTGAAATCTTCTTACAAGAAGGTTTAATTAGATTTCCCTTGGTGACTAGAAGTGAAACAATAAATGCAGAAGTAATGAGCTCCAGCTACCACAATCATGAACAGCTGTTTTATAAAGCTAAAAGTGAGAATTATTTCTTTGCTTCAAAATGTTGGACAGTATAATTTTATAGGCATCTGAAAGAGAAGCAAAATGTCTTAACTTGCAGCTAATAATTTAATAGGAAATACACAAAAAGTTCCTTTTTGGCATTTCTCCTTCTGAATAAGCGAGAGGTTTTTGTGAAACACTAGCTTGAAAACTAAATCCTGCTGTTTATTAAGGAAAAGTTCCAGCACTTTTTTTCCTCCAATCATGTTTGAAAATTTTCTTCAAAGATGTAATATCTATAGTGACAAATTTCAAAGAATGATTCTTTTTTCTTGCTGCTCCTTCATTGATTACTCATCCACAGTTGGTGTTTTGGGTTTGTTGGTGTTTTGGGTTTTTTTTTTGAGATATTTGAAAATCTGGGAGTAGCAGTAAATGTGAACAAAATATCTGTCATTTCTGTTACTTTGCAGAAATTAGTCATTGAAAATTTGAGATGATTTTCAAAGCAATATATTTTCTCCATCAAGGAGAAAATATTTAATTTTCAATGTACCTTTATGATATTTCTAAACATTTTTTCATGTGAATAGTCCAGGGTTATTTTGAGTAGGATCTTCTGACACTATCATGTATTTCGTAACAAAAGTCTGTTGTAGTGACAATGAACTCACATGATTTTGGTCTCTGAAATTTGGTAAGGAACAGGTTTTTGGTTTTGTGTGGTTTTTTTTTGTGTGTGTATTTGAAAAGTTTATGTGAACATTTACTTCTAGCTGACCTGCATAAAACTTTTATTTTCTTTTTTTTACTCTGTGTATCTTACATGTTTGTTTTCTGTCTGCACTACAACGTATTTCCTGTAGTTTAATACTTTCTGGTAAAATCCAAAAGACATAAGTCAAGGTTCAGATGCTTTTAGTTCCAGCTGAAAAAGACCCTCAGATATAGGAATACAGTGCTATGTTTTCATAATGCTGAAAGAAGTCATTTAGATGTTTAATATCACTCATTGTTAAATTAAAGAATAATTTTACTGGGAACACCTGTTAGCAGGTAGGAAATGCAAATCAGTTGAGAAAAGTGATGTCATTGAAACAAGTGATGAGAGCAAAGCATAAGCAATCGACCTAGACTTGGAGATATATGCACATTTATGCCAAATTAAAAGGTATATATAAAAGCAGGTACAAATGTCCAAGGTTACTTGATAATATTCATGTGACTAGATATCTGGGGAGAAGTAACATCCAATTAGTGCTTTATAAAAGGAATGCATCTTCAGTTATATTAGTAATAAGAAATGCCACGAAATATAGTCGAAAGAACAGTTTTTATTGTGCTGAATGCTGATACATTAAAGAGTATAAACAGGTAGGTCACCTTGACTTTTATATTCTTCTTTTCTAAATGCAAGTTTTGATTTTATGCCAAATTACTATAACTGTATAGTTGTTTTTAATTTAGGATGAGGTAGGGAGGGCATGACTACACAGTATCTGGGGCATCAGAGAATGTAAGTACTGAAAAGAAAAAAACCCAGCTTTTTAGCAAACAGTAACTCCTGAGCAGGTGTATAAGCATCCTAATCTTGATGCATTCATTACTTTTAGGGTGAAGTAATGTCCGTTTACTTCCCCTAAAACGCATTGTCTAGTCTGTGTGCAATAATACATCTTATCAATATTTTCTATTAAAAAATATGGTATCTGCAGTAAGATTTTTCACTAAATCCTTCTCCACTGATTTTGTTTTCAAATTAATTTGAGATAGGAGTGAAGTTGAGCAATTTGAAACTCACTGTTCCCAAGTCAGCAATAAGGAAAACAACACAAAATTAACTTGATGGTGGGACTGAATCTTGAGCTTGGTTTTTGTTTTTGTTTCTGTGTTGGGGCTTTTTTTGTGTGTGTGTTCAATGGATTGAAACTCTGCGTCTAAAACAACGTGTAATGTCATAGTTTTCAGTGTCAGGATGCGGCTGTTGTAAATCAGGGACAGCTCAATGACAAACCTTTTCTCTCATCTTACTTCTCTGTTTGGAGGATGAAAATTTCTTTCTGTGTGCTTTCCAGGAGTAGTTGCTAGAGTCTATTTAAGCAGAATGCAGATTGCTGAATGCAAGAGAAGTAGGAAGTAAACATTTCACAAGAAGTTACCTTAAGGTAATGTATGATTATACTGGCAAATATGGGGATAAGTAGCAGTGGAATTATTTTCAGAGTTTTTTTTAATACAGTTTGCTTAAGTAGGATTAACAATAAAGTGTCAGCTTCAAACATACAATATTTTTCTGGTAGATGTGAAGAATCAGACAAAGAATCTATGTGTATTAGCTTCAAAGAGAAGTCAGATATACATATTTGAGTGTTACCTGTATAATTTTTATTGTTTGGGGAAAATAGAAGTGGCTATATATAAACTATAGGTGTAGACATTAATTTGGATACATATGATGAAGTACTACAAGGTTTGCAGTAACACTGCATCTGGTAGTGTTGGGTGGCATGTTAAAGTCTTCCCTGAAGTGATCTCCTTCCTTCTCAGCACGTGTCTTATTAGAACACCATACCAATGCACGAATGCATATTTGTATTGACATGTACATATAGCAATTGCTGGTTGGGGTTTTTTTGTTGTTATGTTGGTTGGTTTGTGGAATTTTTTTTAATTATTTTTTCTTAATGCTTAGTGAGTGTATAATTACCATGGATCTTTTGAGTACTGGTTGAGGTTAGAGTCATAATTACCAGACTTAACATCAGAGGTGATAAACCAAGTCCTGTCAGCTCACTGTGATGTAGTGCTGTGGTATTCATCACCATCCCATGTGGAAAAAAACGGCTGGAGCAGAAAGCCCACAGGTGTACACAGACCCACATTTTGAAAGTCTATTTCACTTACCACAATGATAGAGCAAAATTTAATACTTTAACATGTGATTGCGGAGCAATGGTTTTAAAAGATTACTTTTGTAATTGAAATATTAATTTAGCCCGAATCTTGGAAACATTTTTGTTTGCTCTGTGGTTGTTATGTCAGTGAGCTTTAACATAGGAACAGACATCTTCTGACATGCAACATGTTGCCAGGCTGTCTCTCTCTTATAGTTCCAAACTTGAGTCATAAAAATGTTTTTATTATCAACCTTGTGCAGACTGGCCTGTTACAATTTCACTAATGCTATATTTTGGTGAACAATTTCCAGGCATGTAACAGCAATAATTTTGATCGACTGTTTCTTACTGCAGTTCATGATTACTTGCGCAGTCACTCTCAATAGAATTAGATATTTCATCTACTCATTCTTCCTTGGTTGTTCCCCGAGTTGCAATAACACCACAGCTGACAGCAAAATTAATATCTTTCCTTGTCAACAAAGATGCTTCCTTGTGTTTTCCCTTCCACAGGTCACTCAACCTACTTTCCATTTTATGTTGGCTTTTATTTGTGCAATTTACTTTGTCATCACCCCAGAGTTCTGAAGTTCGACTTTTCTGGCACAAGGAGAACAGTTATTACTTTGCCCTTTAAACATGAATTCTCTCCATTTATGCTCCATGATTTCCCTCTGCTGATATCAACATTAGAAGTAATGGAGAGTAATATAATAAATATAATGGCCTAGGAAAGCATACATTTATTTATTTTTTTTAATTAATTTCTTCCTATTGGGATTGCTATCAGGTGTCTACTAATAATAGAGAGTGTTGCCATGCTTTAATAGCAGTCCTAAGAGATCACACGTTTGCCACCTTTTCTTCCTTCCAGGAACTTTGGTATTTACTTAATAAGAAATAAGTGCAAGGCCTTTGCAGACTTCTGGCCTTCCTACCTGACACGACTTTTGTGTACGGGATTCACGAATCATGTAATTTGATGGAATAAACCATGAGCTGATCTCACCAGTGCAGAGTAGAGGGGGAGCAGAACCTCCCTCGATCTGCTGGACACGCTCTTCTTAATGCAGCCCAGGATACCATTGACCTTCCTGGCCACAAGGGCACATTGCTGTTCCATGGAGAACTTCTTGTCCACCAGGACTCCCAAAGACCTTCTCCACAGGGCTGCCCTCCATCAGATCGCGTCCTCATCTGTACTGGTGTACTTTATCATTCTTCCCCAGATGCAGACTCTGCACTCATCCTTGTTAAACCTCATTAGGTTCTAGTCTGTCCAAGTCTCGCTGGATGGCTGCACAACTTTGAGGTGTATCTGCCAATCCTCCCAGTTTTGTGTCATCAGCAAACTTGCTGAGAAGACACTCTGTCCCATCAATGTCATTGATAAAGATGTTGAACAGGACCGGACCCAGCACTGATCCCTGGGGGACACCACTAGTTACAGCTCTCCAACTGGCACCATTGACCACCACTCTTTGGACTCTATTGTCCAACCAGATACTAATTCACTTTACCATCCACTCTTCTATCCCATACTTCCTGAGTTTCTCCACAAGGATGTTATGGGAGACTGTGTCAAAAGCCTTGCTAAGGTCAAGACAGACTACATCCACTGGTCTCCCTGCATCTCTCCATCCAGTTACAATATCATAGAAGGCTATTAGGGCATGACTTCCCCTTGGTAAATCCATGCTGACTACTCCTGATAACCTTCTTCTCTTCCATGTGCCTAGAGATGACCTCCAGAATGAGCCACTCCATTATTTTCCAGGGATGGAGGTGAGGCTGACTGACCTATTGTTTTCTGGAATCTCCTTCCTGCCCTTTACTCTTAGGAGTAAAGACTGAAGCAAAGAAGGTGCTCAGCAACTCTGCCTTCTCTGCATCCTCACTTATCAGGGATGCTGCCTCATTCAGCAGTGGCCCCACACTTTCCCTATTCTTCCTTTTAGCACTTAAGTATTTGAAGAAGCCCTCATAGGTCCAGGGCCCAGCAATTTCAGGGAATAGGGTCTGTTGTCTGGTTTCTATATAAATTTATTCATACAGGTTACCAGGAAGACCCATGTTGTGTGCATATTTATTCTACTAGTGGCCTTCAATCTCAGTCAGACAGAGAGGAAGAACAGGATTGTAATCCTGTGCTTCATGTTTACATATGTTGTTCATGTGTGTGCTGGAAAAGGCTCTGCTATCTATCTAGATTTGGGTTGCCAACCACGTGGGCATGCGTGTCCACATGTAGGTGCCCATCCCCATGCCCCTCAGGAATCCTTACCCAGTGTCATGACTGGCTAGAGCTGGGAACAGAAAACAGTGACTCACAGGATTTGGCTACCTCCGATAGTACTGGGTCTTTCTAGCCTGCCCAGGAGAAGAAAAAGTGATTTTGGATGGTGTTGATAATACTAGTGAGATAAAAGAACTGTTCTTCTTCCACATGCACTTTTCTTGTAGTGGATTGTTTCTTAAAGGGAAGCTTATCTGACTTTGGAGCCCATTACCTGGACCCCAAATGCCTATTGTAGTTAGTATGGCTCAGTCCCTTGGCAGTAGACAGTGTTTACCCCTTTAAATTGCTGAAGAAATTAAAATAAAAAAATCTTTATTTAATGATCTACTGTTCTAAAAGACACCATAGAAGAAAGCTATGCTCCAATTATTTTCTAGACAGATAATGAGTGTAGACTAGGAAGAACCAAAATTTTGACCAAATTAATGATATAAAATCATCAAAAAGTTTTCTAAAATCATCTAATTAGTTGTTCAGTACCTTCTGTCCACCCACTCATTTGTTCTTTCAGTACCAATTATTTGTTTTCACTATTTCTTAAACTCTGTGGTAATGCCAGAATAAAGCTTGGAGAACTGTAATGAGCATATGTTTAATTGGCTTTTGGCCACAAAACACATTTTGCATGTTTTCATAGAATAAATAATGAATTGAAGTAATTGTGCCCAGGACCTGGGCTCTGCAAATTTGAGACAATGTTTATAAATGGTAAATTAATGCTTAAAACCAACATAATTTACCACGTAATCCATTAGAATGTTACTGTTCTGGGTATTTTATGTGGAAAGCTGCACTATTTGGTAAGAGGCCATGGAGGCCAGATTTGGCTGTAGATGGTAAACTTCACACAGAAGACAGCTACCATACATATGAAGATACTTCTTAAATGCTTATCCCTCTCTTGGAACCTTCTTAGAATTGTCATGTATCTATATTTCTGACAATGGATTTCAGCAATTCAAAGTCAAAGCAGTAGCTGAATATTAGCTCATTTAATTTACTTTAGTCATTGTAGATACATTTCTATGCTAGTAGTGCGTATGGTTGACAAAAAGAAAAAATAATAATAATTTAAAAAATCATCACTAAAGCACAGGGATTGGGTTTTTTTTCTTTTTCAGAGACATTTCTGAACATAATAGCTAAGCCCTACAGGTCATAATTGTTATGAAATTCAGTAGAGATTGTTCTCTACTATCATATCTGTGAATAGATTACCACANTTAGTATGGCTCAGTCCCTTGGCAGTAGACAGTGTTTACCCCTTTAAATTGCTGAAGAAATTAAAATAAAAAAATCTTTATTTAATGATCTACTGTTCTAAAAGACACCATAGAAGAAAGCTATGCTCCAATTATTTTCTAGACAGATAATGAGTGTAGACTAGGAAGAACCAAAATTTTGACCAAATTAATGATATAAAATCATCAAAAAGTTTTCTAAAATCATCTAATTAGTTGTTCAGTACCTTCTGTCCACCCACTCATTTGTTCTTTCAGTACCAATTATTTGTTTTCACTATTTCTTAAACTCTGTGGTAATGCCAGAATAAAGCTTGGAGAACTGTAATGAGCATATGTTTAATTGGCTTTTGGCCACAAAACACATTTTGCATGTTTTCATAGAATAAATAATGAATTGAAGTAATTGTGCCCAGGACCTGGGCTCTGCAAATTTGAGACAATGTTTATAAATGGTAAATTAATGCTTAAAACCAACATAATTTACCACGTAATCCATTAGAATGTTACTGTTCTGGGTATTTTATGTGGAAAGCTGCACTATTTGGTAAGAGGCCATGGAGGCCAGATTTGGCTGTAGATGGTAAACTTCACACAGAAGACAGCTACCATACATATGAAGATACTTCTTAAATGCTTATCCCTCTCTTGGAACCTTCTTAGAATTGTCATGTATCTATATTTCTGACAATGGATTTCAGCAATTCAAAGTCAAAGCAGTAGCTGAATATTAGCTCATTTAATTTACTTTAGTCATTGTAGATACATTTCTATGCTAGTAGTGCGTATGGTTGACAAAAAGAAAAAATAATAATAATTTAAAAAATCATCACTAAAGCACAGGGATTGGGTTTTTTTTCTTTTTCAGAGACATTTCTGAACATAATAGCTAAGCCCTACAGGTCATAATTGTTATGAAATTCAGTAGAGATTGTTCTCTACTATCATATCTGTGAATAGATTACCACAAATACCTTCTTATTTTGTAAGATTCTTAGAAGAATTTTGACAGTTGTTATTGAAAAGATGCTGATGTAGAAAATATGAAGGAAGTAGTGTAATGAAAGAAATGCATTTACATGATACTCATTTTCTTTGAAGCTACAAACTAATCACACGACTCACTGTCACATATTTAACGATTGGCTTAAGAACACCTTTACATAAATACAAAAGAAAGACAGTTCACCCTAGAGGAATTTACAAATAGAGTTCAAACTTATATTAAAAGTTTTCTATGATAATGATAAAGCTAGACCAGAATATGCTGCAGTGAGAGAGGCATAAAGCACTTCGGTATGCAGCTGAGTAGTGAATATCCAAAAAAGTTAAGAAAAAAAACAAGACTGAAAAAACCCTCCTATTCCAACCTCCCTAAAAAATAAACCCATCCTTTAAAATACATTTTTAAGCCTCTGGCAAATTACAGCTATATAGCTTTTCTCCCCCTGCCCCCCCCGCTGTTATGTCTTTGTCTTGCAATGAAAAACACTTTCAGGTGAAATTACTTTAATATTGATTACATTTTCTTCCATTTTGACAGGGAATTCTAGAACTGGATTACTTGCCTCTAGTCTATAACAGAGAGTGAACTCATCCCTGTCAAAAAGAATTTTATGATGAAGTTATCTTTGATGAAGTTATATTTGGATCTTTATGTGTCTATACTGAGAAAAAACTAACTTAAGTGTAAAATTACTATTCTCAGTACTGAAAAAAAAATCCTAGTATTGGAACATATAACTGGAAGCTGCTGGCAACACTTACAGGAAATTGCTTCACTGAAGGAGGCAATTATTTTTTCTTCTGTAGGGATACGAATGCCTTTCAGTGTGTTGTACAATGTTCCACTGATGTAAATAATCATCCTAATACACATTTTTATGTTTTAATTTAGTTATTTACAGGAATCAGTGTTTCCCATCAAAAAAAGTATTTTTTTCAATATATCCTTAAACATTTTTTTTTTTTTGGCGACTCTTGTCTTTTCATATTGTTGCAAGCAAAGAATTTTTAAAAAATGTATTTCTTTGGTACATAGTGCAGTTAGAGACAGGTTTGAAAGTTTTTTTGTTATTTTATTAAAGACCAGTGAAAATGTTATGAATCTGGGCACATACTGGTAACAATTTCCCTCAATGAACCTCTACCTAATGTAGGAATTGGGTTTATCCTTTCTTCTGCCTTATTCATCAGTATATAGCCACCACAGATGGTTCATATAAGACACATAAACTCAAAATATAATTATTCAATCCAATATAATTATCATTATCAATAACTTAATATGATTAACTACTGTTCTAATACATTTCCTTAGCATGTACTGTATTACCTTTCCATTCCAAATCACTAAGTTTTGACTCTGTTGTGCATATACACTTTGAATTCATAAATTATGTTGTAGATTCTGCAAGGATTGAACAATTGCTTCTAAAAGTCTCTTTTCTTATGTATACATTTACCTCATTGCACTAAGCAGTCTTGCACATTTGCACCGTTCTTGTTTCCCCAAAAATCAGAGAACTGTGGCTGGGAATCATGAGATATGCTTCACCCCACCATCCAGTATACTGCCCTAACTAAGGCTAACCTCTCACACCTGGAAGGGGTTATCCAGGGGAGTGAATAATATGATAAAATGAAAGCCAGCCTCTTCTAATTCCTAAATCCAGAATGCCTAGTTATGTACATATGGTATGGAGGCAGAGGTGGAAAGGTATAAAAATCCTGTTGTATGACAGAAGATAAGAATATGGGTGTGTGGAGACTTGTTTACTCCATGACCATGTTGACAGCAGAAATTGGCATCTATTCTTCCATTGTTCTTGAAGAGAGTTTTAAAGAGGGATGACATGAAGGCAAGGATAAAAGGACAAGCATCCAATTTTGTGTCTTACTGTACTTTAGTCTGAGACTTGTCCCCAAAAATTGTTTAAAGTCTTTGCTGGGTTTTAGGCTGGTTTTTTTTGTTTGGTTGGATTTTTTTTTTTGAATAGTCAATATCATTTTGAAGACTTTGAGTGACAATGATTGCATAGCCTCTTCTGATGAGCTTGTTGAATGCTTGTTTAAATATTTAGCTTATTACATCATTTGCATAAAATGTAGTAGGTGGAGCTACAAAACCTTGGGTATTTTTTTATTTCTTTAGGAGTACATTTTATTTGTTCTCCTAAGGACTTTGTTTAGTTCTCATGAATACAGCTATGTTTACTTGGAAGCGGAGCAAGGTGAGAAGTGAGTTCTAAAATTAAAGAGAAGAGCATAATTCACACTGGATGTCCCAGAGTGGTTGAAGTTGGAAGGGACCTCTGGGGGTCATTTTGTCCAGATACTTGGTGCATATGCAGTGATGTTGCTTTGGGGATGTGTGTATTTATGGAAAACTGACAACCAGTTGGTTGACCTCACTGGTTACCAAACAAGCTTTTTACCATCGAAAACTGATTTACATTTACCTTGAGCCATATTTCACTGAATGCGATCACAGTAATAATGAGGTGTTAAAGAACGTTAAAGGGTCCTTTCTGTGTCTTCACCTTTACTTCATACATCGATCTGAAACATCTTCTGTCATGTAATTTGATGAGAATTATAAAGAAATGTGGGTGGACACTCTTAGAATCCATGGATGCTTCAGTTTTTCTCTCAATAGTTTATCCATTTCTTTGTTATTAAAAACAATTATTGCTTTCATACTGGTACATCTCAGAGGCCAGATTAACAGCAATTAACTGTAGATGTTGAGTAATTTTTTTACTTACTAGAAGTAGTTATAATGTAACATTGAATTTGACCTTGGAGGCTAATTGCATCATTTCAGAAATAACAACACCAGAACTCTAACACATTAGCTGTAATTTACTCTTCTAACATGTACAAATTGAAATCTTTTAAAGTGTATTTAAATTGACTTTATTTTTTTCTTGTGTGATCTTGCATGTTTTATTGGAAAGTATTAAGGGATCTTGAGGCCAACATTGCTCTGAAGTATATCAACAGAAACACAAGGCTAATTTAAAACGATTTGATTATCTTTCTTATAAGAGGTTGATCTATTTATAAAACTCTATGATTCACTTGTAGTGAAGCTCTGTACTATTTCCATGTAACACCTTTTGCACTTCGTTACTACCCTACTTTTTTTTTTTTTTATTCCACACATGATATCTAATATTCTGGGAAGAGTTGCTTTTCATTACATGGCTATGGAAAGGAGGGAGCTTTCATCCTGACTGAAGGCTTTGAATATCATTGTATAGTAACTCCCAAAAAAAGTACTGAGTACCAAAAGGTGAGGAAAGGAGGTGGACAGATGTTGGCAAGTCATGTAGTGGCACACTTACATGAGTTAGTTACACTAAGAACTAAAAGGTGGGGAAAAAATAGAGAATTATTAAATACAGAGTTTGTGTGAAGGAGACAAGACATATTTCCTGTAATACTGGAGTTGGTAGACTATCTTGTTTATTAATGTAGCTGACTTGCATTAAAACAGTGATCTACAATGTGGAAATATTCATAGCCAGGTGAATAGTAGAAGCATATATTTTATTGTAGCTTAGCCAGTCTCATTAACTCTTGCAAGAGTACAGGTCTCTGGATCAGACCTAGTTGAAAAGTTAGTTTTGAAATGAGAAAGGCAGAATTGACATGTCTCCTGCATTGCGCATGAGATGTGCTCTGGAGCCAGTGATCCTCAGAAAGTGACATTACGTGATGTCTCTTCAGGGTTACTGAGTCTGCCTTGCATTAATTCCCAGGGAGGAATAGTGATGTTGGTGTTAAGCTAAGGATATATCTTCTTTGGAGGGAATATAAGCAAACTTGAGAGAAGATACACATTTTCCAAGCCTGGTGGTGTGACCCCTCTCCATCATATGATTAACACCACCATCATCCCCCAAAACCATGATTCACATAACCACCTTGCATAAATAAGAGTACTTTTATTAATCAGCTGCCAGATTTTTCATGCCTTTCTCTTCAGTTGGTGACTCACCAAGACTCACCATTGTTGTCACAAGTTGGAGGTGGCTCCTTTCTGACACATTATGAATGAGTAAGAATTGATATTTTGTCAACAACAATGATAAATTCCTATTTTTTTTTCATTTGCTGATGTCGTTAATCTTAATACTACTGTTTGAACACAAAAGTTGATTATTTTGAGGTTTTTATTTCTAAGCAGATTTTTAATTCTCTCAATTCTTCTGTGGATATACGTACAAATAACAATAATGGTCTTTGATATTAAGAAAAAATAAGACTTCATTTGTTGTTAAATGACTGTGTAGTAAAGGAAGCATGGTTTTGTATACCAGCAGTATTTGGACCATCTGTCTGCCTCTCTCTTAATACAAGTAGAATCTCTGTGTTTGTCTTCATGCTATCTATAAGCTAGTCCAATGAAAGTCTGGTATTCATGAACTTCAGCAATGCTTTATAAAGCAGTAAAGGAAAGCCTGAGAGGAGAAGCTAAGCATGCAGTGCTAGGCTGAAAAAGTGATTGTGTCTATTGTGTTTGATTCTTGAAAATTTATTATGGACTATTCTGAATTCTCTGTGAAAATCTCAGGAGCACCTTTCTCTACAGGGTACAAATCTGATGGATGACTCCTGTAGTAAGCAAATGCCAAGACATTTTATAACAGAACTGATAAAATTAATAGTAGTAAATCAGAGATGGTACATCTAGTCTTCCCAGTCCAAATCATTGGTATACACCCCCAAATTCTAAAGGAACTCAAACATGAAATTACTGAGCGCCAGGTGTTCTGTACAATTTAAATAGACCATGGGGTGGTAGATGAAATGATAACTTTATTTTAAATGGCTCCAGGTGTGAATCAAAAAGTCATATAGAACTTTCTTTGACTTATAGAAAACAAAGAGCAACTATAACAAAAAGTTGAGTTGGTAAATCAAAGAAAATATATGTCTACAGAAAAGGCAGTATGGTTTTAACAGAAGAAAGCTATGCCTCATTACTCTGTTCAGATTCTTTTAAGGAGTCATTGAGCTTTTGAATAGCATGATTCCAACCAGGTGTGTCTATGTCTTCATAAGTATTTTGTTTTGGAGCAGCAATACTATTTTAAAGAATTCCTCAGTGCTGCTCATTTGCTGCTGCTGTTTTGAGCTCAAAGAGTGGGTTTGGTGAGTTTAAAATAGATTTCATTATGGATCATCTGGGAAGCTCCACTCCAGGTACCATCAAAGACACTTTGATGGACACCCCAGATGGTGAGGAGAACTCTTAAGTCCAAATCCATGTTAGATCTTACAGACAGTTTTAAACCATGTTGGCCTATTCATTCTGGGGACGCTAGTTAAAATTTCATCTGAAGGAAAAATTTTGAACAACAGAGTGTAAGTGTAGGGAACATAACTCCAATTGCTTTAATCTACTGATAAAAACAGATCAGAATATATATGTATGTATATTTTATTTATTTTTATTCACTAGTATGGGCATAGCTTTGGAATACTTTCAACAAAGTCTGTCACTAAAAACGGTAAGGAAATCTGTCATAAGAAGGAAGGTATTTTTTGACATTATTAATTTACAGATAACAGATAGAGCTGATAAAGAGGCTAATTTTCACAAGTGGAGGAGACTACCAGTAGGATTCACCAGATGTCTGTTATAGTAACAGCATTATGTGACATAGTAATAAAAGTTCTGGTAGAGTATTTCAAAGGCCAAGTGTTCTGCAGAGTTAATAACTAGAGTTATTAAGAGTATTTAAAATAAAAACAGATCACAAAGGGTGGTAGAAATATTTCTTAAAACAGAAAAAGTGGGGGATGGGTAGTGTAACATTTTCTACATGAAGATAACCACAATTATGGAGTGGATTCGATACAAGAGTCTGTAGAAGAGACAACTGGTTAGTCCAAGAATCTTTCCATTAAAAAGGAAAGCTGATGAGAAATCCTCAAGCTCTATAAAATCATACAAAGGAGAAGATATGAACAGAGAAAAATTATTTACTTTCCCACAGTATCAGAATAAAATATTTTAAAAATAATTAATAAGCTTACAGTTGCATCGTATTTTCAGAATAAAAGATAGGAGTCAAAATTTGGAGAATGTATAGCCAGAAAAGTAATGTTTTTTGTAGCATGCTTTTAAAAATTCCACAACTTCTGATGTATAACAGGATTTGCATCATGTGCTGCTGCTGCATGTTATGGTTTTCCTGTACAATTCTTGTCAATTTTTTTGTGCTTTTTGTAGCTCTAATGATATCATTAAAGAAGTGGCTGGGAATATGTCACTAATTACAATCTCAAATAATGTGAGGTTGTTCATATAATTAAGATACTGCATATATGATGTCTCCCTTACATACTGCCCGTGCTCTTTTTTTGTTTTTTCAGAAAGAAAAGTTGACAGAAATTAGTGTAAGTCACTGAATCCCATTACAGTTCCTTACTGCAGAATGCACAGCTTTTGGTCTTTCTGTTGCCTTTATTTAGATTTGTCCTTTTGCTACAAAAATAAACCTGTTGACAAAAGGGAAAAAAGGTACTAGCATGTTCTCCTAGCTGAATTTCTTATAAATTACTTACTTTCTGCTCCCTCTCCTCCCTCACAGGAATAATCTGTAGGAAATGCATTGTGACAGACCCAAAATTCATACATAACACATTCATAGCATGATTGAATGACAGTTTGCAGTGGCAGGAAATCTGCCAATTTTTATACAGCTTTCATGTTCTTACCGATACTTACTTCTTTCCATGTTCAACGTGGTTCACAGGAGTAACATAGTTTTAAAAAGTTCAAAAATCTTACAGTGAGTAAAGAAAGGTGACAAGAGAATGGAAGACTAAATCTAAGAGTAAGAATTTTAAAATTCTTATAATCACCATATTAAGTATGGCAGAGAAAAAGAAGCGTTTCAAAGCAAAATATTTCGTGATGGTTGAACAGCAAGATCATCAATACCTTTAGAGTTACTAAATCACGTACTTTCTGTAATTGAACATGCAGATATTTTGCCCTTCTATTTCCTGAATGGAAGCAAAAGATAATTAAAGGGTATTTACCACAAATACTTCTGTTTCAGAGCTGTGGAAATACTACATGTAGTATTGAACTACAACTGTGAAATTGAAGCTGAACATGTTTATCCTCCCTTAAAAAGCTTTAAAAAAACCCCAAACAAACAAGCAACCTTTAGTGTTTTATACATTTGAATACAGTATTCTGTTGGTTTTTGGTATTGCAGGTTTTGAATGCAGAATATAATGTAAATAGCACAATCAAGAAATGTCTGGGTAGTATTTAATAAACTAAATAGATTTACTACCTCCATCTGTCATTGTCAGATGTATTTTTAAGGTGTAACACCGTCACAGGACTTCCCTTACTGTTTTCCGATGTGACAGTATAATTTTTCCAAAAAGGATACTGAATTTGGAGCCATAAAGATGGATGCAGCTGCAGTCCAGATGTGGCATTTAAGAAGTCTCTTTTCAGCAACACATCCAGGAGCATATAGCTGAAATGAAGGAGAGAATACAATAGCTCCCTTAGCACTTCTGATAAATCTGTCTTTTGTGGCCTCATAATAGCCCCAATAATAACAAATGCAGATTTGATAGAGTTTCCTTAATACTTGATATTAACCTAAAGTCAGGGATCATATTCACTGTTTTAGCTGTAGCACCATGTAGGATTCACGTATATGCTGTGAATCCTACATACCTTTTTAATGTCCCTATGTTTCTCAGTTCTGTACTTATTTTGTAAATACAAGAAATTAATTTATGCTTCCTAGGTATATGACCTTGCAGGCTATATTAAAACACATGTTTCTCAAATGAGTCCATGGTAACAGCAGACTATATTGGGACAACACCTGGAGGCTAAAGTTTAGACTAAAATTGAATAGATCAATTTTATTTTAAGCTGGATTTTAATATTAGATTTGAACTAGCTTATTACTGGTTTTGATTATGTAAATTGCTTTATTCTTTGTGAATTCCATCAGCAGTGATTTTATATTCTCCTCAAAGGAAAACCAGCTGATATGTTGAACCATAAAGAACCTTCCAAAAGATCTTGTCTTTATGGACAAGGTGCTATCAAATAGTCTTGTTTTCTTTTCATTCAGAATTTGCTATGAGAAAATTCTTGGCAAAAGAACAAAGAAATTTCTAGTTTGGCTGTACTTTACTCGTCTAGCATGTTAAGTAGAAATTGCTGTACCTGGTTCAGCACAGATTTTTTTGTTGCAGTTGTGAAATCTGGTCCCTGAAGAAACCTCTTACTACCTTGTGTGTAATACAGAAAGCAGCCACTACAGACCTGCATTTAGAATTTGCGTTTACATTTTTAGAAGGTATTGATTCACAGAAAAATTGATAGAGTCTGTTGTCTCTTAGGATTAAAAAAAAAACAAAACAAAACAACACCTCTTGATTAACAGGAATTTGATCAGACTATGAAAATTGTTATTAAGGTTAATATAATCAATATGTCATATTTGGAGGCTTGTTCACAAAAATATCTTTTAATTCATGAATACACAAATATGTCTTATTATATGAGTGTTGTTCGACAGTGCATTTTTATAACTTATTATGGCCCCTAAGCAAAATAAAGGAACATAATTTGCTGAACATCTGAGAGTCAAACCTACAGTAGCTGAGAAGATCACTGATGATGACATTTCACTGTTATTTCTTAGTGGATGATGGATAAAGTGGATGTTATTTCTTAGTGGATGATGGATGATTTTAGCTTATTTAAAGTATCTGTTATACTGAAAAGAAGCCATCACAGAAGGCTCTGCAGTTTACGATTCAGCAGTTGCTTGTTGGAAAATACACAAATAATATATCATGTCTTTATATTGTTCATTAGACTCTGACAGAGGCATAAAATTCCTTCATGAAAGAGTTTCACAATTAATTACATTTTCAGAAAATCTAAAATAGGAGCTTATTATTTTAAAATTTGACAAGTCTAAATGCTGGTATTTTCTGTAATACACTGTCACCTCTGCAAACCTTTAGGTCTCTTGTTTGAAGTATTAAATACGAATAGCTTTGATTGTCTTTCAAGGTGTTTTGCATTTTCCTCCCGGAGTTGTGCATTTTAAATGAAGGTAACGATATTATCCCGCATACTTTATTTCTTCTCATACTTGAGTTAAAATCATTGTCTGTGTTCCTGAACACAGTCTGATCTTTAGTACTGCACTCAGGAAGAACAGTAGCTACTAGCCTGAAACAATTAATTCCTTGAAAGTCAGACCTCTTTCACCTTCACTGAACTTAGAGATAGTGTATCTGTCTCAAATGTCAAAGAATAAGGAAAAAAAAAGGAGCCAAATATTATATCTTATCAAAGTGTTGTGTTGGCTTTTGGTTTGGTTTGGTTTTTTAACCTCAAAATGCAGCTCAGATACTTAGATCCATTCCATCTGCGTGGTCATATATTCACACAAAGTTTGAACATAATAAATTAAGAAGTTTATTGTTTCTAATTGTATATAATGGCCAAAGAAATTGCTGTGGTCATACCCAGGGCTTTAATATTTTTCAGATATGGATATCTGTCTTGCAAAGGTCTAGTTTCTGTTGGTGTAGAAAGCTGTTCTTTCTGAGTGATTCTAACAATATTTGTAAAAAAACATCAGTTTGTTGAAATTGTGGCATACCTATGAAATTAGAGCATATGCTTCTTTGTATCTACGGTCTGTGCTATGCACAGATTCTGCACCAGATGGTAATTTATTCTTATACCGGTAAACATTGGTGCTGTAGGCATACTGGGAATCTTGACTAGTTTCCCATTGATGAAGAGGCTGGGGCCTATTGACTAGTTTCTCAATGATGAGTAAGTGGTCAGCAGAATTTTCTGTTACTAGCAACACCAACTATTTGGGTGCCTACAGTAAAATTCATATTATAGATATAACAATAAAAGTCAAAAATAAAAGTTTAATATAAAAGAAACATATGTAAGTGTAATGCAATAATATAAAACAATAAATACAAATATCCTATGGCAGTATTATATATACAGATGCACAGAGTTGTCTTTTGTATTATTTATTGCCAAGACAGGAACCATCCCTAAGGTGCTTTTGGTAGCTTAGCATTTGAGAAAACTGGCAAAATGACAGCCCTTCTAGTAGATGGTATTCTGTCATTTTTAATATTTATTAATTTATTTTCCCCAGAAAGTTGCAATTATAATCCAGACATTTCAGTTGCTGTGGATGGAAACTTGGCAGGTGGAATATTACTGCAGAACCAATTTACTCTTCCAATTTTGGGAAATTAAGGTTCAGATGCATTTGTTAAATTGTGGAAACATCAGTTTAGTTTTGGGTATTTTAATACCATTTTATTCAAGACTTCAAAATTAAGGGGTGGTACGTAGCATGTCATCTCCATGACTGAAACTGGTGCAAAGTTGTGAGGAAGTAGAGATTATTGACTATATATGGAGTAGGAGCATCCATTAAAAGCTAATTTTTCTATAAGCCTTCAGCAAATACAGTACAAAAACTTTGTTTCCCTGTGTTGACCAAATAGTCGATTAAGACTTGTTCTTGTTCTGCAACACAGGACTTTCAGTTCTCCCAGGTAGGGAAGATTGTTGCCAGAAAAGTAATTTTCTGTCTAGTTGTCTGGGTCAGAAGGCTCATTAACGTAGTAAAATAACCACTGGTGAATTGTCCATTGCACACAGAGAGATGGAGAGAAAGAGGAGTGGTGGGGGGATGATATTTATTGTCTTAGACAATAAGATGTAATTTTATAAGACCAAAGAGATTGTCCAGTTGAGAATTGGAGTGCATGTGTGAAGGTAGGGAATTTGGATACTATTATGATAACTAATCTGAGCATTTGGAACAAGCCTTTCTGTGGTAAAAAACCCAACAACCAGCCAATCAAACTTTACTAATTTCTAGGTGGATGATGTGGTTTTCTTCGTCCTCAGTAATGCACAGTATTTGATTATGTGCTCTAATGATTCATGTATCAAAAAGACAAGAAAGAAAATGCTTCTGGCAAGTAATATATATCAATATTCATTCTGACTCAGAGTGGCCTGGAGCATGTGCTGCAGTGTTGAGATGCCAGCTAGAGCTTGTAATTCCTGTGCCCAACTTCCAGTGCTATGGGAAGCTAATGATGGTTCCAGTCTCATTTGTATTTTCTTTCTGAAGATTCTTTAAAAAACTTCTTGGCTAAGGTATGCTCATTTTCTTTTCATGGACTTCTCCAATGTGGACAAATTAAATTACCTGACGTCTTTTAGGGGAAGGGCCTTCACATTTGTGTCATGAAGTGGTGCAAGATCTGTCCTTTTGCTGATGTTCCATGGCTTCCCATAAGTCTTCATCTAAATCTTTCTATCCTGAACCCATGTTTAGTATCACAGTGCCTTCAGTAAAGATTTTGTTTGGGGCTCTGCTTGTTTCCAGCACAGTTTTTTGAGTTAAATCATTACTGCAGTCTCCCAAAATAGTGTCAGTGGTGTGCTTGCTCACTGATTATCTATGACCTCTACCAATACCAATGACGTGTCATATTAAAATTAATCCTTTTGATTCTGTTATTTTGGAAATAGTTTCATTGAGATTTGCTCATTAAAATATGAAAGAACTCTAACATTTGAATTAATAAATCTTAAGTCCTTGTATCCAGGTTACATAGTTTTGCAAAAGCAGCTTCTGGAGTCTTTGCTTCATTAAGGACCTTTAAAATATTAAGTACTGGCACAGTATAATCTGAATACCTCAGAGACATGTGACTTTGTATTAAGACTAAGCTTAAATGCTTCAAACAGCTTTTTCTACTTCCCTATAAAAAGAAATCCAGCCCAGAAGTTTTAATTTAAACTTATCAAGGGGAAAAAAAATAAAAAGAAAACTTTAAAACAAAGGTTTTCACTATGCTTTGGTTATTTTTTCTTACACTCTAGATTGCATCATAATTAGGGGACAGTTGATCTACAGCTGTATTATACTGACTGAGTTGGCCTTTGAAAGATGTGAAGTTTGCCTGATAGCATCATGGTGGATTTCAAGTGAGTGGGTTCAATGTTGTGTATATACCAAAAAACCCACAACAAAACAACCCCCCAACAAAAAAGCCACCAACAAAATACAACAAAAAATCCCCACTCAAAAAACTGTCACATGTATATGTGTAAACAACAGCTTTAGCATTTTATTGTCACCATTATGTACAGTATTTGATTCCACCAGGTAACAGGAAAAATGCCTTCCCCCTCACCTAGTCAAAAATATGTATTATTTCAGTTTGCTGAGTATTTTAAGGCCTGAATTTAAAGGTCTAGATGCCTCCAGGTTTTGCACAGAAAGAATTTTAAAACATGTTGAGTTACTTGGAAGAAAATTTATATAATGGATATTTGCTTCATAGACTGCTGTCATGGATTAGAACAGAGGAAGAAACACTAATCAGAGCATAAAAAATATTTTTTTTTCTGCCAAATTTAATAAAATGAGAAGAAAATGATCCAGAAGCACTCTTTTCATTTAAAAGTCCATCAAATATTCAGTTTCCATGTGTTTAAAATGTTAACATTTTGTTGTTGAAATGCAAATACTTTGTTTATACCCATCTCTTTTCCCTTCCCACTTTTGATGGTAACCCCATGTTTTTCTTTTATCTACAGATCCAATGTTATTTTTTTTATTATCAATTTTTTATTCTGTTTTCTGCTGTCTGAAACATGGCTTCCATGTCATGAGTTTGAGCTGCTGAAGTGATTAGATAGCTCAAGGCTAGCTCCAGGGACCAGGCTATGGCAGGTGTCTGGTGGAAGAGGACATGAGTGTGGGGCTTTTGAATCATCTGAATCCCCAGCAGTTGGGGACTCCACAACTCAGCTGCATTCCTCGGTTGGGAAAGCACACATACAGCTTTAGACTCACAGCTCTATTACGTATATAGAAATGGTAGTAAGATGCCCAGACGTATAAGGACTTTGGCATATAATTTACAGAATAAGGCTATATGGCTGTCATGATCTTGAAGTAAAAATGTGACGATGCACTGAGTGTTACCTTTAGAAGAATACTGTGTAGGAAGAAGGGTAGGTGTCGTGGTTTTAGTGAGAAGAGAACTGATTCTGTTCAGTAATTTTATTTTGCAGCTCAGTTCTTCTAACTGCACTGTCTGAAGTTAGCAGCATGTTTTCGCAGACAGTGTCTGCTGCTGGCAGTGATAACACCCCATGGTCAGAGTTACTACCAAGGGTTGGTGTGCAGACCAAGGCCACTGCTGGGTCTTGTGTACCACATTTTGGAGGGTGCAGAAAGAAAAAGGCCACACCTGCACGGAGAAGTCTACAGGATAGGTGACCCAAAACTGTTTGGCAAGTTATTCCATCCCATGTACATCATATTCAGTATAAAGCTGACAGATCACAAGGGTCTCTCGGACTGATTTGCTGGCTTGGTTTGGATCCTCTTCTGGTATCTTCCTCAGACCATCTGAGGAGGACTCTGTCTCTTACGTCTTCGACCCTGATCAGTGTATTCCTGAATCCGGTACCAGAATCCAGCTCCATCTGCTGCTGTGCCCAGTCTGGGACTCATCTGGTACCTGCTCCACAGCATCAGTGTCGACTGTGATGTAATTGTCATTGTGGGGTTGCGTTCGATACTGGGTTTGTATATATTCAATTTTTTATTATTATTATTTTAATTTTCGTTAAAGATGTTCTAGTTTCCTTTTCTAATCACTAAGTCTCTCTCCCATATTCCCATTCTCTTCCCCTTTGGAGAGGTATGGGGGTTAACAGTGAGTGTCTGTTACAGGTCTAAGGGGCTGCCCTGGCCCTAAACCATGACAGTAGGTTTTATTTTCCATTTATAAAATGGAACTTGATCTGAAAAGATAATAAGCTAGTTTCAAATGATGAGAATTGGCTCTTGTGAGTGTAGTTTTCTGTATGTTTAATCGACTTTCCCTGTAGGTAGATAGGTTTTAACGATATTAGAACTCTCTGGGTTGTCTTTTAGTAGTCCTTTAATACACACTGCAGATGTTGATGACCCAAGAAGGCTTTCAGTGCATCTGAGGTATGGACCTGTGTTCTGATGAATTACTCTCTGGTGGGTCTTAATTCTGTAGTATAAGACATAAACAGATATTATCTGCATTTTAATGTCTAACCATAAAAATGGGAATTTAAGGAAAAGAAACATCTGTGGAATTCTTAGGCACTTTGAATTTTTATTTAATCTATCATTGCTCTTTGAATCTATTCTCAGTAAACTGATGAATGGGACAATACTGTTCTCTCAGTAGTATTATTAAGAAGTTACCCAACATTTGGGGAAAAAAAAAAAAAAGACCACAAAAAAAAAAATTAGGCTGTAGTTATCGCTATTAATTTTTTGTATCCCATAAAAAATAGTATGGACCCACTATAAGTGTAACATGTTTTGCAGGATTGAAACTTTTATATGGACCCACTATAAGTGTAACATGTTTTGCAGGATTGAAACTTTTATATGGACTCACTATAAGTGTAACATGTTTTTCAGGATTGAAACTTTTACATGTTATGTGAGTTTCCATAGAAAACAGGAGAGGAACATTGATGAAGACTTTGTTGTCTTCACATTTGAATGAAATAGAGTAAAGACATTGCTACAGAGAGACTTAAAAAGTGACTTATACACAGATATTTTTTAGAAGCTTGGGACCTTAAACTGGAATCAGTTCCTACCTAAGAGAAAACATTCTGATTTCCTGCAGTTATTGAGATAGGATCCTTGATGTATCTGGCTTGCAATGATCATCACAATCACCGTGTGCCTCTTAGTTGCAGAGCTTTCAGTGCTGACAGGAACGTAAAACTAAAACTTGGCCTTTTGGAACATATCCCTTCATGAAAGAAAGCAAGCCAGTGGGAAACTCACATGTTAATTGAAATTTGGTTTTGGCCTGCTCCATCATTACTTGTTGTGTATGTGTTCTGAGCACAGCAACTATGGTTGTAGTGTTTCACTGAAGTCTTTAGATACCAGAAGAATACTAGCAAATGTTAATACTAATAAAGACAAAGTAAACACTTTTGATATAAAGTCATAGCACCATACTTAAACATCCATAAGCTCACTTTACAGAGATAGTGAATTGATCTGACAGAAAAGTATCATACTACCCACAAGAGATCTTGAATTGTAGTACTTTAAAACAATTCAAACTATCTTTGATTCATTCTTTTCTTCCACATTTTTGTTTGGTTGTTGTGTGTTGGTGGTCTCTTTCTTATATAAATTAAAATGCTGGCAGACTATTTTTTTCCCACTGATTCCACTGTGACATGCAGGTGGTTTCTTGAGGATGAGATTGCTTTTGTGTAAAAGCGGTGAGTTTGCCTTCCTTAGAAGCACTTTGATATTGCCAATTAGTAGCTCTGAGGAAGTCTGCCTTCAAGAGGCATTGGCACAAACAGTTGGAATTTATAATTATATTCTTCAAAGCCTCATAATAGGTAATACCAATTTGTTAGAACTCATACAGTGATGGAAACAAACCTCTTTGATAGCCTCCTTCTCTCTGAATGATTACTGAATAAACAGATATTCAGATACCATATTTGAGGCAATTCCAGCATGGAAGAGATTTCATAGGCAACTCAGGGTTCACTCTGTTTATAATTTTCAGCTATGTAAGTCTTAAGAGACTACTATCAAGAAGATAGACACAGTAGTATACTGGACAGTAAAGATTTTCAAATTATTATGAAAATGTACCTATTTATGATTTCTAAGAGTTTAACATTAGAGATTTGGGAATACACAGATTCCAAGATTTTTTTTTTTTTAATAAGGACTGTGTTCTTAAATCACATACATTTAGAAATTTTCAGACTATTAGGCAAAATGACTGCAGAATGTTTAATTGAGGTGGTACAGTATGTTATTGGAGATTTAGCAGTGAATCTTCATTTTCAATTGGTTCCTATTTGAAAACTGCTGTTTATAAATGTTTTTTACTTCTTTTGCTTGGACAAGCTATATAATAAGTTAGACAAGATTGTGATAAAGTTAGGAGTTCTGTCAGGGTAGATATTTGTCAAAATTAATACAGTACTCAAAATGGATTTTGCTGGGACCCTGGAATACACATATTGAAAAAAACTACATGTAATCCCTAAAGGTAAAGTCATATAGGGCACTTTGAAGGACACAGAAATAAGCAATGTCATGCCAAAACCAGGTCAGGTCCCAGAGCTAAAAACTATGGAGCTCCAGGTTTAGTTTATATATTTAGGAAAGTCCTTTACAAATATGGAAAACCCCTACGGTAAAAACAAAGGTTGTTGAGCTGAGTATCCTGAGAGTCCAAAACCAAAAGATTACGGAAAAATATATCAGTAAAGCAAACATATCATAATTTGTTTTTCCTGTAACCTTATACTCTCCAACAGTTCAAGGACTTTCTGATCCACCAATGGCTTCTGGGGCTTGATAAGCTTTAGGGAATTTCTCTTTGAACTTGCTTAGTAATTTGTTAAATTCGGGTCACCTTTAGCATCTGCAACCTTCTGTCGGCAAAGGGTCCCATGACTTTTCTAACTACTGGGTGAAGAAATGCATACTACTTCTTGTAATGCAGCTGCCACCTGCTAGCTTCCACCCCAGCTTCTTTTAGTGGATGATGCAATATGCAATTAAATGCTGTTTGTTCATGACATCATTTCGAATCATAGAATGTCAATACTTTCTGGAAAGGACCTCTAAAGGTAATCTAGTCCAACACCCCTGCAATAAGCAGGGACATCTCCAACTAGGTCAGGCTGCTCAGACCCTTATCAAGCCTGGTCTTGATTGTCTCCAGGGATGGGACCTCCATCACCTCTCTGAGCAACCTGTTCCAGTGATCTGTAACCCTCATATTAAAGAACTTTTTCCTAATGTCTAACCTAAATCTACCGTTTTCTAGCTTAAAGTCATTACCCCTTGTCCTCTCACTAATCACTTGTGAATAAACCCTCCCCTCCTTTCTTATAGACCCCTTTTAACTATTGGAAGGTCACTGTAAGGTCCCCCTGGAGCCTCCTCTCTCTAGACTGAACAACCCCAACTCTCTCAGCCTGTCTTCAAAGGAGAGGTGCTCCAGTCCTCTAATAATTTTTGTGACCCTCCTCTGGACACGCTCCAACAGCTCCACATCCTTCTTGTGTTGGGGGCTACAGACCTGGACACAGTATTCCAGGTGAGGTCTCATCAGGGCAGAGAAGTGGGGCAGGAACACCTTTCTTTGCTGGCCACACTTCTTTTGATGCAGCCCAGGATTTGATTTGCCTTCTGGGCTGCCTTTGCTCATGGGTGACTCATGTCCAGCTTTTTATTTAATAGTATCCCCAGTCTTTTTCCAAAGGAATGCTGTCTAGCATGTCCTCTCCCAGCCTCTACTGATAATGCTGGTTGCCCTGGGCCCAGGTGCAGGACTCATGAGGTTCACCTAAGCCCACCTCTCCAGC
>VWZY01004516.1:352699-401834 GCA_013399075.1 Chloroceryle aenea | reverse complement strand
AAATAACAAGCAATAGGAGAAGAAGTAATGTCCTCAGGATGTACCAGGGAAGTTTAGATTGGATATTATGAAAAATTTCTTCACAACTGGAACAGGTTACCCAGGGAAGTAGTGGAGTCACCATCCCTGGAGCGTCTTAAAAGACATGTAGATAGGGTGCACAGGGACATGGTTTAATGGTGACCTGGCAGTGCTGGGTTAATTGTTAGACTTGAATGTCTCTTCCAGACAGAATGTTTCTATGATTTTGAAATCAGCTAGTGGGTTAAATACTATAATAAACATGTATAATGTCCCATAAGACTGGGGCAAACTTCTCTGTCAATTTTAAAATTTTAATCCTGAAATTGATCTCTCTTCCATCTCAGCTTAAAAATTCCATTCATTTAGTAGAATGGTTTTTTAGGTTTCCCTACAATGAGGTAAATTATACAAGTGCCAGCATAATATCTGCTGTTGCTTTCATCCATTTACATCACCTAGTTCTGAAGCATTGATCTTCTGCAGGTTTGAAGTACTGTGTCCTCTCATGCCTTCCAGGTATTTCAGTTTAGCATTGTTCAAATGATGGTGAGGTGGTATTTAGGAGAAATCATATATTAATAATGAACTATATGTAGATATAGCTGTACTGCGTAGAATGGTCCACTTTTCTCCTTATGCACGGCAGCCAGAAGAAAAGGTAGTTTTTTGATCTCAGCATTCCAATAATAGTGCAGTATCTGTTGCTTTAGGAGGTAGGGTGACATAGAGTGAAATAGAGTGTTCAATGTGAAGCTGATGTACTCGCAGATAAATTGAAGCCCTTGTAAAGATTTTTGATAACAAAGCTTGTCATTGATCACAGTATTAGTGCTACCAGTTGACGACCCTTGGTTTACTTCTATAAAATCTAAACAACAAAAAACCCCACAAGCAACCAAACAAAAAAAACAAAACCAAAACAAACACCAAACCAAAACCAACCAAACACAAAAGCAAACAAACACACACAAAAGCAAGCAAACAAGCAAAAAAACGCAACTTAGGAAAATTGTTTTTAAAAACACCCCTTTCATTTACATTTATATCATGGTAATAAAGACTTGACAGTCCAAGAGAATTAATGATGAAAAGGAGTGCAAAATGTGAGGAGAGATTTAAGCAGTTTGCAGCATTTTCCACAGAAGAAAACACTCTCGCCATTAAGGTACAACAGATACTTTAATCTTTTCTTTTTTTTTTTCCACAGAGAATACATGCATTGCTGCTGCTGCATCTCTCCACAGCATGTGTAAAGTGAATCTTTCCAATGATTTGAATCCTTGCTGACCTAAGTCAGTACCAAGGAATATCTATCTAAATGGTTATAAGAACCTTGAAGGTTAATCCATGTTAGTGTGCAAAATACTCAAAATCTTTGGCAGCTTCATTTTGTCTCATTCTGGTTATTAAAAAGAAGTAAGTCCACGAGTTTCCAATAGAATTGTTCTGGAGATAAATGACAGAATTTGACGGTAGTTTCTGTCAGGCAGATTTACAACATTGCTACTACCATAATCTCTGGTCAATTTGACAGTTATATACAAAAATATATATTTAACCAGGGCTGTCAAACAACCAAACACTGATAACAAAGCAAACTCAGACCAGGAAGTTACCAAGAGCTCTCTGTAGGGACTGGGGCCCTCTTTATGGCACTTGTAGTGGAAGTGAGAAAATTTTACCTGGAGACAATATTAGAGATTTGCAATATTTTTTCTTGTAAAGTAGCTAAAAGAGAAAGTTATTTTTTCAGATTTGACTCCTAAGTAATTTTCTGAAACTTAAAAAAAAAAGAATATATATATTGTCAGAAAACTAAATTACAAGAGTGGTATAAAAGGCTGCAAAGTTACGAAGTGAATTCATCCCTGCCTCTGCGTTGTGTTTTAGATTGTAAAGCATTAAGTGAGTTTAAACAGAGATAATTATTCTTACCCTGTGTTCTGGAAGAAAATAGGGGAAATGCAGTATCAAATGTGGAGTGCTAGTTTTAGTGCAGTTGGAGGGTATTAAAATTGTCGATTTTTAGAGTTAAAGCAGTATCCAGAGTAGAAGAAAAATAAACCTTCTTGACATCATATTGCTTGCTGCAGACTCATTTTTAAAAAATCCAAGATCTAAGGATTTTTAATATTCTCCTCACTAAAATCAATGATTTGATCCATGCTTCCCTCCATTTCTGGGACAGGTTTATAGAATGGGATCCGCAACTTTGACTCGACTTCAATTACACTGCTGCTTTGTTTTGTGTATGTGCTAATCAGCCTCTCTTAAAAATATACCATTTTGTGCTCCTGTCAAAGTGTGATCTATGGCCAGGTAGTTGGTCTTATAAGGTAAATACTTCAATTACTTGCCAAATTTTAAAATACTTTGAAAGGGATACTTCAAGAATATTGGATGGTTCTGTATAATAATTTTTTGTATGAGGTGGTTTCTATAGTTTTGAGAGCCCTGTCATTATATTGTCATGTGTTCTATTAAGAGTACATCAGTTGTTACAGAGGGATAACACAGTGTAACTAGAGATAAAAGCAGTTGCAGTGTCATAGGCATTGTAGCAGAATGTGTTATTTATGATAATAAGCAACTGCTTGACTTAGTAGATTCTATATCATTCCCTTAGCCATGTTATATCATCTCTTAATCATAATTAATGTACCTTTCATGTAAAGTCTGACCTTATAGGTAAATAGCAGAAGGCTGCAGAAAATTGAGTAAGAATGTAGATGTTAAATGGGACATTAGTCTGTACTCATTAAATTGTCATTTATATAATATAAAAGCTTTGGAAATACAGTTTTTCTAAACCTGTTTCTTTTTATATATATCTTTTGAGGTTTATTGAAATTGTATTTACCTTATTAATGCTATTTTTTAAGGTATCTACAAGCTTAGTAGCAGATTATAATATCGAAATTGACAGGTAAAGTTTGACAGAATGGTTGTCCCACTAGGGCATTTGCATCCAGTAAATTATGTCCTCATTTATTGCAGGAGAGCTCTTATGAGTGTCATTGTGATTTTTCCATTACTTTGTGGTTTGGGTATTTTTTATTGAGAAATTCTGCTTTGAAGAGCATCGAATTCAATATAACAGTGCAGGGGGAAAGATAGTGCTTCAGTTACCTAAAAAAAACCCTGACAAATGAAAAAACAGGCTTGGTAAGAATATTCATTTTGATTTTAAAACACAAAATAATTTGTCTGTTATTAAAGTGAGTGTAGTGATCAAATTGCATCTTTCTATTGCCCTTTGTAGAAGTGCCTAGAGCAAACAGAATCAGAATTAATTGTGATTATTTCTGTTGCACAAAATGCAAAGACACAGACTTTACAGTTGTATTCTTACCATCTAAGAGGATGAATGAATTGAGAATAATGGATGATAAAGATGAGTGTATATGAGTTTTATATACATGTAATCAGTTATGTTTGAGTCATTCTATGCTTTAGAAAAGCTGCAATGAAACTAAAATGTCTATGGGACAGACTTTAATCCTTTATAAACTGGTTATAAACTAGTTGGGTACATCCAGAGCAGTTCAGTTCATGCAAAACTGTACTTACTGCAGTCATACTGCAGTATGACTTCTGTGGTTTATATGTACTTTTCCAAAAGAAACCATTTGTATGTTATGTGATAAATGCAGGGTTATGGGATGATATTTGTTGCAAAGTCATCAGCTTTCTATCCCCAGAGAATTAATTGCATCCCATTTCCATTTTGTCAATGTTATTTCCCATATTAAATAGAAAATAGGAAAAATAACCTTTTTTGGATTGATGTACCCTGCTTCCACACATTTCCTATTGGCTACCTATGGTGATTACATGAATGAAATCATTATTTCTTAATATAGAAAAAAGATTAAGTAACATAGTCTGAGAAATGCACATTCAAAGCCTTCTGTTATTACTGTAGCCTTTTCCTTCAGAGATGGCCTGTCATCTGCTACATGCAAGAGGCCATAAGCTGATGGCAGATAATGTTCCAGTGAATGTTAGCACTCGCGTGAAAAATTTGCTTTAGGAACTACATATAAATTTTTCTTTTCATTAACATTGAAAATGGGACTCTGATTTGTAATGAGGTCAAAAGCATAAGAAGTGATCTACAGTATACATGAAGAGTTAAGGGACTTCTGCATGAAGGAAATGAGAAGAAAATCCTGTATGAAAAAATGAGTGCCTTCACCTTTGGAAAAATAATGATCATGCAGTATATGGCTTTCTAAGCAAATTATAAGTTAATAGGTCTTTTATTTGCAGTGAAAGCTAATTAAACTTTGACTCCCTAACAGACACTTTTAAAATCTGCCAGCAGAAGTGTCACTTACAGAAGTACATTAAGTGCTTCTACATAACAATCTAATTAAAAATTAAGAAGTTAGTTGTGAATTTATCAAAGCTAGGAATGCCATATTCTTTGAGATATGTGGTAATACTACACTTAATTCACCACAGAGAGGGGAGAAGAACTGAGCTAGAGGAGGCAACTATTCCAGAAACTTTGTGGCTCTACATTAAAACTACCTAAAGCCAGACTAGAGCTCAAGGAAGGTTTGCTTCTACTTGGATGCTGTGTAGTTGAAGAATCAGGAACTGAGAGTTAAACTCTCCCATATAACAAAGCATCATAAACTCAAGGTCTGAAACTGCATTTCTGATAACCTTGAAATTCAAAAAAAAGTCAGTATAGAAAGTTTCATGAAAAATCTTTGGATCAGGAGAAAATAAAAAGATCTAATTCTGTGAAGCTGAACAACTGATGGCACTAGGACAAGTCCAGTTGAGTGAACGAGTGGCAGAGGAAGCCCTAAGCAGTGGATGTGGAATTAACTGAGCAGAGCCAAAGTCAGACTTCAGTGTATGACTTAATGGAAGGGAATTTCAAGCCTAATAAAAGCCCTTCTTCAACGTAAGAAGTTGACAGCTGGGGATGCTGTCATCTGAAGAAGTTGGAAGACTCTTGCTGAACCCAAGAGTCTAACTCCCAGGAAACTGTTGCACTGCAATATACGTGTTAGAAACGGCAGATTATTCAGTGCTGGAGGAAAGCCTGAGGTGCAGGCTCAAGGTAACTGCTCAAATGACATTACCTAACAGCTTTAGTCATTGTTCTTTATAACTATTAATACATGTCCACAAAAACACCCTAAAACCCAAGGAAGGATTTATTCAATAGATTTGTTGATACAGTGGCACTGTCCTGTGCACTTCACTGTGTAGATTGCACAGAAGAGGGAAAAAATAAGACCCTTTCTCTTCCTGTAACAGGTGGGTCCCAATTCAGGCTTTACTTCTAATCCACCCCTGGTTGTCAGGAAGTTATATTTGCTTAACTCTTTAGTGTTGCATGTCAAGATAAGAACTCGCAGAGTGACTTTAAGGCATCAGAGTGGAAAAGAGAGGATACAATGTGCACAGATACAAATCTTCTCTTTGCTCAAACAATTTGCTTGAGAAGACGTGGGTTTGCATATTTTCTTTAAAAATTAAAAAAAAATTTTAAAGATTAAAAATATATGTAGATGTTTATTTTCTGTATCAGAATAATAAAAATGGTGGAAGCTTATGTGTTTAGACTACAACAGTTCAATCTAATCATACAGTACCAATGCAAGAATTTAGATTTCAGGGCTACTCAACTGTATTTTTTTCAGTAACAGGTACAGTGCAAATTGTATGGAAAAGTGTTTACAAATTTGAAGATAATTGTATTTGTTAGAAATAGTCCAGAAGTTGTCTTGGGTCCCTAACATGTACAGGTTATTCATTATTAAGTCATAGAATCATAGGATCATTTAGGTTGGAAAAGACCTTCAAGATTATTGAGTCCAACTGTTACTGTAGCACTACCACTCACCACTAATCTAAGGACCACATCTACACATCTTTTAAATAGCTCCAGAGATGGTGATTCCATGACTTCCCTGGGAAACCTGTTCCAGTGCATTATAACCCTTTCAGGAAAGACATTTTTCCTAATGTCCAATCTAAGCCTCTCCTGGTGCAGCTTGAGGCTGTTTCCTTTTCTTCTATCACTTCTTGCTCAGAAGAACAGACTGACCCCCACCTCACTATAATCTCCTTTCAGATAGTTGTAGGGAGCAATAAGATCTCCCTTGAACATCCTTTTTCCAGGCTAAACCAGCCCAGTTCCCTCAGCCATTCCTCTTAAGACTTGTGCTGTAGTCAAAAATTTGCTAGTCAAAATTAACCGTCTGAAATTGCCTCGGTAGTACTGTTGTGTCTCTTTGATATACTGCGAACTTACCAGAATCAAGAACACACAAAGAGGAGTTATCTTGGCAGAAGGATGCAAACAGAGCTTTCTGAACTAAAGCAACAGTTAAGGGCAGATAGAAACTGTGGAGTTTTTTTTCTTTTGGTAAAAAGCAGTGGGAGAGAGGAGGTTGGGAGACAATCCTCTGCCCTGATGGTGTAAGCACTATGCTCCCACTGACAGCCAAAACCCACTCTCACCCCAAGGAAGCAGTGCAGTGCCACAGGAGTTTTTGAAGAGTGTGGCTTATGTAAAATACCGGTTATGGGGATATAAAGTTGATTGGTAACCATGGCAAAATAGTGAAGCTGCAGTGACTCTGAAAAATTGCCCCAAATGAACAGAATTCATGCTCTTGAATTTTCTGTTTGGCCAAACCCCTTATTTTGATCTGTATTTCCCAAAGCCTTTCATCCACTGTCCAAATAGAACATAAATTATTGTCATTCTTTGTGTGGTGAAAATTGTTTTTTATGTTTTGGCCTTCTGCAAATCAGCTGCAGTTGAAGCACTGAGTAGAACTACAATATTAACTTATTTTTAAAAAATTTAGATCATCAGTTTTAGGATTTTTTTTTATCATTACAGCATTTAAGAAAAGCAATCATTATTTAAGACATTAAAATAACTTTGGCTGCATTGGATAATAAAGTTAGTCCTTCAGTATACACACGTACATATGCACAGGTAAGTCACAGACAGTGTGATTGCATTTACTAAGATGTGCTCTGCTATTATATTTCCTCTATTAACTGTTACCAGATTACATAAAAATAAAGTTCCCTATAGCAAGGCTTTAGCTCTGGCTACAGAACTGTAAGCCTATAAAAGTTACTCAAGTTACAGAGCCTTTTGAGGTTGGGTTTGTAGGGCCCAAAGGAGGGCCTCTGGCAGTGCCATAAGCTGTGCTTTCCTACGTTCCTCTAAGTGATGGAAGGAGAAGCTACAGATGCAGATGCAAATATTGGGGAGGTATGTGAATGAAATGTGCATGGCAATAGAGAGGCAAGAACATTATTTCTAGACAACAGAATATAGGGAAAGAGAGGAAGGATTCTCTGGTCTCAGGGCCATCTGTGTGCCTCTGTATGAACCAAAGCTTCAGTCCAAACCCAGAGAAAAACGTGGTTTCCAAAACAATAGGGTATAATAGAAAAGACATAGAGCTTCTGTTTCTTATGCCATTCAACAAGATTTAGAAGGAAATGCAGCCAGAATTAATGGTCATTACCTGATGAAAACCAGACATCCTTGGGAATAGGCTCATACAATCCAGGATAAGTCTAAATGCAATTAAAAGGACTCCACTGAGGCCAAAATGGCAGAGGAGACAGAGGAAACAGATGGATCTTCAAGTATGGAATCATTGTCATAAGGAAAGACTTTTCTTTTTAAGTCAAAAAAAAAAAAAAGAAGGAAAAAAAAAAAAGAAGGAAAAAAAAATCTAGGTTAGGTAGTTAAAACATAAATGTATTTCCCTAGGAAGCGTAAAGAAGTATAAAGAATAATCAGTGACAATCACTTTATTGGTTACTTGTGAAAAGGGAATTGGTGTTACTTTCCAAGTTCTCCTTTTTCTTTAGGTTGGCTTATAGGTTACTTAAAGAATAGCTGAGCAATTTTAAAGAATGATTCACTATTTACAGTAGTTGTTTCATCTGAAGTTCATTTATAAGAGAATTTAAAACTACCCCACCTTAGATTTCACTAACAAAAGAATTTTAATGTTACTTCTTTGTACGCTAATCCCATAATCATTGTAAAAATCAAGCACCAGGTTCTCCTTTTCCAATTTCATTTAGACTCTTGAAGGATCTTTCTCAGTGTACCTCACGATATAACAAGGATTTTGCCTGCCTGAAAATCTGATACAGGGCGTTCCCTCTAAGTTCCCGTTGCTTATATTGCTGCAGCATGTGGGTTTCTAAGCCCTTTCTACACCAGCTCATGTTAGAAACAAGAACAGTTGGGTAGATTATGACACTGGGTTTAGTTCAGTTAATATTGGTGGTGTGGAAGAAAATAGCCGAAGGTCTATGCTGAATTAATCAGTGGTTTCATTTAAACTTAACACAGGAAAAAACACTTCAAAAATATCATTAGAAAGCATGCTTTAAAAGTCAAGTAAAAATTTTTTTCATGGTAGAAATGTTCTGGTACATATTTCTAAAGTCTAAACATGGGGGAAAAAAATTGTCAGAATTACTTTTGAAAAGCTTTATGAATTTGCTTCTGTTAGGCAAACAGCAGAATGACAATACAATTTAGTAATGTATCCAGTATATTAGGATTCATGGGCTACTCAGAAGTTTTGCCCTCAGGCAAGACCTGTAGTAGTTGCAAGGAAATGATTTATGCATTGTAATAAATGTTACTGCTCTGTTTGCTTGTTCAATGTTTAAAGTCCCAAAAGAAGTCTATCTCAAATTAGGACTGGCATGCATTATCTGTCAGCTTTATATAGTACTGTAAAAGTCATTCAGCTGACAGAAATATTAGCAGAATGTTTTATAGATTTTTGTACTGGATGAATCCTTGGGTTGGTTGAGGAGAAGTGATGGGCCGGTGGTGCTGTGCTACAGGATTAAAGTTGCGTGTAGATGAGTAGTTTCACTCAGTGGTTCACTGCAAATGAACATCTGGACTGCATATTGATTCCATGTGTGCAAATGAGATCAGCCCAAATAATGACCAGAATCAATCAGTCTTCAGCCTAGAAGTAATGTACACTGGTACTGATTTGTTAGACAACCAGAATTGGCAGCACCTTGCATAATTTGGCACCAATTGACGAAGATTAGACTGTTTTGGGTCCTGACCGGTTATTAATTTGAACCCCCCGTCCAAAAATATTTTGCAAAGTAAAATCAGCTGCGGCTTATTTGTCCCTGCCCCCTCCTTTTCCTACCAACCCTAATTGTTTTAGACAAACAAGTGAGCTTGCGGCCTGTTCACTTTACACAGGAAGACATGAATTCTTTGATCCATACAATATTCTCTGCTTCAACCTTGGAGCTATTTACTAAGGAGATTTATTTGCAGACAGACAGTAAAGCAGTTCTTTACAAATGGAAATGAGTTCAGCTTCTTTGATTTTTTGGCTCAAGTTTCTCCCCTCCTGTAGGAGTCAGAATGCAGAACTATAGGTACCTGCACTGGGTTCTTGTTTATTGGAGAGCAGCACAAACAACACAGCAGAAATGACCCCGATGTTGTAGAGTTTTTTTGAGTTGTATAGCACCTCAGGATCAGAGCTGGGACAAACAGGACTTGCCTGGTTTTAGATTTTGGACTAGACTTGCAGTTCAGACAAGGCTTGCTGTGGCTCACCAGCCTTTTGACCAAAGTTGCCCTCATTTTCAAATCACTTTGGTCAAAAACCAAAAAAGGCATTATGTTAAAATGAAATAAATTCCACCTTGTGTTTCTGTGGATTCCAGGTTCACAGTGAAAAAATGAGTTGGATCAAATCCCCAGAAGATACTTGCATAAGGTAATAGAGTGTTTACATCCACACAGTTGCAGGGGGACTTTATTGAAGGCAGTGTTATTTTTCTAGGAAGTGTTTTCTTTGTGTTTTGACTTAAGAACAGGGAGACAGTCAGGCTGGTGTGACCTGAATGTTTCTCTGTCTTGCCCTGGGTGAAATGAATATAAAATTGCTGGAGCCAGTGAAACTACAGCGATTGCTGAATTGATACATAGGAGGGAATTTGGCATTCCCTTGCTGTTGATCTCCTGGCATTTTGCGTGATGCTTCCTTTATCTATTATAAATGTAAAATTGGCTTTATGGACCCTGGGAAGAATCAGGCTTTTCTAATATGTGCTCCCAAGAATGATTTTTCTATTCTGACATGAGTAATGTTTAATTGTTCAGTAATTCAGTACAATCCACTCCCAAAGGGTCTGTCACTCTCTTTAGGGATTACTTCCAGAAACTGTGACTTACAGCACCCTTTAGGAACACAACATAATTTAGGCTAGAAAGTAAGGAAACTGAAACTCCAGGTGGAAATTAAATAGGCCAGAAGTAATTACCTGCTCAGGTCAGGAGGGTTAACCCTCCCTCGACACTAGCAGGAGGAATCTTTAATGATCACAGGTGGTGGAAAGTTTTCCTGACTCAAACCAGGAGCAAGACATCCAGCAGAGGAGCGGCCCCTGATACCATGCTGGGGCACTGGTTTAGTGCTGACCTGGGACATCATCCATTTCTGCTGAATTGGCTGTGATTTCAGTCGTGTGAGATCAGAAAGCAGGGAGAGAAACTTAGTGTAACTCTAATGCCATACCCTGCTGGGTGTCTCAGCAATTGCCTGGTGATCTTTCTATCCAGCTCTTGCCCCTGCCTGACCTTGCATTGCTTTTAAGTTCCAGCAAGATCAAACAGGGTGGCACGACGTGACAGGGATGTTTGTTTTGCTTCTGTGAATGGGCATCGCTTGTGATTCATGTAGTTCACAGGCCTGTGCTGTAGGAATAACTGTTTGATATGGAGAAAAGTGATAGGTGTTGGTGATCTGACTTGCCTTGCTAATCACTAGCATAAATGATTCATCTGTTCTGGGAAGATGATCACAACATTATCAGGGATTTTTGAATACAAAACATATTTTATTATAACTAGGAAGCAAATTGTACCAGCTGCCCTTATGGCATTCCCATGGTGCTTTTCCTAAAATAAACCTCTGCTGTACATGCATAAATATATGGGAAGCCACCTGAAAATATTTTCTTAGGTGCTGCCTAAATGAAAATCTAGGTGTAAAACTGTGGCATTTGTGATCCTACTTGAGAAATTAATGTACAGAAGAAATCCTGTACATCTGCCTAGATCTGCTATTTTTTCTTCAACTACTATTCTCTGGTTTGAAAGTATTATTAATGGCATCCAACTGGAATAAATTTCAGTTAGAGGGGGAGTACAACATTTCTGTGAATGCCTGTGCTGTGTGGCTAACATCAACCTGCCCAGAAAAGGACAAACCAAGGCACTGTAATGTACTATCTGTATGAGAAGAATGAAATCAGCCTGTAAAAATTCTTGCTACCCTTTATTAATGTAAGAATCAGTCTTTCTGTGCTATGATGGTATTTGACAATGAATCACTAAACCCTCTTTTTCTCTGTCATCTCAGTATTTAGTTCATTATGCTTTGTGACAAAGAATAAAAGACATGCTTTATTCTTCATGTTTATGTCACTAATGTGTTGTTTGTAATCAGCAATTTGTTTCTTTGAAGGGGTATATTTTACTATATGGACATGCCTTGCTGTAGTTGATATTTTCCTTGGCTTGTTTGTTTTTCGTAATGAAAATGTATTTCCATGTGGGAATTTCTTGCCTTTGTCTCTTTTTTTTATTGACTGAATGCCTCACTAATGCTGACAAACGGCAATATATGAATGAGATTTTTTTTTTTCAGTTAACAAGGATTAAAAGAGGTATCATATTTTAGAAAATTTAGAACTGTTTTTGTGGTTGTTACTTTTACATTTTAAGGATAGAAAAATCTATTCCCATGTGTCTGAATCCAGAAGATGCTGCTGTGGTCACTGACACTAGTTTGATGGCTCCAGTATTTCCATGCAGTAAATCCAGAACCAAGCTACTGCAGTCTGATTGAACTTGAACGTATCTTTTTAAAGATAGCTGGTTCAGATATCAAAGACGGGAGATTATATGAATCCCCAATGGTTTAAGTGTCTAGATGTAAACCTGGATTCAGTTACAGGGGAGTTTAAGTAAGCTTCGGAGCAGACTGAGTTGCACAATCAGAGCCATTAACGCTGTGATGATGCATCTCTGTGGCAGGGGGGATATTTGTTTCCATCATATTCCCCAGGGGTTCTCCAAGATTGTGGCTGCTATGACATTGTAAACTCTTTATAGCTGCTTCCTGCGATAAAGTTCACCAGAAGCAGTATGACAGCAATACAATCACCAGCGCTATCCCTGTGCAGTCCGTTCCATTGCAGCTCCTCCCAGTGAGCATTTACTGACCAATTCTGGGTTCATGTGTGCAATTCAAAACAGTAGGAATTGCTTCATCCTCTGAGATTCTTGAATGTTCTTCCTTGGTTGTCATTTTACGTCATTCCTGTTCCAGATAACCATTTGTGTAGATCTTTTCTTCTAAAACACTCAAAGAAATTTTTATTTGCCTTTTCATACCTTAAAACGATCTTTCAGCAAGTAAAGATCTGGAGAAATAAGATTGATTCGATTGATATATGTTGGGAAATGTTGCGGAGGTACATATATTGACAGAGAGAAAACAGAAAAAACAGAAAGCTGCAGTTGTGTTTCTAGATGCAGAGTATCCAGCATTTTTGGAGTGTGGAAAGAGGGGGGAGCAAAGTAACTTTGTAAGGAATTTCCCTTATGGAAAGCTCCCTTCTGAAGCTTGCTGTTGCTTATCCTCATGTCCTTGGAGAAGTAACTTAGCTCTCTATTTTAATTTTCTATTCAGAAAATGGCATTAAAAAGATCTCCTTTAGTTCCATGAAGAACCCAGGTGTCTGCAAAGTTCTTTGTTGTTGTTCATGGGGACAGGAATGAACTGAATTTTTAACTTCACTTTTTGATCACTTTTTGTAATAACATTTTAATGCCTCTTCTGCAAAATGTACTGCTGTGAGGATGTGTGTGGGAGCTCTTCACCTCCAAAACAAGTCCTGACAGGAAGGCTTCCAACAGCTGCTTCTGAAAAGATGGCAAGTGATTATTTTGTAGTATTAGTAATAGCACCACTCTGACTGCTGTGCAAGGGTCATGTGTCCATCTGAAGGTTATCCACAGGCTATGATAATTACATCTCTCCTAGCAGCCTTCTGCCAGGTATCTGTTGTCTCCTCTTAGAGCTCAGCTTAAGCCTAATTCAATTGTTTTTTGTTGGTTTTTTTTTCCTCTGTGTGTGTGACCAGAGCTGGATAAAACTAAAATTTAGGTTACTAAGATTTTGAAAAATGCCACAAGTATGGTGATCAGATGCTAATGGCTGCAATCAGGAGGAGGGATCATCTGCATGCTAGTGTGAGCTGGACCCTGAGAGACATTCCATTTCTGGCACAACTGTCACCAGGAGTTTCCAAATGAGCTGATGTTACAAGCCATCATCAGCTGCAGTGGCAGCTCCAGTTCCCAGCTGCTTGCATGTGCAGAAGGAAACAGCAGCTTGGACATAGTTGTTTACCAGTCCCCATGGTTTGCATGTCCCTTGTGGAAAAGCTTTGGGCTCTGGTGCAGCAATTAGGGCTCTCTAGGAGGTGTGGCTAACTTTCTTTTTTCATTTTCTTTTTTTTTTTTTTTTGGGGGGGCGAAGAAAACCCTTTGTCCTTTCACTTTTTGTGTTAAAGGTTTTCCCACTAAATGGTTGGTTTTTCCACCAAATGGTTGCCTCCTACTCTATATCTTACCTGCAATACAATTTCAGAAGAGCAAGAGCTGTTGTGTTCTGGAGGGAGGCTGATGCTGTTGCAGTACACGGGCAGGTCAGACAGCTCAGGTTCTTTCAGAGATTGGTATATGGCTGCTCAGAGCAGACAAACCTCAGAGCTTCCTGCTCTTGTTCAGAGCTGAATATTTCTGATACAGTTTCTGGGCTTTAAATTCACCAGTGTTGGGGCCTGTGGTGTTTAGCTACCCCCAAACACAGTTTTTAGGAGAGAATTTTGGTACTGAGGTTCCTAAAATCTGCCTTACTCCCTGTAATTTTAGCAGAGAAGTCCATTACTCAATGCAGCTGTAAAGCTGCCCTACAACTCTATCCTCTATACTGGGAAAAATAGCATAGCCCTTTCGTTCTTCTTTGTCTTGCTATCTCTGCAGCTCCTGGGAAGCACTGAGTATTTTGGTATGTTATGACCTGCTTAGAGAACTGGAAAACCGGGCACACTGGCTCAAAGGGGAGTCAGCAGCAAAGTGGGCAGCTGAACCCTGAGCTCTCTACTGAAGGCTGTGTGCAAGTCCCTCCAGCGTCTCTCGCACCTTTTCATTTATATATTTGAAGAGTTTCAGGTACTCTGCAGCTGTAGGCAGGTCAGCAGCTTTGCTTTATACCCTGCTCAAACTAGGTGGTGTGGTAGCATTGGTAGGCAGGTCTATTGTGATAGTTCTTCACAGCTGGTACCATGAAGTATGTCCCTTTTCTTTTCCAGATGCTCTGTGCTACCAAATAAGGGGAAAACGTGTTTCCCAATGCTGTCGTAAGTCAGAGGTATAAGTTACAGCTTTACCATATTGAGAAAGGAATGCAAAGTGCACCCTTCTCTATCAGCGCAGAAAATGTTTACAAATTTAGCTATAAGACGTGGCAGTAGTTACTGAAGCAGGCTGCATCACTGTGCAGAAGGGGTGCACTTTTTTTTCCCTTTTTAATTTGTCTTCTGCATTAAAAATTCCTTTTGTTAGTTAGATTTCTCATTGGATACAATCCTGTATTTTGTTCTCATTCTTCTTGGCTAAAGCCCTTCACAATTGAGTAAAAAAACCCAACCCAACCCAAACAACAACAACAACAACAAAAAAANAAAAAAACCCACCAAACAAAAACAAACAAACAAAAAAAACCAACAAACAAAAAACCCACACCAAACCAACCACCCTAATTCTATCAGCTCATTTTAGTTAACTTCTGCTTTTTCATATCATTTTCTAATTTCTGCGAACAGCTGAATTTACTTAATAAGAAACTATGAAAAAAAAATAAAGGAGGCACAGGAAAACTAAACTAAATAGAACTAATCTGTTCATCAGCTTGCTGTTCATTTTTTCCCTTCTCAGCATTCATTTTTTCTTGCGTTGGTTTAATGCAGTGTCTTGTTTTTATGGAGGAAACCCACCTCATTTTGTAACCGTGCTATCCTAAAGCAATACATGAATTTTTAAATAAGGCACTGTCAACCAAATCAGCTACACACTGTCTTGCTAAGTTTCTCATTTTCAGATGGCAATTAAATAAATAAAAACAGAAACAGTGATTGGCACTCAGAAACCCAAGTCACCGTGAAATCTGAAGCATTTCCTTCTGCCAGGACGTGGTGGATGTTGGGAGACTCTGTTAGCCTACTTTTTATCTTTACTTAAAAAAGCTCCAAAAGCCAGGCAAATGTTTGGAGATTTAACATCAGTCCATGGTGTCACATGTTTTCTACAAAAGTAAGAGAGCTGTGTCTGGTCTCTCTGAAATGCCCTCCTGGATGAATGCCAGTCACCCGTGTAGCTTGTAGACGCTTTGGATGGTGGCCAGTGCTGTGTCCCCAGGCCTAGCAGAAGCATCACACAATCATGGACAGTTCGAGCCATGTATGTGTGGAGGGCAGGAGTAACTTTCTTCTTAGGCTGCTTTGCAGCTCTCCTGGTTACAGTTCACAAACAGAGCAGGGATTGGGTGCCCCTCATAGGGCTGGAGCGGTGTGGTGCCAGTGTCCCCAGACTGTCACATGTAGCTGAAAAAGCACCTTGCTGTCTGCTCCTGCAGTCTGCCAGCTGATAGTTTGTTTCTTTAATCCCCCTGTTAAGACAAGGATGGTGTAAATGATACCATTGTGTGAAGAGGTGGCTCTCGTTCCCTTGGGAGGCTGCACTACAAGTAGGATGCCATCTTTTGAAAGCTGTGACACTCTTGGCATTGGCCCAGTTGGGGCAATGATCTCTGGGCTCTCACTGGGGCTCTCCAGAAAGCTGCTGGCAGACCATGGTAGCCATCAGGAGCACATCACCTCTCTGGGCAAGGCCACTGCTTTTCCATCTCCAGCAGGATCTTCAGCAGCAGTGTTGCCATTGGCCTGTCTCTTTGGTCTGTCCATCTGCTAAACAGTTTGGTTTGGAGAGGCAAGAGAGGAAGACAGGGAATCCTGAGCAATTCAGAGATGTAACACAGTGTACAGTCACAGAAGTGCTGATGGATGCTGCAAAGAAAGCATTTTCTTTTTGAACTGTCAGCACTGTCTGTGGCTTGACACAATATTTTATCTTCATTTTAAACTTTTTACTCATTATTAAAATATTTAAATTGGCTGGTGTGAAATCCTGTAGGAATAGTAGTTTATTTCAGGGCAGTGATGCTTAAAAGAGCCCCATATGCATGACCATGTACGGATGCGGCAGGGTATCAGTCCAGAGGAAAACTCACTGTCAGTTCAAATGTAATCCATATGGTAAAACTATAGAAAGTGTTTGTTAGTCTGATGTCTTGGCTAATATCAAGGAGTGTTCCCTCATGGGAGACCTAACTTTCAAGCTCACGTAATGATAAGTGCTTTACTGAAGTAATCGTCAGGGGTGACATGGGTATTGAGTGTCGGTTGTGAAATAATGTGACATTTTGCCAGGTAATGGCATTAGTTTCTTTGAGGGACAGTGGGGAATGGTAACAACCCCTTCTCAGACACACACGCACAAACACACACACATTAAATATGAACTGCTCTGACACTGGTCTAGGGAATAGAGAAACATATTTGCTGTACAAATGGGTGTGCCACAAGATTGCACTTCAGGAAAAAGGACTGATGAGCTGTAAATGTAATGCTGTATTTCCTAGGAAATCATACAGGGAGGCAGCTTGGCCATTCCTTACCTTTCCTGCGAGAATGTCAGCGTATGAATAGCACTGAAGTGCTAGAATTGCAGTTGGATGAAAAAATGGGTGGTTGAAAATAAATAGCTGAAAAAAAACCCCTTTGTGGTGTTTATTTTTTTTTTCACCCTCTACTTTTTTAGGTCAAATTTTACTGCCAATCTGTGCTCAATTTTGCTTAGTTCTAGGTCAGACTTCAAAAAGGTGCAAATTTGCAAAAGGAGCAGCAAACGGCTGTTGTTAGACAAGCACAAGAGTAGGTAGCTGTAGAAGTGGAAAGCAGGTTTTGGACACATGAAGGCCTGTGCATAGTATAGCTTCTTTCTCTGAAAACCAGGGTAGGGTTAGACAGGCTGGGATAAAGGCCAAATTTTCAAAATAGCTCAGGGGTACCTAAGTAAGGTGTTGGATTTTGGTTTATGTTCTGTTCTCAGGCACAAGGCAGGCAGGTTTTGGAGGCACTGCTGGGAGCTGAGTTACATTTCAAATCTAAGTCCCTACCAAGATCTTTATCCAGGCAATTGTCAATGATCAGAGAGAGACTGTTCCAGTAAAACCGAGTGCAAATATGCAGGGTTAACTTTTCATTCCTAAACCAAAGAAGTGTTATACCGCATGAGACTGTCTGGTCTAATGAAACATCAGTTGCTACTTTCAGGATGTAGCACTTTGGGGGTTTTGTCCATCCTGGCTAGTTATAAATGTTCTTCAAGGATGAAGTACATTGCTTCTTGGACATGGAAATAACTTAAAACACAGATCCAGCAACACATGAAAGTTTTTGATGGGAGGTGGTGATTGCCTTTAAATCTCAGTAGTGGTGAAGATTGGCGCTCATGGTTTGGGATAACAGAAAGAAACTATTAAGCAACTTCAGCCAAGCACTGTTTTGTTTGGTTTTTTTTTTTGAATGTCATGTATCCTACATACTTACTTCTGCTGCAAATCCCAGTGATAGAAAAACATGCTAATATTTACCAATCAATTTTACATTATTACATTTGACACAGTAGGTTTATATAATAATTTCTTTAAGTGACTTTCAGTTTAAAAAGAAGGAAGTCCTTAAACAGGTCAGCACATTCTGTCTTTATCTGTTCCACAAATTCTGTGGGAAACTGCTGGAAGAGTGATGATGATTAATATTTATTTATTTATATAACAATAGTTTCCTTTAAGCACATGTTCTTCTTTTTGCTGTGAGTTGCATGTTAGTAAAAGTTATTTGCACTCCCGAGTGTTACAGTCCATGCAATCTAGCTTCAGCAAAGTGCCAGTCTCAGTTAATGCTGGCAGATAGCACGTTTCCCGTGAGTTCTAGCCACCTCAAAAATCAAAATTTTTGCCTTAAAAACAAGGCCAACAGCCTCAAGCTACCATACTAGTATAATGGTATTACTATCATACCTTCTTTCCTGGCTTCCATCTCAAACTACATGTTCGCAACATGCTGTTTGTAACAGCATGAAGGTAACGGTGTCTGAAACAAATACTAAATACAACCAAAAGAAAAGCTCCTCTAAGCACATCATGGCAAACCCCTTACAAAAGTAGTGTCATACAGTTAATACCAAGCAGAGAGGAATTTTGGATGAGTTGTTTGTATGCACATACTACAGTTTATTAGAAGTCATCTAATATGCCATAGCTCTTATTTATTTATTTTGATATTTAACAGTGTGGCTCTTCTACATGCACACAAAAAAATTAAAATATTTTAATTTTCAGAGGACAAAAAGAAATAATTTTTATCAAGTCTTCATTTTTATTCAAAACATGGAGAAACTGGTGCTTGTTTTGTGATGTTGCTGTTCTTGCTTTTCCTGTTCTTTCTTGAAGCATGAATTATATTTATGTCACGGCACAGATATTTCAGAAAGACACTGAAAGGAAAGTTGTGGATCCATTATTGCAAACAAAACAAATTTGATAGGAGAGAAAGTGAATATATGCCTTTGTGAGGAATGGTAATTCACTGAATAATAATTCACAATAATGTCATTTTTAAATCCTTAACATTTAAATTATCCTAGTGTCTAAATTATGCTGGGTGCTTCTCTTACATGGTTCCTCCCCAGAATGTCCTGATTTTTTATCTGTTTTGCTTCAAAAATGTGCAAAGGACAAGTTTATTTGCACATTTAAATGACATCTAAGCATATTCATACAATTCATCTGAGTAAAGATAAAGTCTGTTAACTTAGAGATTATTTTATGACAGTTCCCTGAGATCTGTGTTTACTTGATTTTAAAGTAAATATTTTTGTCAAAATGAACTAAATAATAATGAGTCTGAGGATAGAGGCATGGGTATGTTATTTCCAAACCAACAGGCTCTGAACAGACAAGAGCTGAAAAGGTGTCTGATGCTACCTCTTCCCTCCTCACCAGTGAATCACTTGCCCACATTCTCTTCTAGAGCATCCCTATTCAGCTATTACAAATTTTCCAGTGCTTAATCTATATTTTACTGTTGTTTTTTCTACATCATCGTCACGCTGCCCACAGATTTCTCTGGCATATTGTGCAACTCCCAGTTATGCCATCAACAGGAAACAGATCCATCACACAACTGAGGTTAAAATCACACATCGATGTCCCAATTCATTATGCATCACCACTCAAATTTCTCAGTTCTGGGTCATTCCTTGAAAGTAAAAAAAAAAAATTAAAAAATCCCTCTTTTCTTCCTCTAAGTGGTTAAAAACTTTTCATGAGAAAGAGAAGGCAGTATTAACCACTGAAGCAGTCTGGGGTTGATAACAGTCAATTACTGAAACTGCATATGGATACTCAAATGTCTGAAAAATATACCCAGGTCATACCAATTTATCTGCTACTGATAGTCATTACACAAGTTGTCCTCTTCACTCTGCCTTGGTTCCATAGGCCATGTTAAATGAAGATTTATCACCCATACTTTGGCCAACTAGTTCAAATTACCATCTGAATGGTGCCTACAAATGCCTCCACTTTCTGCATGTTGAGGTCAAAATGCAAGTTCCCAGTGTATAAGTTTCTGAGATGAGTCACTGTTATGCCATGCAGAAACCTGATGATTTTCCCAAGTTCCCACTTTCCTTTCCTGCTCTGCAATGAGTTTTGCCTCCTTTCCCCCTCCTGGAAATACCTAGGCTTGCGATTTGGAACTCAACATATTACATGATGGGTTTTGGAGAGAGCAGTGCAGAATGTGTCATGATTTTGATTAGGTGCTACCTGTCAGAAGAAAAGCAAAATAATCCTAACCACAGGCCTATATGACAAAATGGGTGAGCACATTTGACCGATAAACATATACAAAAGTCAGTTTATAGGCATCTTTTGTGAAACAACATCTCGAACCAGTTTGATTTTTGGCAACCTTGTTTTGCTAATGAGGTACCAATGGAAACAAAGGCTCTATCTGTTCCTGTCAACGGGAACTTGTAATAAATAGAGACATATAAAGATGTGGAATGGAAACTGTGTGGGATTTTGGAGGCAGGGGTGGGTCTTGTTTTGTTTGTTTTTTTTTAATGAAGAGCTTATGTATAATGCGCTTATTCTCTGGTTTAGGTTATATTGAAATCAGTGGAAAGATTCCCTTATAGAAGAGCAGGAATTGCATGAGATCTTCTAGGGTGGGACTAATTTTAAGTGTTCTATGCTTTGTTTCTCCTCCTGTGCTTTTGAACTCCCTCCTGTCGTCAAAGCAGGTTGGAAACTAAGTCTTGAGTTCTCATAGAGAATAAGACGAAGACTGAAAATTCTGATTTGGCTTACCTTTATCTGAGCCTAATATGGGTGAATAATAGTCACTGAACTATTGAATAGGGTAGTGAAAGTGCATGAAATATTTTAAATGAGGTAAACTAAAGTCATGAAGCATGCATTTTTTTCCCCCTGTAGAAAGATTACTTTTCTGTTATTGATGCTGCAAAATGTGCACCTTTGTTGACAGAAATGTTGATTTCTGTATATGTCAATTATATGTATATATAGACACACACATATATACACTTAACAATTTGTCATAGATTGTGTTTGTACACACATGGCAATTTCCCAGCTGTAGTGTCCTAAAATGCTACTACTCCTTTGCTCCACCGCTGTCTGTTGTTTAAGAAAGCAATCATTGATATTCGAAGCACATTGCCATGCTGCAGCAGGCTGAAAGTCTCCCTGATTCCTCACTGGCCCTCAGGCTGTGTCCAGGCTCAGATGCTTCTGCAGGGGGTTGGGCTCAGGCAAGCATGAGGAAACCCCACTGAGGCTGTGTGGAGGTATTCACCTGGTCTGAGGCAGCAGATTTCCAGGGGTACTTGGATCGTGTATCAAGTGCTGTGTAAGTTACGTTGCTGTGTTTGAACAGAGCCTCCATCACACCAGCCCATGTGAAGTGGGTCTGTAATACAATGTATTTTATATAACGTATTTTGGTGTCAGGTGTTTTGAGCTCTTTCATATTTCTCAAAAAAAGGCTGGTAAGAAAACAGTGGGCATTGTCTTTCCCAGTATGGAATACAGTCCGAAGGATCATCCCATGCCACTGAAGTCAGCTGCCCTGTTTTAGTAGTATTAAACTGTTCCAGCCTACAAAATAAGATGGCTGCATCCATACTGCTTTTCTGGGGGTGGTCCTTGGTCCGTGATAGCTCCTTAGAATTTTACTAGACAGAATAGGTATCATATCAGTGATTTTTTTTTCCCACCACTGAATAATATAGGTAACTAAGCTCCAGTTCTGGAAAGATTTCCTGGCTCTGTCTAGAAGAGAGTTAGCCAGTGGATTTATTGTCCCTGTGCAATTTAGACACAAGTCTCACATAAGTTGATGAGATTTACAAATAGTTTGCTCCACTGGAGTTAGCTCATGGTCACACAGAGATTTCATTTATTTCTGTTTGTTGTGTAGTATCCAGATCCATACAACCAAGCATAAAAACATCAAGTAAAACTGATGCTAAGAAAACAGGCCACTTTTGAGTCAGTAATGATCTTGTCATCAATCAAGAGTGGTCTGCTCAAGTTGAGGAGAAAGTCAGTGAATTCATAGGTGGAAATGAGCAGTTATGGTAGTGAATCAGGATAACAGAGCAGAAAAAAATGTGTACTCTTTGTGGAGTAATTATGTACACAAAAGCACATTTTCCATCCCTGTTTCCCCCATTCTATGCTTTAATTTTTCTTGACATTGGATCCATTATGTTATCGTATGAGTTTCGTCACAGAAGTAAATAACAGCTTGTTTCCTTGGGAGCAATTGAAAAACAGAGTAAAAACAGCACTTACTGTTTTTGAAAGTTGTCAGATTGTCATGGCAGTGAAGTGTTGCATCATGTTGTCATGACAACTCGAATTATAAAAAATGATTTAAAGAGAAATAGAAAGACTCTTCAATTATGAAAATCATTTTAACTTTAAAGACCTCAGCTTTTATTTTCTCTCTCTTACTCCACCTCTCTCCTTTTTTTAAGAAATGGGCAATATTCAGGACTCTCACCAAGACTTGCAATACACAGTGACTCAGGCAGCTTCTTTTTTCTTTTTCACTGTGACAGAGAGGATGCAGGAACTGAAATGTGAAGGCAGGCACATTACTGGACCAAACCATCACCATCCAGAACTGGGGGAAAGTCAGAATGTTTTTTTTTTCCTTTGTGCCTGTTTGCACAATTTCATTTCAAGCGATTCATTCAAATATATATAAAGATAAACAGATATCACACGCTCTGGTTTTGTCGGGGATAAAGAGCAGTGAGACTGCAGCATGTTTGACCTGTTTATAGAGATCCTGGTGGAATTTCAAGAGCCCTCAGCAATGACCTGTTTGTGTTTCTCCATCAAAATCAAGGAGCATTTACTTACTGTGCCAATGGCCAGAGAACAGAAGTAGGTTAGTGCTGACCACTATTGAAATCCCATTCTCTCTGCAGAGTGTGCTCAGAATGAGTCAGGCTGTTTTAACAGAGGATGGGATTGAACCTCAGTGCCAGGATAAAATAAACAAACAAAAAAAAGGTAAATTGTGCAGTTTGTCAGTTTGTGTAAAACAGCTGTCACCAAACACAAAATGCTCATATATAAACAGCAGACCAGCAGCAAAACCACTTGTTCTGAGCAAGGTCAAGCAAAATTTATCATTGTGCATTGGGCTTGTATACATTGTAACATTGCTTTATGCAATCCTGTTCTTGCATTTAAGGGGAGAAGTGTGTTTGTATATGTCTATACATTAATTTCTGCTCCTCCTGCTCTTACCCAGCAACTAGTCAATGCTTCAGCCTGTTTCAGCTGGATTTTACAGATGTGCAGAGATAATGTTCCAGGGACTTTCAGGGAAATAGGCTGCATTATGAAGAGATCCTGTCCTGGAAGCTTTCTGCCTCAGGGTGTGCAGCAGGAGCACTTGGGATGAGTTCAAAGAGAACTCATGCAGGAAGCCGCTCTTATAAATGCCCCAAGTGCCCAAGGAGCTCACTGTCAATCATTAGACACATATCTATAAGTGACCAATTTTCACTGGTTCTCATAAATCATCTAATTTACCTGGGGAATGTCACACACATTGGAAGTGGATTGCATGACATGAAATCTTGACATAGTTAGAGACAAAAGCAATTCCTTGTAAAGGAGGTGACCATAGATGTGTAGAAGGTCTTTCCCCATTAGCAGTGCTCTGATGTTACTTAAATTGTAACCTTTGTATTTCTGTTCTAGGAGAACTGCCATTTTCAAAGGCCTCTGACTTGGGTAGTACCATAACTGTTCCCAAGCAGACATTTGAAAAGTGTTGTTGCTGTTATAATTTTTTTCCTGTTACATTGAGTTGCCTTACTTTTCACATTTCAGTACTCAGGCAGTTTTCAGTAAAATAAGATCACAATGGAGAGATATATTTCATGTCCTCTTCATTTAAAAGAAAACAGCTTTTATGTTAAACACAGACATACAATTTTTATGCGTTACAGATTAAAATTACAGTGAAAAGTAGTCATCTTAGGAACAAGACAAAAAAATCTAGGTAATGTCACCCTGATAAATGAAAGTTTCAGAAATTAACAGAAGGGGCTAGTAATGCAACATTTTGGTAGCCCAGATGAGAGATACTTCTACCATGTAGCAGATAGTTGCAGACATTCAGTTGTACTGCACTGAATGATGTCACTTCTTTGTCAGTCTTCATGAGAATCTGCAGTCAGTCTTTTAATTCTGTGTGCAGTGGCTTGAAATGACCAGGTCCCCTTGGGTTTACCACTGGAGGGGAAAAAGAAACAAAAGTGTAAATACACCCGAGCACTGAGAGATGTTTAGTTTCACTTGCACTATGTTGGTAGTGCAGATGTGGTGGATTGGGTTGAATATGGTGAGCAAAGACAGTTGTGAAGCTGAGAGAGTTATCTCCTGTGACTGCCACCTCCATGGGCAGCATTAAGACTTGCTAGGGATGGAAGTGCAATTCTCCCCTTAATACAACAGTAGTGTTGCATCTCTGTTTAGTTACACATGGAAAATGGCAACTTGTATCTCCCAAGGAGACTGGAGTTCACCTTGCTTTGTGCCTGCACCTATGCCACAATGAACCACAGTTAATAATGCTCAGGCTTTAAGAAATGCAGTCTTACTCTTAGTAAATATAATCTAAACCATGCTGTGAAGTAATCCTGACATGCTGATACAGAACTGGGATTGATGGCTTGTTTTTCAATACTTCTTTTTCACATGCTGCCAGTTTGCTGTTTATTCATGTATTTAAGCCAAGCAAGTGAATGTATGTCTAAACTCCTATCAGACAGATGAGTATGCTCTAAGTTTATTAATACCTGTTTTCTTGCATCCATCTAGGCTGTATATTACTGGTACATGTACTTGTTAACTCAGTACTTTTGTTAACAGATGCCTTAATTAAGGCCATATGAAAAGACTAAAATGTGGAAATCATTTCAAGTCGGATTTTTCACATGAACTAGCTGCTAACTAATACTGTATGTAACTTTTTTATCTAATTGCATTGCATTCAGTCTATCTAGTGCTGTCACTCCAAATCACTATTTAAGAGCTATGCAAGTTGCAGCACGTTTCAGGCATTAATAGTGGCCAGGTAGTATTATACTATTTTTAATGAATGTCTGTTTTCTATTCTTTGCTATGCTTTCTTTGGAAAGAGGCCCATGTAACAAAGTATTAAGAAAACACACTGCTGCCCTGGAATGTGTATATTAGCTGCAGATTATTTCCTATTAGCAGATTAGCTGCGAGGCTATTGGCTCTGAAAGGTCTTTGAGAGTATTTTGTTTTGTAACTGATTCAAGCCATGGGAGAGAATTGCCACCCTGATTGGGAAGAAGAATTAGCTACTGTTGCCATGGCCACTGGAGCTCACACTTGCATTGTTAACTCCAGTGCCCTCCGTTGAGATGCCACAGCGTGAGCTCCTTGGCTTTGTTAATGAAATGATAGAATATGGGGGTTTTTGGGCAGGCAAGGAGTAGGCTGGGAAAATATCCTGTGAGAGATAAAAGAAATGTTTTTTTTTCTTCTTTTTTTTTTTTCTGAAGTTCAGTGTTTAATTTTGAACCTGTTGCTCCTTTACACTACACCAGTGATACTAGGCTGTGAAATCAGTTTTAACAAAAATCAGCTCTTTGCCTTTTGGTAGGGAAGTAGCTAATTCCACTCCTTTCCACAGCAGAGCACCGACCCGTGGGAACCCGCTTCAGTGCAGGGAAGATGTGGATGGAGGCAGCCACACAAGGACCTGGGTCCTTCCTGCATTTCAGATCATTTTCCTGTATAGGGTTATAAAACACAGCAAGGCCTGGAGAAACTGGTGTCCCCATATTTATGTCACAAATTAATTTCTTGATTGGGAGTGAAGAACTGGCACCTCAAGTCCATCCCTTAGAAATAATTGTTTGAATACAGGCCAAAGAAAAATGAAAAGTATCAATAATTGAGAGTTAATAAGAGCATAAAAAATGTACTAAATTAATCTTAAGTACTTGAGAAATAAATTAGTATATTTGACTAATCACTGATAGACAAGTCTCACATATTTTATATCTCTAACTTCTGAGTAAGTTTTGAACAGTGAAAAATGTAATATCGCAATTCATGTCAATGTGAACAGTTAACAGAAAACAATTATATTGATGTCTGCATTTGAAACATACCTCCTGAAACAAATGTGATTTCAAGCAAAATGTTTATTTCCTTTTTAAATCTGCTCCTCCCCTTCTCTCATCTGCACTGTTAGCAGAGTCAATCTTCTTTAAATCACCCCACTGTCCTGAACTCTTTATTTAAACCACTTTATAAGATTGAGTAACATGTGGAAATGAGCCAAAGAAATATATTTCCACTGGCACGGTAAAATGTTGGCATTAGGCATTTTTCAACTCAGCAGCAGGGTGGAATGATAGGCCAACTACATGGATATAATGTGTGTCACACGGAATGGTGGCATGGAGCAGTCTACATCATGGGTGGTAATAGGGCTGTCTCACTGCAGCCCACTGATTTTTATAGTGGATATTTTTAAATTATTGCAGACTTATCCTGGGAAAAGCATGGTAGAGATTATTACAGAGACTCTCAGAAGCAGGCACATTATCCTTCATGGTTTCTCAGCAAGCTCTGTTTTTACAGTCAAGAAATTTGCAGGAAAAAGGACAATATCTCCTGCTGCTATAGAGTCTTTTGGAGTCTGTCAGCTAGAGGACAAGGCTATCCTCGATGCAGAGCCTCCTTCTCTCCAACGTTTTTCCTCTTCTCTTTTATCCTTGCTTGGATGTGTTTTACCTCTTCTCTTTCTAGATGTACTGCTTGCAGGTTCTGCAGAGACAAAAGGAGGGAGCATTTTTGAGGTGGATGAATATGCCAAAAGTGCAAATGGCATCAGAGGAAAGCAGTCTTGCTCAACTTAGATCAGCATCTGGTGTAAATGAAAGGAGGAGGTGGTAAATAAACAGCACCTTTTAGGAAGGACTTGCTGTAGATCGGCACCTGGCCAAACTGACAGGCAGTGAATTAAAGGTTGAGAACAGAGAAGCTTCAGAATTGCAGCACAGTCCTGGCCTCTGTGCTTTCTTATTCAGCTTTAATCAATAGATTTCTGCCCACTTGGCATTTGTTACTGCTAAGTAATCATCTCTCACACCAAAATAAATGGTTAATAAATCCAGGTATAATAATAAGCTACTCTAAAAATATATAACAGTTCTATTGCAGGGCAAAGCTCAATGGTTTACATAAATGATCCCTTCACTGTAAAATAAAAAAAAAAAAGGAAAGGAAAAAGAAAATACTACAGTATAATACAAAGTAGGAAAAAAGGTTCTAAGGTACAAAAAATGCAATTCTCTCTATATATGTCTATATCTTCTTGATTTGTCTGTAAATTTTATAGGACAAATTTCTGGTTTGCTTGGATCCCATCTTTATCCTTCCAAACTTCTCAAGATTTACAGCTCTTTTGGGGAATGAGTTTGGACCCAAGAGTCATTTCTAGATCACTTTGTATTATAACTGAAATCTGATCAATGCAGAACAGGATCTTTATCCTGAAAACAGGGGTAATGCTGGTCGGAACAGCATGTAAGTCACAGCTGTCATTTAAGGCCAAGGAAAGGAATCGAATCTTTACTTTGATCTCAAGATACTGACCAGCAGTGCTTTTCAGATTACATATGGCAATTTTCATTTGGTAGACAACCAATATAAAAAATGAATAAAAAAATCAATATTATATTTAACCAGTCTAATTTCAGTGAATCTAGTTCAAATTATTTTTGCCTCATTTTTAAAGCACTTGGGGGGAAAAAAATAAAGCATCCTCATCTGGCATTCCACTGGAAAAGATGGCATATGATCCAACAGTCATCCTTTGAAATACCAAAGTTTAGTTTTGCTTACTGCATGAGGGACATGAAAGTCTTCATCTGAGGAAAATTCATGAATTCAGTGAATATAATGTCTTTGCAATAAATTCTTCATAATCTCTACTTTTATTTAAGCATTTGTTTTAAAAGGAACGTTTTACACGGTGCAATCTAAAGTCTAGGCTTTCTCCCTGTAGGTAGTCTGACTGAAATTGTAACATATCTTTGTATCTACAAATTTTTCATCTTAATGATGTATTTAAGACAAAGAATACTTCTGATTGTGGGAATGACAGCCATTGCAGGAGAGCTAACCCTCCTGCTTGTCGCTCTCATTCTGGAACCAAAATGGAATAAGATGTTTCACTCCTTTTTTCTCTTAATTTCTTGGATTTCCAAGGTACGGGTGGGGTATTTAATGGGAGATGTTAAATCTGATAGTGCTTTTTGTCACATAACAGTTCAGGAGAATAGCATGATGATCAACACTGTGTTTCTTGACCACTGATCTTCTTAAGGAAACTCTCAGCTTTCTGTGCATGTCGTGTGGTGGGTTATTGTGTTTCATCATGGGTTCCTTGTATTTGAAGAGATGGTTGTGTATTTAAATTCAATAAATTGTACTCCTTTTGATCTGTTTCAGAGATAAAAAATGAGTAGCAAATTGGGGTTTAATTCAATAAAATAGCATTGTATGTGATCTGTAGCTCTTGCTAAAGCTTTAACTCTTGCTAAAACTGAGGAAACTTCAGCAAACCATACTTGCCAGGATTTTTCTTGTTTTTCAGAACACAAGCAAATCCTTTCTTTGTCCTCTCAATCCATCCCATCTATCCAAGAAGAGATATTAAATTACATAACTTCTCCCTTCATTTAGAAACAAGTCTCCTGTAATTTACTATCCAGAACCCTCCATGGTTTGCTTTTCAGCTTCTGTGCAGATGCAAGCACACATGATCTTTTAAATAAAATTATCCACACTAAAAAGAAAAAGGATGGAGAATAACGTCCAGCCTTCTCTGATGAAAGGGAGCTCACTTTTCTGCAGCATTTTCCACTTCTGTTTGCTCATAGATATTGATTTACCATCTTCAGAAGATGGTTGTTTATAATAAATACTATGGTGAACTGGTTTTGTTCTATTAACTTGTTACACTTGAGAACTCTGTCTTTATTTAGCAAGGGTTTTCAAAGATCTTTTGTGATAGATCAGACATACTACAGTCCTGGATTAACATTACAGAGATGTAGAGATGTGAATGTGATTACCAGTTTAATTTCTTTTTTTTCCTTTCCTTTAGGGATAGAAATGAGCCCTTCTGTAACATGGATAAATATGTGCTCTTGTATAGCATGAAATTAGAGAAATGCTTATGAAAGGAAACTAAAGAAGTACATAGAGGCATTATATTGCATAGCACATATTGCAAGTGCTTTGTAGCTATTTGTTTACAACAAATAATGTAAATAGACGTATGCAGGAAAGTTGGAGCTGCTGTTTATCTTCTGTAAATGACACAAGCATGAAAATCCCATTGCAGACTTACTTCCAGCTGACCTTTGTGACAGACGAGTGAGTTCTTTGTAGAGCTCTTCAAGGGGAGATAGTTTCAGAGGGGAGTATCAACAGCCGTTAATGACATACGGTCCTCTAAATTTCCTTCATACTTACATGCAGAAGGAAAACCTCCCAGGCTATGCTGTAGCACAGTCACTCATTAGTAGGAGAACCAAGACCTTATAAAATCTAATACGGAAGCTTTCCTGTGGTTATTCAGGTAGCAAGTAGGTAAAGAGCCTTTCAAAATCTCATATGACTTTGGAGATACAGTCTGCATGTTCAGTTTGACTTAGCATTGCTTTGGCTGACTGATATATATATTTACATAAGTTGTATAACAGATTAATAGCATTTCTGATGCAGTTGGAAATACTCAAAAGTGCAACAACATTTATATTTTATATTCATCTAATAGAAAAATGTACACAGATGTGAGAAGTTGAGTACAATAATTGAGGAGGACATTACAAGAAGAAATCAAAGCCACTTATATGCTTATGATCTTTTAATTAAAGATGCTTGAGTGAAGATCAGTGGAATTAATTCTAGTTTCCTTAATGGGCAGTGGAAGTGTTTTTCTTCTCTTTGTAGTACACCCTTGTTATTTGACTGCAAATACAGATGATAGTAAATTTAAGTGAAGGATTAGGCTGGCTAGATGGATTATACGCGGGGAAAAGTTTCAAAAAGGGCTGCTTAAATGTAGGTTCAGTTAGACATATAAATGACAACTTATTAAAAAAAAATAATCTAAATGTGAATAGTATCAGTCTGAAATGAATAGGAACTTAGAGAGCTGGAACATAACTTCAGATATCTGATTTTGACTACCTGTAAAGCTACCTGTACTGTCAGAACTCACCATCCTGCTTGGAAGGTTGCTGACCATGCTGTCTGAGATGGCCAGCACTACTTTACAGTGATCTACGCATCTTAATATCCCCTTGAAATTACCAGAGATGTTCTGTAAGTTGCAAAACTAAATTTTTAAATAGGCTTCAGTGTCCTACATGCACACTGGAGATTCACACCAGTTCTTCACCTATCTGTGGACAAGAATTCATTACTTGAAAAGTATGCTGGTGTACCTGGAATATAAAAGGCAAAACCAATTCCTGTGACACTGTGTAACAGCTCTCTTTATGAGGCACAGATTGTCAGTCTTCCACTTCTCCCTCTTCCCTCTCCATGTTAGAAACTAGACAGTGTTTTCTGACTACGAGATAGTAGCCCTTTACCAGATAGTAGAGGAGTCATCTGCTTTGGAGATGATGACTGAAAGTCAACTGCAGTACCCAGGGGCAAGGAATTACTTCTTTCAGTTTGTCACCTTAGAAGCCACAGTCCACTTAAAAAAATTCCAGTGCTTACTTGAAAACTATAGAGTATGAATAACTGTCTACTCTAAGCTGTTACTTAACAAGTAACAGCACTTCTCAGTATTTGCTATTAGAGAGATAGCAAACTGTCTTGAAAACTCTGCTTCCTTTTTTTAAGTCACATCTGTTTTCTTAATTTTCTGCACTCACCTTTGAATTCTGTACAGTGGATAATGAATGTGACAGTAAACAGCAATTATTTCAGTTTGAACACCTAGCAGTGAGGTTTCATACCACCAATGTATGTAGCTATGCAGCTTAAAAGTGTAATTAATGGATTTAGAAACAGGAGAAATGCTTGTTTTTTCCAATTAAAATCTAAAGGTAGTTATTAAAACACTTTGAAACAGTTGGATTGGTTTGTAGTGATAAAAAAATAATATTCTTATTGCCTTGAGGATGTTCAGATTAAGTTAATTTTACTTTATTAAAAGAGTAGCACTTTCTTATAGTGTGTTGAAATTCTGAAAGCAGTAAGTGATAAAAGAACAGGTTTTTTCTTTGAAAGTTATGAAATTTATTATAAACAGAAAAAGAATGTGGTTGAGAGAGAATGATGTATCAGTTTCTGATAATTGGTGTATAGTTTTCAGATAAATTGAAGGCCTTTCATAATATTTATGGGGAAATCCACTGTTTATATTTGATTACTTGACTTACACTAAGAATTTATTCTTTTATGTTCACTTAGAAATTCATTCATTCCTTTGTTATATAATTATTTGCGGACTAGAGAGTGAAAAACTTTTAGCTTTAAGTAACAAAAAACTCTGTAAACTAGGTCTCCTTGCTATCTTTTTCATGTTAATGGAAATCTTAAAAATATTAAGGTCTGTCTCAGATGAAGTTTCTTATTCATAAAGATGTTTGTATGTTTTTCTCGAAGTCTGTCAGAAAGCAGAATAGCATGATATGTTACCCTTCACACAAGTTCCACAGCAATTTATTTATTTTTTTAAATTCTAGTCAGTCCTATGTGAAATTTCTAGTTACTGTGGTATGAAGGTGAAAAGAGCTTGATGATGGTTAACATCAAGATCACCACAGTTCACAACTTCACAGACCAGGAGGGCTTGAGCCTTTATGAATTATGTTGGAAAGAAATAAATCATGAAAAGCTACCTTGTGAGGAAAAAATCACTGTATGGAACTCATTTTTACAGAGTTTACTGTGTTTCTGAAAGCAGCAAGACCTCTTTCATCTGACAAAATCTAACTTCTGTACTACAAAGGCTTGTAGAGCATGTCTGATCTCAGCTCTACACCTAGCAAGCCTGTCATGTTCTTCATGAAATATAAGCAAGGCAAAAGCTAAACATCTGTGGCTTAAAATAAACTGGTTTCTGTCTTGTTACGTTTCTCCAGCTGACTTCTGATATCCAGAAAGTGTTTCATTGTGAAAATGAATATAATTTTGAAATTATTATAATCAGTTAAGTGCTGCTGATACTCAATTTGGCAATGGGGTTTGTGCTAACAGTTTCAAGCAAGTCTAGAATATAATGGGGGGGGCGGGGGCGTGTGAGGGGCAGAGTGGAGATCCAGTCACTTTCCAAGTTCTGCAAAGTGAGTGCCACAGAACATCAAGTGCGAATCATTAACATTAACAAGAAAGCAGCATAATTTGAAGGTCCACTACTGGAGGAGCCAGCAGGCTGCTCTGTGTGTAGCTCTCCATCCTGAAGACTCATCTCCTGTTGTACAGATTGACATATCTCTGCTTAGTCAGTGAAGCTACTCTTATTTGCTCTGTTTGGGAGACTGACCTGATGACTTGACTCTTGCATGCACAGATGGCAGTCATTCCTTATAAAGAGCTTTTTGAAAATTGTAGAGTATTCCTGTATTGGGTTTCGCTTGAAGTCCCAGACAGCAACCCAATCCACCTGTTTTCCAGGACTGCCTAATCCTGCAAACTCCTTACATTCACTTAAACCTTCCTATTCAGACTGCTAGCATGGGTTGAACTGGAAATTCATCTACAATTAAATGTTTGGGTTAGGTCAGAGTTTTGAAGGAATGGATTCAATCAACTTACTTTGTAGTGTTCATTATCCTTAAAAAGACTTCTTCTATGAAGACTTCTGAATGAACAAAAATGTGAATGATAAAAAAAGATTAAATGAGCTGTGGTCCTGCCAGAGGCATGTGTGCAAATCACATTCCTTTCATCTACCAATTGGTGAAGCTCCTAGTGTAAATAAGTATAAATAGGATAGGGGATGAGAAAGCAAAGAGGACATTAGTAGTTTATGTGCTTAAGTCCTTTCTCTGCTATCTCTCAAATAAGATCTCCATTGAAAAGAGTGTTCAGACGTTAGGTTGCAGTCTTCGGGACTGGCTGGTGGATGTCATCTCAAGTATGCACTGCCTGGTATGTTTCCCGTAGAGTTTGCTATAAATTATTGTACAATCACAAATCAGAATTTGCTCCCAATCCAACTTCTTTTTTCTTCTTTTTTTTTTTTTTTTCATAACACAGCAGTCATCTGCTTGAAATATTAAACAGTACAAATATGCACATAAGGCTTAAAAGTAATCTCATTGGAAAAGGTGTAATGTGCCATTTGCTGAGCTGTTTCTTGTCTTCTCCAAATAGTTAGCTCTTACATTATAAGGTTGAAAAAAAAAAAGACAAAAAGAAGATATATGCTTGTGACACAGCTAAAGAAATGTAGGTCATAGATGACCCCAAAATATTACTCTGAATGGCTGACAGAAAGCTTTGGAAGAACTTATTTGGATATAATTTTGCTAATACATCCTTGGCCTCCATTTTTATTATTAGGAGTATTTAAAATATAATCTTCAGTTTATGGCGTAAGAGTCCTCTCTGTGTCAGTCACTTATGGCGTAAAATACGGATTATGTCTTTAACTGGGAATTACAGAACAAAGGAAACTTTCAGGTTTTTTTTTATTTTTGGGTTGTCCTGGGAATTGCTGTCAGAAAACACTAATAGTATTTACAGACACAGAATTGAACTAATCTCTAGATCTGGTGTTAGAGAGGAATTTACCTTCAAGAGGACATTGGGACAGAGGACATTCTTCAGAGGACAGGGAAGCTAGGTGCGGAGAAACTTCTTTTTCTGGAGCACTAACCATCCTCAGGCTCCACCTGGTGCAATGCAAGTGAAGTGGGGCAACTCCACTTCTTTTAAAAACCTCCCTGGCCTGAGCTGGGGAACGGTCTGCAGGGTAACTGTTTATTCCAACATAAGCAGTTCTCTTTGCAAGTAATGTAAAACTTTCTCCTTGCCCTAAATGTGGACTGAGAGACACGCTCAGAAGAGGAAGGTTTCGGTGACTTCACATAAAGCTGATTTGTTGTGGAGGGACACTTCTGCCATCTGCAACTAAGCTTGTCTAAGTGTTTAATAATGAGGGGTCTTTTGGATAAGACACAATGCATTATGTAAGATAGCTTCTGCTGCCTTCTGCCGTAGATGTTTCCTTCCTGTTGTCTATTTGTTGTTTTGATGTGTCCTCTCTTTTAGTGGAGAAGGTTTTGATTTTACAGTTTTTTGCACATGCCAGACATAGGAGAGACTTCAACATAGCAGTGTACCCTAATGTACTTCCTCTGAGGTGTTTCCATGGGAGAGCTGACGCTGTAAAGGCTGCCAGATTTGTTGTGTTTGTACTAAGAGCATGCAAGAGGAGTACGTGGAAAAGGAAGATGCAAATATGCCAGTATATGATCCCAGTCTCATGGACCTTTAAAGGCCAGTCTCGTGAGATACCCACCAGTGTCCTCCTCCTGATTTGACCCTTTTTCAAGCAAGAAAGTTCCTTTACTCTTAAAACAATCACAGCTCTCCTACTGATGAGGTTTCAGAACCTGACATTAGCTAGAGTTGGAAAGTGGCAGATCTTGTTCTTTCAGTTTCCTCGTGACAGGTCTTGAATTACCTATTTGCACATCCAATTTCTCTTTGAAAGATGTAACTACCTTCTCATCCAAAATCATATCCATAAAAATCTGCAAAACATTTATCATACCAATTTCTCTTTCACCCTATTACCTCCCTTGTCTGTAAGGGTTTTGAAGTAGTAACTTACTTTTGTGCAATGCATTGTGCAGAGCATTGACTAAAGGATTGAGTTGACTAAGCAAAGACCTTAAATCATGATGTTGAAATCGGGAGGAGTGCTTGAAGTATCAAACTCTTCTCTTTACCCAACATGGTTACAGGATCAGGCCCCAAGTTTATGTAAACCCTTGACTGTAGTATCTTGGACAAAGGTTGAAGTTGCTGTCTGTTATTTTACCATACCTCCAGTTTATTTCCACAGATGCTCTGTAGAAAAAGAGCAGCAGCAACCTGTATGCAAAACAAATGAATAAATCACTGAGCAGGGAAAGACAACTATAATAGTAGTAAAAATATTAATAACAATAATAAAGAAAAATTATTCTATTTTGAGCAGAATATTGCTGACAGATACTTTATAAATGTTAATGAGTGAGGTCAAATGTTATTATTTTGAACTTGACATACAGGAGCTATCCTTTTTGATCTAAGATGTGTTTCACATGTAAACAGAACTACTGACTTTCCATATAAGTTGATTTCTTCTGATTTGAGAGGAGATGGGTATTATATTGATTAATCCATTTTGAATTGTTAGGGTTATCAATTTACACCCGTGGTTGTCTCGTGATAAGAATCTGGCTTTTAGGTATCTGTTACCTTAATTGAAACGTTAGAACAACAAATGAAGAGGAACAAATTTTCAGTTTTTCTAAATCACATAATAGACTTTTATCAGTGTATAAAAGATTTACTGCTTTGTTCTGTGTGTGTTCTGTCTCATATAAGTGGAAAGCAGCTCTTACTGTTTAGCAAAACATAACAGGTACACACAGGCTAGCTGTCTATATCCAGATTATACTTTGTCAATCACTCAGTATGAAACAGATTTTTGGTAACTTGATTGTTCCTCCAGCCTTTTAACATACAGCTCATTTCAGGTTTGTGTCCTGTTAAGACTGCCTGTTTCTCTTGTTATTTGTCTTTAAATATAACTTCTGAAAAGTGCAGTATGTGTTACCATTCTGACTTCATGGAAGAATTCTTTTGAGGAATATTTTCTATCCTCAAAGAAAAAAAACAGTGAAACCAGGAATCAAGTTCCAAATCTTAGAAGAGTGAATGAGGATACCTGCATGAGGACATTTCATTTTCCTAGGTAGCAGAACAAATACAAAATAAAGAAACTCTCCTGATTCATGACGAAAAACATTTTTCCTCATAGTTGTAATTTTAATACCAAATTTCATCTCCATATCTCACCAGGAATAAACTAATTGCACAGTAGATATATTTAGAATACCTTATTTTCTTATGTCATGTATGTTGATATAATAATGTTTATACATATTTCATGAACCTAATGGTTTTCCAGTTGACTGAGCATTACTCAGGTAGTTTAAGCAGAACTGTGACACAAATGTAACCTTTTGAGCATTGTATCTCTCACTAAGGAGACTAGGTCCTACCTGAATTTTTATTTCACAGAGGTATAGAAATCATAGAAGAAAAAAATATTTAAGTTTGTGCATTTGATGTTTTTGAAAAATGACAGTAACCTACACAGTTAAATTAACTAAGAATCCTTATCTGACAAACCTCAAGAAGTTGTCCTTGGTGGAGAGGCACAGCTGATTGGAAATGTTTAGAGGATATGTGCACAAAAGCTAATTAAAAGTCAGATACTACTAACCACTTTCACTGGGAAACTGAGATAACTGCAAAATTATTATGGCACGAACGAAGTCAGTCCTGGACTTCAGGCTGTAGTAAAAGCATATTAAACAGCTGTTGAACAGAGAAGGTGTACAATACAGTCCTACATTTGGTGAGTGGTTTACAGTCCAGCCCTATTAATCCATAGGAGAACTGAAAACTTCAGAGATTATTTGATAATGGGATGTTCCTGAGGAGATTTGTTATATGGGATGTTCCTGGGGAGAAAATAAAAAGTGCTAATAAGCATCTTTCAGATTAAAGCAGCACTGCTTAGAGAAACTGCCAGTGGAGTCGCTTGATTTATCTATATCAGGATGGAGTGTCTTTTTACAGGACCATTTTAGCCCAAACCAAAAAGCTTTAGCCACATACAGATTACTGGGTTCAGTCCAGCACCAATGATTTGAAATTTAATGGCCTATGATATACAAAATGTCCTTTCCAACAATAAATTCAGTGGATCTTTGACATTGCTGAAAATTAACAATAAAATCTTAGTCTTACTAAAATCAGAATCAGTATTTCACTCAGTTTCTCTTCTCCCTTCAAACTGCAGGACAGGTGGTGCCGATTTGTTTTTTTTTTCTTCTGTGATTTGTGGTCTCCAGAGGTGGGAGCCCCCTGATTCTTTGTATAACGTACTGTTTATTATACTAGCCTGAATTTTCTTGGCTACAAGACAGAAGAATCTTATTTGATATTAACAGATAGATGTTCTCACTGGTGCTTTAGTGAGGTAATGTTAAAAATAATTCAGGACTGGCATAAAAGGCATTCACTTTATTTCAGTTGACTTCAGTGATCAAAGTGACCATTTAACTGTTTCATATTCTGAAATGTAATTCTCCCTTCAGTAAGTCTGCTGTAGAACTATAAGACCAAATTTAAATATTTGCCAATTCAGATCTTTTGTTTACACTGCTGATATTCTCTGTATAATGTTGTGATATCTGCTATGATAAAGATGAGTCCTTAGGAAGAAAGCAGCGTGCAAAGTAGACAGCTGGCAAAGATACTCAGTCCCTTCTCTCTTGACCAAAAACTTATCACTGTGGTCTCCTCTGATCTCGGGGACGTGAATCTCTCCTGCATGCTCTGCATTCACTCAGAGCATAGCCTTGCCTATTGGTGCCGATGGGTTTTCCTCCCAGGAAGTGAGGCTGGGTGAGCAGGGGGATGCAGTCCACCAGCCAGAGCTGCAGAGCAGGTCTGGACCTTGATGATCCCAATACACTGACTTCTTTTAGTTTTACATTAAAAATCCTTATGCGTATATTAGTAATGTGTGTAGGACTTTTCTGTTTATTAATTTGTACGTAGATCTTGCTGCTATGCAAGTGTTCTATTTTTTAATATTTTAATATTTCATCTTTCTCCTGCTTCTGTTTTTCCTTTGTGCTGTAGTCATACACTTTGCTCTAAAGGTCTCTGAAATAAAAGACGACATGAATCCTTATTTCTAGTTTCAACTTGCAGTCAGTTCATTCAGATAGATTGTATTTTGAAACTTTGGGAGTGAGATGCACAGTCTCAAAGGACATGTCACAAGAGATATTATAGCAAATGATGTTTTATTATCACTCTGCCCTTTGACCTGCAACATCATTAAAAAAGAAAAAAACCCACATTAATTTAAGTATGAAGAATATCATAGATTATTGTTCTCAAATGCTGGTGGTTCAAGGGATGGTTGTTTTCTGTGGTTTCTCCTCCATTAAATTGCTGTATCAGTACTGAATTCCAAAGAAAGATGCTTGAATTGACATATTTTTCATGGTTTTATTTTGGTTTGCAGCTCGCAGTATGAATGAAAGGGTATATACTAAGCAGATTTTCTGTCCTATCACACTGTACTGTCCCGAAAATGGAACTAAGTCCTCTGGGTGTGAAGTAAGAACAAACAGCTCATTCCCTTCTGCTTCTCTAAGCCACATGAACTTAAATATTAATGAAACTTTCATGAATCACACATAACACATACTGCCCCTTTGTGCTGGAAAAAGCCAGGATTTTTATGGTTGCTGCCATGTAGCTGGGATGATAGGAAGCAGAGTCATAAAACAGTAATTAATACACTTCTGAACAGAGCTATTTTATTGTGTAGATGCTAATTAAGAATGATAGATACCAGTGATTGAGTGGCACATAATACATTCGGTCAGCAAAGTAAAAAGTCAGTTATCATTTTGACTATTTTAAGTGAAAATGTTTTCCCTTATGTCAGTGATTTCAGAAACCACAAATGTCGAAGTGAAATGCCTTATGTCTTCTCTTTCTAGAATGTAGATTTTTAGTGACATGACAGGAGAGGAGTAATAAAAAGCATTTGATTTACTGTGGGGCTTCTGACTGAAGAACCAGAAGGGGAAAAGGAAAGAAAAAAGAGTTTAAAAAATAACAAGTAAATACTAAATCCTGGTGTTTCAAGTGCATTCAATTTGGGGTGGTTCCTTGAGATGATGTAAAAGGGGCTGGCTTTCCAAATGGGGCTGCCCCTCCTGCCAGAAAATGATTCAATGAGACTGGACACTTCAAAGCTGTCTTTTGGAAAATCTCATCCACTTGATCAAAACATTGCTTGATGGTTTTAGAATATTTCTAAGTTACTAATTTTCAGAAAAATGGGAAAGGGTATCTTTAACCCCCAAACTAGGGATGAATTCAGACATTACAGCTTTATCCAGCAACGAAACAAGTCAGAAAGGGAGCTCATGCTTTGGCAGTAGGAATGTTAGACATCTCACAGATGCTCGTACCAGTGCTACATGTTTAACTTCACTTGTCATCTCTGTGTTCGTCATAGCTTAGACACCTTCTATTTTGCTTTAATACTGTACAACCATGATTAAAGTTGATAGAAAAAATCCTGTCCTGAGGCTATTAAGACACTTAGATACTTTAAAAGGTATATGCATAGGCAAAAGCATGACAATACTTTTTTTGAAAAAAAATAAAGGTGACTTTTAAAATTTTGCATTATTAAAAATAATTTGATATTTTGATCTCATACATTATATAATCCCTCCTTAGGGATGAGCTGCTGCAGTTAAAAAAGAAAATGAAAAAGAAAGGGGGAAAAGCAGATAACCAGAGAAGACTTAATTCAGTTCTGTGATGGTTTGGGGGCAGTACCAAAACTACTAGAGTTCTGTCTGGGGGCTACAGTTAATATTGTAGTACATGAAGCAATTCACTACTCTAAAAATACAAACATGAATTGACTATGAGATGCTGTTATACCTCTTACTCACCCTAGTGCAGCATCAGAAAAGAGTGATGCTATATTCAAAAGAGGTTTAACATATAGCAGTAATATAACAGTAGAGAAACAGGACTGCAAATAGCAGTTCATGTTTTTTTACACACTGGCGTTAATACTACTGAGTGCTTTAAAGAATAACATCTCCTTGCTCAGGAAACTGTTACTTGATAGTGCTTCTAATAATGTCTGAGTGGGTGTTTGAACAAATGGCTTCAGCATGCTTTAAGTTGAGTGACTAAGTCTGATTTCTTATGTAAATGGGCATGATCAGTAAAGCTGATCAGTACAACAAAAGAGAATGCAGTAAATGAGAAAGGAAGCACAGTAACAAAGTCAGAGGTACTATCTGGAAGTCAGTCAGGGGTGGAAAAACTCAGCAACGCATCAGAGAGTAAGTTGCTCGGTGAAAAGGAAGAGTTAACTGACTTGATTCCAGATTTGCTCTGGCATAACTGGCATTCAAATATATTACTTTCTGAAGAAAGCCAATGACCTTGCTAAAAACAAAACCCAAAAATGAATGAGCAATGCATTTTCAGGCTTTCAGCTCTTGAAAGATGCTAGTAACTGGGCAGGCAAACGGCAGTGCTCCCCCAGCTCACTGCTACGCCTTGGATGGGGACAGCGACAGGATTCTGACTTGCGTACACAACAGGAAAGATTGTAGCTAGCAGCTTATGTTTTAGGATAATGCTAACTTACTCGGGCAGCTCTGGGCACACTCTTCAGAAGCCACTAATGACGTTGCAGTTGTGTAACTTGAACAGTCTCTGTTCTTGCTCAGGCTGCCAAGAATACTCCAACCCAAAAAGCCTGTTATGCAACTGCAAGTGAGAAACTTGGGCCACTGCAGACAGCCACATCTTGACAGTTGGATTTTTGTCCAGTCTGGCTTTTCAGCTCATTTTTTATGTTAATGGGACTATGTTTTTTCCGTATAGGCTTCTTCAGTATAACAAAGCCATATATTTTTAACAGGAATCTGGACACAGTATTATAGTATAACTGCATCTGTAACTCAGCTTCTCTTTATCTCTACCCTTCCGAGTAATTAAACTGCTGACAATTTTCCAGAAGGTCTAAGATCCACTGCAAAATTATAATCAAGTTATGTGTACTTTGGAGAAGACGAGAAAAACTTTTCTGTACAGCTCGTCTGTCTGTAAGAGGAGCAACACATGTCTGGAAGAGAACTGCACCACTAGCTTCGGCTCCATGCAATCATAGGATGTCACACTGTCCTTTTAATAATTATATCAAGTTCTATTTTAAAATACATAGAACTCTTCTTTTCCCCTTGCTATTCTTGTGAAAGCAGAAATCTGCTTGCTATAAACTGGCTTCTTGTTTCTGTCCTCAATTATGCCTGACCATAATTGATGGAAGACTAGACAAATTACATCATTAATCGTTTATTCTCATTTGTGGTAGGGCCTGCCATTTATGTGTCATCTTAGTAAACTTAAGTTACTGTAGTTCTTGACTTTGAAAGACTAAGAAGAACATGTGGGATCTGAGAACTTGAGTGGAAGGAAATCTCTCCTTATCCAAGAGATACTTTGAGTATGTGTTTTTTGGGTGCTGGTTGTGCCCAGATTGAATAACCTTTCTCTGTTCTTGAGGTGAAGATTAGGTCCTTGTCAACAGAGGAGAGTACTCACTGAGCTAGTAAATGTGGTTGATAATTTACCTGCAGGAAAGATGAAAGAATTTCTTTCTTTTGTTATTGATACTATGTTTGATTTGAGGTGCAAGAAATCCTTTGAAAGATTGAAGCAAGTTGTAGGTTTTCTCTGGGAATTACTATGAGTAATTAAAAGATTGAATTTATTGTCTCAGAAGGAGAAAGCAGAAGGCTCTGTTCAGAGTGTGGTTATTGAAATGGAGGGAGGTTATTAGTGACATCCAGGAAGCATAGTCTGGGGACCAGTTTTTTAAACAATTTCTTTCATATCCGTGGCACAAAAAGAAGGGCACAAGCATGCATTTGGGAAATGAGGATGAGAATTTCTGCTTCACATGGCTGGTTGTTAGACAGAGTAGCTCCTGGAGCAAAACCAAAGAAGTAGCACTCATCAACCAGATGCTGACCTCCAGAGTCAGGCTCCTTGCTTTTGTCCCTTGATTTTTCAGTTTGGTACTGCAAAATGGCCTTTGGTTCAACAAAGCTTGACTCTGTATGAAGATCTAGTATCCACCTCTCCTATTTTTTGTGCAGGTGGTGTAACAGCTAAGGAGAGGAAAGTGCTACCACACTTGTCTCTGAGTGGGTCTGAAATTTTTCTGTGCTCAGTGCTATGTATTTTCTTAAGAGTCATTTCAGTGTGTTCTGCCTATTTTCCAGATTCCTGCTGAGCTTATGTAGGAGACAGAGAGCTCTGGAAGCATAGGCAGCTCTGCTAGTGATAAAGTGGAGAACCTTGTGGTTGAGGATCTTTCAGGTGAAAGCCAGAGTTGTTTTCAGGGTTGATGGCTGCTAAGCAGGGGTAATGTAGCTCACAATTTTGTATTCAGGCACCTCGGGACAAACTAAATCCTGTTTTTAGTGCCTAAAACCTTATTTGGATCTGGACCAAATGCTTTATTTTTATGTTTGGAGAAATGTTGCAGAAAAAGTAAGTGCTTCTAATTTTGACATCCAGATACTGAAGCGATTAGAACAGAAAAGCAATAATCTTATGCATAAAGAAATGTTAAAAGACATTCATATTGAGCTCTAAGCCTACAAAATAAAGGAAATCCTGAGGTAGGATTATTGCATTAATCTTTCTGTCCTCCTCCACCAAACTGAAACTCCCTTTGTCCTAACATTGTTTATTCTAGCAAATATGGCTGTCTGTGTATCTGCCACTGGGGTAACATTTATAATCTTCACGTGGAACAGTTTATTATCATGTAAACGATATAAACAGTTAAAAAGATGTTATCTCTGTGATCGTTTTGGCCCACCAGAGCCTGATTTGTTAACCTTCTGAGCCTGCTGTGAACTTTGCCTAGTTTTTAGTAACACATACAAAGATCACAGGCTTGAAGGCTGTGGGTGGCTATAGCTATACTACTTGTTGTGCTCTTCTATTTTGCCTATCTAGAACATGTATTATTTTAGATGTGATAATTTTGGACAGATGTATTTTTTTCATGTATTATCGTACGGAAAATCATGTGAAATTTTGGTTGTTTCTTTCAGCATCTGAAAATAGCATTATAAATAGGCACTACAATACCGTACTTGTTTTACTATTATTTATAAAAAAAAACCCAAACACCTGTGGAGTGTAAATTCCATCAAACAATATCTGTGTTGTGATAAAGAATAACTATTGAAGTTTAGTTTAAAAGTTACTCCATTTGCTTAGTGGGACTACATATATTTTTTTTAAATGGCCAACCAACTTAGGATATGATGAAGTAATGCTTTTTTAGTGCTGCTTCACTTCCTTTCCCAAACTATTTTTTCTCCCTAAAATAAAGAAATATTTCTAGAAAGATGAGGTGCTTTCTCTTGAACAGGAATCTTGCTGCCTAAACCCAAATCACTTTAGCTCAGCATTTTGTTTCAAGAGAGATAACTTTTCTGTATCAGGCTGGAGAAAGAGGATAAATCATAATTAAATTAACACCTTTCACTTTGTTATACATTTGGATGCCCTATGAATATTTGATGTAGATATATAAACTGTCAGGCTAGATCTCAAAAAGTCAAAGAGCAGTGAAGAATGTCAATCTTTTCAGAATTACTGACAGGTGACACCTGAGTGACTATTTCTTAAATACAGAATAAAAAAAAAAAAACAACAAAAACCAACAAAACGTTTTACTGGGTGGCCTGTGGCTTTCAGAATGAAGCATTTTAAAGAACATGATGTTTTAAATCTGTATAGCTACTGCAGTATCTTAACTTATGAAGCTGTGTTTTAATGAGTGTCAATTGTGTAGCATGTTGCTTTTTACTAGACTCACAAGAACTAAATATAACACTCAGATTTCCAGGAACTCATAAAAACTCCTTCTTTCATGCAGAAGGCATTCCTAATATCCCTTAAAGCACAAATGTTTTACTAGTGGTTATGCATGAGAAGCTATCACTACTCTATGCACAGCATAGTAACCTAACAGTATAGATCCCCAGTGGTAAGTATCTGCTGTGCACTTAAAACAGGATTAATGAATTGCTTCCATGGCAGATTTTATTTCTAATTTAGGGTTTAAATTTGCCAATATGTGCTGTTTACAGCGGAGACAGTCACTTTGTGATCTTTGCAAGATACTACATTTAACTTGATCAGTTCAAGAAATTTTTTGATTTGTAAATCTTTACAGTAGTATTTGGTAATGAAGTGTTTGTTCTCTGCCTTAATGGAGGCACTCTAAGAGACAGGTCATTTTAAAATATGTGTCATTAAATGTATATTATAAACTTGAAGAGTATACCCCACTTGAGCAGCAAGGAGTGTATATTTAAAATTGATCCTCTTGTTCAAAGCAAAAGAAACCTGAGTCCCACCTTTTGTATTGCCTCAGACAAGCTTCTGCACAGTAGCAGGATATGATGAAGCAATGTATATTTACACATAGAGAACAAGAAATATGAAAACTCAGTTTTAATACTTGGTAGTTTATGCAAGTCTGTTTTCACCATGAGATTAATGTAATCAAAATGACTGTCCTAACATAATAGATTGTAGACTAGAAGTGCTTATATACATTTTCAAATTTATGGTTTTGTTTATATTTTAGTTAGTGGTTTAGGCTGTGAAATTTTGGCCCTGGGGTTAAACGTAAAGGTTTTCAAGCTAAGAAATCCATGGCTAAAATATGTTTGGTGGGAGGGAATAATATAATTACGCATAGCTTTTTGATAAACAGCATAAATTATGCTTCAAAGGACAGATGTGGCTTTAATAATCTGAACCATTTGCATTTTCAGATTAAACCCTTCTTGATTGCATTGTAGTTGATATGTATACTTAAATCTATATGTTAAATGTTATACTTTGATATAGTGCATATTGTTTGACTTTGTTCTTACGATCTGACAAGCTTCATTATATAATAAACTAGTTTAAATAAATCTTAAAGACATAAAAGTGTTCTTGACAGTAAGAAAAAAATTTGAAGCACACAAATGATATATCGGTTAGATGTTCCAGAGAGAGTCAAAGCTTTTTTCATTCAGATCTTTGAACATGTGTTTTGGATAAAGCTGTAAGGCATTTTCCAGTAACCAGTGTTGTATTACAAAAATGAGTAAAGTAAAACAAAAGGAAAACATGTTTCAACATTTTATTCAGTATTGTCACACACTGTTGCACATTTCCAGCTGGAAGTAAATGTGACATTTGTAATGCTAATTTTTCAAACCTAACCTTTTATAACATATAAAATATTACTTGGGTTGGTGTGCCCTTGTGAAAAGAGCAGGAGTAATGAAGTACTCGATCAGGGTTCAATTGGATTCATAATGGCTTGAATGCAATTATACTGCCAGTTTGATTGCCAATCAATCAAAACCATTTTTGAATTCTTCCCTTAAAATGTATCTAGTGGTAACTGCTGATAAGCATGTTACACAGCACTTGACCTGATACACTAGCAATGCACATGTCTCATGAAAAAAACCAAATAATACTGTTAGCACTACCCAGTTTGTCCCACGTGAGGAAAAAATGACCATTACTTAATACATAAGAGCACACTGTAGCCTCGCTCCATGTTATGTATGATGGATAAATGTGAACTGAAGTGTAATGCAGAAGGATGTAAGAAAAATGCAGTGTATAATTTTGTGTGTTACATATGTAATGCTGTTAATTGTGGGCTGCAGGTACTTTAACTAGCTCAGAAAAAAACAGAGTTCACCGAGTTGCTCCTCTTTTACATCCATCAAAATGACAAATTGCCAACCTTCCTTAGCTCAGGGAGGGAGAAGGAGGAGGAGCAGAAGGGAAAGAGCACATGCAAGCAATTTGGATATTAAAAAAAAAGAAAAAAAAAATTCAAAAACATCTTAGAATTAAGCTATAATGGAATTTATAGAAAGATGGATATAATTTATTTTGGTTTTATTTGTCCAGAGCCGTAACATATTAGCCTGGAAATATAATCTAAAACATACCACATACAGTGTTGCTAATGGGACATTTGTACTAATGGGACTTATTCCCATACTTCAGGATAGGAAAAATATACTATAATATTTCATCACAAGGCATTCCTCTGAAAATGAAAGCTAATTAAATAGTTTTTACTGTTAGCTGAAAATACCATGCACCTGAAGACTCTTAATCCATGTGAGAAGTGGTTGAACTCAGCAAATGTGGCACTTGAAGAACGGCACCTTGAGGCTGATGGTCTTGGCATCTGAAACCTCCTCTATCTCATGAGAGTGGCTAATTCCTCACTAGCCATTACTTAATTTTTACCCCACTATTCTCAGCAGGTGTCATTTTGCTATGAGCGTGGCAGTACAAAAGTATTTCTCTATTTGTGAAACACTTTCTTTTCACAATTTCTGTTCTGAGTGTGGTAGCAAAACCACTGTATGATTGTACAAAGACAAGGTGAATACCGGAATGATTTTTACTAGCTTGGTTAATGCTCATGTTAAAATGTTACTCGCATTGAAGCAACAGTCACTGCACGCATCTCACTCAAAGAATATCTGCTTGTTTCCTGAGCAAGTTCTTTGCTAATTTTGTGTCTTTTTAATACAATGCAAAATGAGTAAGGATTCAGTCTGTAACTGTACCCCTGAACACACCCTAAAAATCGCCATGGAATTTTGATGCTTAAAGCATTGACTTGCTCAATATTTAGTGTGCACCTCTCCTTCAGATTCCTGACTTGGCAGGTGTATAGCCAAGTCCTCATTTTTTAAACTAAAACAAGCACATTTTCATTGCACAATGTAAAATTGCAAGTAGAAAAGGAAAGTAGAAAGGAGGGCATTTTTTAAAAAAAATACTCGGTTAAGAACAAAACATATTTCCAGATGGTCTCTCTTATATTGTAGTGCTTTATACACAGGGCCATCTGTAACTCTTTAGTTAATTTCCACTGGTCTAATTCTGTACTTGCATGTATGTATCTAGAATAGATTTGACCAAAATATGGGGCTTTTATGTACTTTTTGTGGGATATTTTCAGAGTAATATGTAGCAGAGCTTGGCTGCTCTGCCCTTTGTATAGATAGAGAATGCCAAAGGGTAGGGGAATGGCCTCCTCTCATATCTTATCCAATTCTTTGGAGACTCCTAAACAGAAAGGGATACAGGAAGCAGATTTAGTTTGTCATGTGTAGATACAATGGGAAGCTCTGCATGCTCATTTTAGCCCACAATATTTATTACATACAACTCTTATATTAGTGTTTAAAAATCCCATCCATTTGAAATGTAAAAATACCTCTCCTCTCTTTTCCCATAGATAGTAACTTAAAAGCCTTCAAGATAATAGTGGGAAAATTTTGTGCAGAGGCATTGATGTAAGGGCAACAGCATTTATTCTTTTTTCACATTGAAATGGCAGTTTTCAAAAGGCTTGGAATTGCATAATTCAGTTTGATTGCATTCATTTTTAATTGACGCCTGAAAACAGCAACCTGTCTAGAAGTGTTTGTCAATATTTTTTATTTTCAGAATGTCTTCTCCCTTTATACAACTTTAATAGGTTATTTTATAATCTGTTGTACAAAACAATTAAGTTTATCAAATTAATCTAACCTGTTGTAATTGCATTAATGTATGCAATATCTTTTTTTTTTTGCATTTGAGAACTATTTAAATACTTGTTTTATACAAGATATATAGGGCAAAATAATTACTTCTGTCCCCTAATATATTCAGATTCCACTATTCAACATTTATTTTATACTGGCTTACTTACCTATTTTATTTTTAATGGCTTCTTTAATTAGAGAATGTTATACAATTATTTTTCTGGGCCTTTGACATGCAAAGCAATAGGTGATACCATTTCTCTTTGTCTTTGGCACCACTTTTCTTCTTATTATTCCGAGGCTAACATTTAGAAGAACAATAACATTACAGTTGTCTCTGCCTCCTTGTAGATCTTTCATAACGGGTGTTTTCAGGCAATGAAAACCACAGAGCATATGGATCAAAAAGAATGGGATTCAGGTGATGAAAGCAATTGTTTCTTGGTGCCTCTCTTGATTTTCTTTTGAGTTTGTGCTGAAAGGTTGAGGTTGAAGTCAGATGATAATTTTCCAAGTTCCTTGGATGGTTTAACCATCCCCATCTTGTCAGGAAAGTTAGCTGAATCCATTTTCATACCATTTTCAGACAGAGATTTTAATCTTTTTTGCTGGGAAATCCTATCATTTCTTTACTTGTAAATAGTGAACACCAAATATTGCTTTGATTTGCTCCCATGGAATGAAGTGTCTTTCCGCACTACCTAAGCCTGGGAATAACAGAAATCTGACATACCTGCTGTTATAAGATGTTTATTGCATATATTTCATATAATTTATTGCTAACACTACTGGTCAGAAATACCAGTGTCTGTGTCTTGAAAACAGTCCTAAACTGCCTGTAGACTCCAGATGCTATCCATGGAAGACAGCAGTCCCAACATGTTGGACCATCCCAGCACTCCTGTGCTTTTACCTACATGCAATATATGAACTGGAAAAGGTTTTTGTAATTCAGCAGTTTCTGTAAAGTGCCTTCTGCAATACACAGCTGCTTAGCTGTTTTAAAATTAATTACAGAATCATATCCATCAGTGATAATGAAAAAGATAGGGAATTGGTAGGGACTCTTTCCAGAGTGGTGAGCACAGGTTTAACCAGGACATTTTTCTGGCTGCCAGACTAACAGAGTGGGTGTTGGCATTTATGTTCCAGCTGTGTAAATTGACAGTGGGTATATGTTTGGGTAGTTGTTCATATGATCTTCTTTGGTGCAACATTTGAGCATCTACATGGTATAAAGCAAAGAAAGGCAGGGCACTCCTGCAGCCCTGGAGAGTGATGTTGCTGTTGGCTGCTGCTGAATCAGTCTTACCAGGAAGTCAATGAGGATGCCAACACGTTTCTCTTTTTCTCTTCACAGTTTTGTTCTTCATGCTTTTTCTCCTTACCTCTCAAAGGAAAGAAATAAACATCTGAGTTGGCTACAACCCTGTAATAACTTTCCCTCAAAGTGACAGGCAAAATAAAGGCAAAATGATATTGTTGAGAATTATCCATCTCAAATGACCTGCTATAAATTCACCAACATTATAATCTCAGATACTGAAAATAGAAGGATAACCTTTCTTTCCATACGAAGAGTTCACTCTGCTTTTCCTGGTCTCCTCTAGTCAATTGTTTTATAATCCTCAGTGTGTTACTTGAGAGCTTCCAACTATCAATTAAATGTGACTTTCGGTCTCTTGAAGGAGCTCTTGGTAC
>VWZY01004516.1:315199-347699 GCA_013399075.1 Chloroceryle aenea | reverse complement strand
GAAAGCTTGTCCAGCTCTAACTGATCTGGTGGAAGTGTGCCTGCCCGGCAACTAATCTCGCTGGGCTGTAATTCAGTTCCTGGATCTGCAGCACAAGGACAGCATGTGTTGGTTGGGCTGCATAGGTGGCTGCAAGAAGTAGACTTTAGCAGCAGTTTACCACTTCGCATTCCCTCTTTTTTAAACAACTGCTGGAAATACCCTTCTCAAGCATGCCCACTCATACACTTGAATCTGTGTGGTATGTGTACATAATGTACTAGTTTACCCTGCTTACATTGCATTCCTACATAACGTTTCTGTTCACACATTAGTGTCTCTGCATTTCATTTTAATTTTTTAATCTTCCAGTAGATGGTGTTTTCATCTTTTTCTACACTGGCATCTCTAAAAGAAAAGAAAAAAAAAATTAATTTCAAAGCGTTATGTGTGAAGCTGAAAGTATTTCCTGTTATTTGGAAGCCCTTCTTTGACCCATTTCTTTCTCTCACAGTGTCTGACCAGCCTAGAGTTTAATTTTGTATGGCTTTATTTGACTATTTGCATGAAGTGGTTACAGTCATTGGTTACCGGCATTCTTAGAGTGCTGGGTGCCCGGATGTGTCAGCCTTACCTTCATTTGATGCTGATTATCCCTCTTGATAGGTTGCTGTATATTCACCACCTAATAAATCCTGAAGAGAAGAAGTTGAAATACTGAAATCTTGGTGAGAAGCCAACAGACATCTAGCTAGCTATTAGCCTGGTAAAAAAGCAGCTTTCTACTGTCAGGATCAGCATTACCCTGACAGTTGCAGCAGCTCTCAAGCCTCTGGATTTGTTTGCAATGAGAGATTTGTTGTGGATTTTTAACAAGGCTCCTGTGTGTGTGCCATGCTTAGTAAATATTGGCCTTCAGGGTATTTTGCAGTCACGCTGAATGGACTGTTAGTTTCCCCAAACTGCAAAGTGCAGAAAATCCATTTCACTGATTTCATTTTTTTTTTTTTTTTCTGTAGAGATTGTATCACAAATTATGCTGTACAAAAGAAAAATAAAATCGCAAGAAAGATTTTGTCTAAGGAGCTGGGGAGGAAAGAGACCAGTAACTCTGTAATGTCCAGGTCTTAAATTAAGTGACACTGCGAGTGTTCAATTTCTGTTATGAAAATCGTGAAACAGTATTTTTTATTTTATTAGTGGTACTGTGAACATGAAAATATGACAAATCACTAAAAATTTGGACCTTTAACAGGAGGTTATAATAGAAAAACATATCCAAGTTGTTAGATGTTAGACAGAATGAATTTTATAGAAAAATAGAGAAAATGAAAACAAAAGTACCATGTATCTGAACTCTATACATAATGTGTGACTAAAACAACAGTGAAAAAGAAATGGACATTGTGACGTGTTTCAATATCTTCCCATTATACAGTTTAATGTTTTGATAGCCAGTGGAGTTTAATATTAAAATATTTCTAGTGCCCCGTGGATACATTTTATGAGTTAATTTTAAACGAATATGAGCAATGGGATGAAGCTTTTTCATTTTAACATGGTTTATAAAAAGAAAAAGCATGGCTGTGCTGACAGCAGTATTGCACCAATGTATTCAAACTTTAGAGTACTCAAGTGATTTTTTTTTTTTCAGTGACTGTAGTGAGGCTGTTCTAAAAGTCTGTATCAGTCATAATGAAATACTGTATTTGTTTTGATCTCTTTGATATTCTGGGGAAAGATAGTGTATGAGAATGATTTTTCTTTTTTTATTGTCCTCATTTTAAGTGATGGCAGAGCAATGAATAGAACAATAATTTATTGAGTATTCACACACTGTATGTATACTTTCATTATACATTTATAGAAGACCTATTGTTTTGTGTTTTCTGCTGGAGGCTAGTCTTGTAAAAGAATAGTCTAGAATAGACTCACTCAGTGCATGTGTTGTCCATTTGCCTGTCAGCAATAGTTTTGACAGAAAAAACAGGGAGTTTGAGTGACTGCTGGTCTGTCTTAAGGTATGGTAATGAGGCTAATTAGGAGAGATGAGATCTGAACTGGATATGTGAAGGCAATTATCCGTGAAACTTTTGTCATGCTTTATCTTTATCAGATCTCTCTTTCTCTAGTTTTGGCATTTGCCCGTGACACAGTGAATGGAAATATTTGAAGTGATACATATTTTAGAAAAGCAAAGAAGGAAGGCAGAGGGAAATTTATGAGAACATCTCATTATTAGACTGTACAACTTAACAAGGATCTTGTAGTTCAGCAAGAAGAAACCTTGCCTGTGTTATTCTTGTCACATTTACATGAATTAAAATCAATTATTTTTTGTAATAATGAACTTACTAGACACCTACATCTCCCCTGTTAAATGTACATTGTTTTCTTTGCTCCTTTTATGTTATGAGTAGCTGCAGCAAACATATTAATAACCAAACTTGAAAGAAAAGCAAGCAAAGAGCATGAAAAGAAAGTGAAAGGCATTTAATTGTAAATTTTAAAACGCTGAATATTTCTCATTTCTGTTTTCAGGAAGCTAGTGCAATTTACTTTCAGGCTGTTTCTTACACCAATCTAGTACAAACTGATTAAAAAAGAAGCACTGAACATAGCAAATGAAAACCAGGTGTCTCAAGTCTTGATGAATCAATGCATATAATCCACAAAGAAAGAAGGTGATAAATGAAACTCGCACATTAATAACACCATAACGAGACTCAATTACTAGGCTGTTTTGAGAGCCATAGAAACTTCACACATCTTATGTTAGAGGGAAAAAAATACATCCTCTGAGCTCTCTGCACACTCCTGCTTCTTGTACTATGTCAAAAGACAGCATATCTCTACTCCACTTTTGAAGAGACTATAATGTTTAAGAAAAACCTAGCTATATAAGACAGACTCAATGGCATTTTTATTAAAAACTACTTATTAATTTAGATCACTGTGCTTGCACATTTTGTTTGAGTCTATCAAATATGGTCACGAAGTCAGATTACAGACTGCAAGTTGAATTTATCTTAGTAGTGTCTAGTCCTCTCTTCTGAACATGCTAGAAGTATGGCAAGGAGCATAGTGAATAGACGTGAAGTAAAGATCAACACTTACTGTCCATATATTTTTCCATTAAGGTCCAGATCTTTTTCTTAGGTTTCTTTTTTTTTATAGTACATAAGTTAAACGCTTCTCATTTGCTGCTAGCAGTAACATTACATGTCTGGGATGCCAGCACAAAATACTTGAAGTCTAATCCTAATAATAATCCTAAAGATTTCGTGAAGGACCAAATTGTATTTTGTGTCTTTAATCTCATTTGCTTTTACTGATGGTATGGATGGTTGCTCAATCTCAGACCTATTGCTCACTAGCTATTCTAAGATCTCCTTCTTCTGTTTAATCACAGCAGACTTATCACTGCTATCAGTACCCTCTTTTCTCTCTTTTCTCTCTGTTCTTCACTCACACATGTACACACAAAAAACCCACTCCTTTTTACACTTTAAAGATGGTAAGAGTGGTTTATAATAGTGTATTATAATCCACAGCCATTAGCTTCTTAGATAGTTTCAACTGATCCTTAGTAAAAAGACTACGGTTTTCTCCAAGAGGTTGTTTAGAGAAGTCTTCTTTCCATCAGGTTTCATGTAAAGGAGGAGAAGATGAAAAATCTTAGCTCTCAGACCACAGGAATAATAATATTTTTTAAAAAGCCAACGAAAACTGGCTTGTCAGTTTTCTGCAGAATAAGAATAAGGGTATGACCACAGAAATGCCACTTTCAGTCATCAGCAAAAGCAGTGCCAGGGACACGGGTCTTCTTCCCATGCATGATACCCTTCCTCATTGTAGGGTTCATGTTTAGTATTCACAATTATAAAGGTCTGGAATACAGCCTTGTGCAAGAGGGAAAACTGAAAACATTCTTTAGATCATTTATCTATTAGCTATAAGCTTGATCAAAGAGAAGCTCCTCATATACATTCTTGATTCCTTCATCTCATCTTCTCCTCTATTTACAGTCTGCTGTATTATGCATAACTGCTTTTTAGTATAAATTTACAAACATAACAAATATGCTGATCTCCAGGTGTCACGGGGAAGAGGACTCAAAGTCTTACCATCCAAGAGCACAACTAAATAGTCTAAAGAACTAATGCATCTAGTTGCAGAAACTAACCTTTTTCTTCTTTTTTTTATTAGTATGTCTGGATGTCTTTACTGTGTTTTCCTAATCAGTTGACAGTGGTGCTACATAAACACTTAAAACATTTTATTATATTACCACAGTGTTGTAACAGGTTACCTGTAGTACTCATAATGAATAGGTTACTAATGAAGTGTCATTTCCTTACCTTATTTAGTTTGTGTTGCAACCTTAATTATATTCCAATTTTAGAATAAACTCTCAAACTAGTGTAGAGGGATTTGGCCACAAGACTTGCATTAGCATTAATCAAAATTGTGTGTCTGAATTCCCACCACACTAAAAATGTACATTGGGATTGGTGGGGGGGGGGTGTGCGCATGCAAAAGGCTTCACCGAGGGCTTCCTTTTGTTCTGAGTCGCATTCGTGCACATCACACCTGAAATAAAAGATGACAATGAATACTGAAGCCCTTTGTTCACAGGCTGTCAGTGAGGACAGTGTCAATCCTTATTTCCTTACTTTAATCATCATGAACCCAGCAAGTCCTTTTTGCTGATACGCTGAGATGGTAACTGTAACCCAGGGGGAGCAGTCACATCTTTGGGGTAACCATGAGATTTTGAACCTGAGGATGAAAGGTTGGTTCAGATAAAAGAAAGCTTTATCTCCATCATCATCCTCTATGACAAGCAAGCACAGTAACTTTTTATCAGCAACTTACATGTTGTTAAGAGTTTTGCATTCTTCCATATTCTCCTGTTTCTGGTTGCATGCAAAATGTCAAATATTACTATAACAGAGGGAACTGTTTCAGTAGTTCTGCAGTCCCAGAGGAGGCAGTGCCCAGAGTTTAGTGAGACAGACTACTCCCAGGTCCCCTTGACTAATTGAGTAGGCTCCAGGGGTTAGACTCATTTTGGTATAGTTGGCCATGGACTAAAAAGCATTGGTGGGTTTTTTCATATATGTTGACCCATTGGTGGCTGGTGGTCACCAATTCAGAGACAGGACTGCATCATGGGTTTAATAGCAGTATATTGCACAGAACCAAAATACAATAATCTCTTCAGGCCCTCTTTAGTACATAATTAAAAAAAAAATAAATCTGCACCTATTGCTACAGTCCCAAGTCAGGAGAGTTTCTGCTTGGCAATTGCAGCCATTGAAGCTCAGCTGTTTTCAAGTTGACCGTGGTTGTCAGTTGTGTATTTGTAACTATGTCTTCTGCTGGCTTCTTTGGAGTATATTTAAAGAAAAAAAAAATCTTAAAAAATGACATGCCATGTCTGAGCTAATCCACACTTTCCATCAGGATAAACCTCCAGAAAAAAAACCTGAAGTTTCCTTGAATATCCTACCTTGGAATGATGGGGACTAACCTACTGAAAAACAGGAAAAAGGAGTTTCATTTACTGGATTTCAAAGCAGTTACCTCATAAAATAAAAACTTCTCAAAATGTTATACCACTAATACATATATGTAATGTAGATAAATGAAAAGTTTCATATCTTCCAAAATTACAATGATTCCATCATGTCAAGACATACAGTTTCTATCCATAGTGATGATTCATTGATTTGGTGTAGCACCCCAAGACTTGTTTCACAAAAGTATAGTTATGTCCCTTTGGCTGACTGAGGCTTTAAGATTTAATAAAACCAGAACCCCAGGCATTTTCTTAAATTTTGTCTTAGGTCCAATCTTGCAAAAGCTTATGGATGTGCTTAACTTTACACAGGTGAATAAGCTTATGAAAATATATTAGATTTCTCCCACACTTAAAATGCAGTACATTTTTTTTTTTTTTGAATGAGCAAGGCTTTTCTGTGCTGCTATAAAATTCATTTTGATTTCTGCTTTAACACATTCAAATGCTTTCTTTGCTATGTTTTCTATTTTAAACTAGCACTTTTAAAAATACAGTTTTCCCACTGTGACATTGGTGAGAAAAAGAGAAAAGATGTATTTGCAACTTGCATGGCTCCAGTGGAAGTGCTAATAAAGCTTGCCTTAATCCTAGAATCCAACCAAAAAAACCCACGTCAAATTATTAATGAAGAAACCAAGAGGTATTGTGTAATGAAACAGTTAAATTAGCACTTGTTTCCTGGCAATGATCGAAAGGATTTTTTCAATTTTAAATTTTTTTCAAAAGCATCTTTCAATGTACAGTCCTTTTCAGTTTGCATCTGTCTGCATTGTGAACGATCCTTTCACCCCCTTTTCAAAGCCATATGAAGCTTGCAATGCAGGATAATTAAAACAAATCTTGAGTAAACTGTTTTGCAGAGATAGAAGTTTGATGGTTGAATATATAAAAAATTGTAACCAGATGTTGTGCAGAAGCCATAGTAGTTTAAAGATCATGAGCTTTTTCTTTTTCTTTTTTTTTGTATGAAGCAAAAATATTCTAATTGAAGTTGTCAGCAGGAGTGAGACTAATATGCCTGTATTTGATTAAATAATAGTTTATTTAACATTCAGTGTGGCCCAAAATTGGCTGAGACTAAAATACAGAAACTTCTTATTTTAAATTTTTATATTTAAATAGAGTGAAAAGTAAACCTAATTATTGTTAATGTTTTTGCTTGATATTCCCAATTATTGTATTATTTGTCCACTTCTGTGTCTCATTGGAATGCTGTGCTATCCATTGCACACACATTTTCTTCCTATTTTCTTATTAACTGGTTGGTTGATGGAAGAAATGGAAAAAGAAAAATGGGCAATAAAGTGTGGAATGCACTGGTTGATCAGAATTATTACTGAAATATGGGAGAATTTAAGAGCATAACGTGTCATCCGGCATCGCTTGTTGCTAGTCCGTGCAAAGCACAGAAACTCCGGCAGACACATTAAGGGATATTCATGCATGAAAAGGGTTGTGTGTTTTAAAAATGCCAGAATATTGAAGTATGCACAGTAGGTTTCCTGTCACTTATTTACTCTGTACAGAACAGTAGTGTTTAATGCCTAAACTCAGGAGGAGTGATGTCTAAGATACTTGCACTAGAAAGTTGGTATTTTTTTCTGTTGCTTCACTAATAAACATAGTGATGTCTTTCATAGTCAGATGCTGAGATTCTCTCTGCTACCTTACTGCTTAGATAGCCCTGTATTCTTAGGTGACGCTGTGCATAAACAAGGGGATCCCCGTCTTGACTTTTATGAGTAACCATTGTTAAAACCATAGGAATTTCATTCTCACTCTTCTCTCTGTAGCTGTTTTGCCTTTTGTGTAGGAAGGGACTGTGTGATTCATGACCTGCAGGCTGCCCTGAGTATAAAAATGAACCATGAGTTGTTTTACTTATTGGTGGCATGTGTGTTGTGTGTGTGCAACTACATCCCGCAGGAACACTTCAAAATTAGGACTGAAATTAGAAATTTTTAAGGCGGATCTGTCTTCAGAATAGCTCGTTCCAACTGTCAAGTGATACTGCCTATGGTAGAGTTTCCCAATTTTTTCCTTTGCCCCCTGCCACAGGAGCAGCACCCTTTAGGTGCCCTCGCAGTACCCTCTAGTGACTGCAGCTGACTGTTACAGCCCAGTCTGGCCGCTCTCAGCACTGCCCAGCTGCCTTGTGCACTTTTGCCTCTGTACCTGGGACTGAACCCAGTGCTTTCGGCAATGCTGGTCTTTCACTGCTCCTACAACCTTCCAATAAATAGCAGACAAGGCCAGATTTGTAGGGAGATTGCAACATTCTGTAGGAAACTTGTATCCCATTATGAGGCTATTAATCACTGAAATGTAGGAGAAATCACAGCCCCGGCTATGCATGCAGTATGGGATAGGGCTGTCATTCCTGAAATGCAAAAATACAGAGGTCATCTTGAAGAAAAATCTATCATGTCTGCCCTGGCAGTGCCACACATATGCCAGGGCTCCAAAGGTAGATGGCAAGGCCATGGTAAAATCAGCCAAGAATTACCCTTACCATAGTGAAAGCTACACTCATTGCAGTCGGGTCTTTTATCTTTTTCTTTTTTTTTTCCTTTTTCTTCTTCTATGTCTAATCCCGACTAGCATCAAATCAGTGCTAACTCTGTGGGTTTTCTGCCATCTTCTGCTATCCTTGTGTTTTATACAATGGGTAGAAATATGTTGGGTGTGAAGTAGGAGAGGATTTGTTCTTTGATTTGGTAAAGGAAGAGTTAGTTGCAAAACACTGATTTATTGAATGTTGTAGCTAAGATGCTTGGCTTTACATTGCACTACAGTAACTTCTGGAAGTTGTTTCCTCATTAACTCAGACTGCTATTAATAAAGAAAACAGGGCCCATTATTATATTTTATGATTTTTTTTTCTGGGAGGTATAACTCATTGGAAATTGCAACCTGATTTTGGAAAGATCTTTCCTTATAAAAATCCATACATGTCACATCCACTTACATATGTGGGCATTATTCAAAAGACCAATACTCCCTTTATATCATGCCCAGATTTAAAGCCTGCTTTTAAGAGTGTCCAGAATGCTGGTCATAGACAGGTAGCATTGGCAGCCATCCCAAAATCTCCTCAAAGAGTCCAGAGGTTGTTACCGCATGAATCATTCAGTGTTCCCCACACCTTCCTCATCTTCCTGCTGATTTTACTATCAGGGTTTCACGGCCATGAAGTTTCCACAGCCATGTCCATTTCCATATGACTAGCCACTAAGGTGTGAAATCCTAGTCCATGACACAGAACCAAAAAATGTTTCCTATAAAATATATGTAGGAAATAAAGGCCCTTCTTTTCAGTTCCTGAAAGAGGGCTTTTGGCAGAGATGCTAGTGAAATGGAAGGTTATTTTTTTTTTCCTAGATAAAAGGTATGTCATTATAAATGTGCTCCTTTTTGGTGTATGTCTTTTTCCTTCTCACTTCTAAAGATTCCAGCAGGTGATAAAGATAAAGAAAGGGAGTGAAAACAATTTGACATTCACTGTTAAGGAAAATCTGAATTAAACTGAAAAGTGAATTCGTAAGAGTGTCAGAGTTTTTGTTCCACCGCTAAGACAGAAATGGCTTTGAATATAGCCCGTTCTCAAGAAGCAGCTATGATTTTGTTCAGCATGTCTAAACTTAAAAGGTTTCTTTTTATTTCAGAGTTGTGTATGTAGGCCTTCTGGAGGCTGGTTTCAAAATCAGATGAATTGTGATACTTGCAGGTGGAAGGTAAAAAGGAAACTCTTTTGTGACATTATTTGCCTTAGCAGCAAAGTCTGATAAATTGATCAGTAGAATGGGACCAAACAATTCCTCTTGGAGTCTATCTCATAGCTCTGTACAAACACATGTACACGTTCAGGCAACCCAGTGGTTTTCACCTCTCCGGTTACAACGCGGATGCCTGCAAGCAAGGCTGTGGAGCTGTTTCACTGTCACCACTTTAGAAAGGAAGCGGAGGGCTTGTTTTACAGGGCATTCCTGCACGGTCAGCTTCATTTAAGAGGCCTCCAAAGGATTTGAAAAATAAGTTAGCTGTGGGTTTGCAGGACAGTTTCACCGTGCCTCTCTTTCCAGCCTGGTGCTTGATTTCTTGAGTGCCTTTTTCCAGTCCTTCACTGTGCTCTGAACTAAAGCCTGAGTATGTGACAGGGTGGGTACATTTCTTCCTCAGCATGCAGAACTCATGATGGAAAACCCTGCTAAGTTAAGTGTTTCTCTCAAACTGCTCTTGTCAGGCTGATGCCATTTAAGAGAATGACTGCCCCTAGCAGTAAGATCACCCTGCCACTTGCATTAGAAACAATTCCTTCGCTGAAATGCAATCTGTAGGAGTGATTCTGACAATGCAGAGTTTGAAGCTGGTGTCTTAAGCAATTTAAACAGCTTCTTAAAGGTAAGATAACATTTAGTGCAGGGATGCTGTGTAGATGTGAATGAGTATAAAAAGAACAGAGGGCATACCAGATTCTAGGGCTGTAAAGGCAGAAAACCCCCAAATCCTATATGAATATTATTAAGATAAATAATTGTTTTGTTGGGTTTAGGTTGTGTGTGGGTTGGGTTTTTTTAATTAATTTCCCTACTGGGTGACTCTCCTAAAAAAAAAAAAAAAAGGTTAAGGCAGTTTAGTTAATGAGGTTAATCTTGATTAATAAGGGATTCAGAGTATTCCTTTGTGCACACCGGTTACTTTCCTGTTTTCTTGTGCTTTTACATGTGCCTACTGCCTCTAGTACTGTATTAGGAAAAACTTGGTTTTCTCTTTTTTTCTTTTTTTTTCACCTTATGTTATATTACAGATTTTAAGGTCTTCAGTCATAATGCTGTGGCTGTCTTGAATTCCATGAAATGTTTCCTATCAAACTAGGAGACCATATGCCCATGTTGGCCTAAAATTCTCAGTGCATCATGTACCAGAAATAGAAGCTGGTAAAGATTCTTCAGAGATTGTGTTCACTTGTTCCAAAGACCTGGTTTGTTTATGGAAGGGATGCTTGCAGTACATAAACACTATTTAAGGAGAAATGTCTCCAAAATGTAGAACAGTTGTTCTCTTCTCCGTCTCATCTTAATGGTATTTTTAAGGAAAGCTATATAAGACCCTATACTGAGTCTCATTTACAAGTAGGCATTAGGAAGTTGATAGGAAACAGCAGAGAATAAGTTTTGTAAAACCTACATTAGATACTTCACTCAGTCCCTTGTAATCATTCTGATTTTTTCTATGGTTAAATTTAAAGGTAGGTGTCTCCATTTTTAGTAGTCATACAGTTTTACAGACTGCAATCTGTGACATTCACTCTGGATGTTGATCTATTTTAATTAATAGAGTTATAGCCATGAAATTAAAGTACTCTATTTTTCTAGACAAATGAATAAGAATTAAGGCTAAAATGGATAGAAATTATTATAACAAAAAGTGGCAAGCAATCTATAGCCTCTCACTGAAAAAAGAGATCACAGAATCCTCAAGGATGGAGGGCAGTTCAGGAGTTCATCTAGTCTAACCCTCTGCAAAGATCAAAGTCAGCCTAATCAGGGTGCTCAAGTTTTGAGTATCTCCAAGGATGGACAGTCCACAGCCTCTCTGATCAACCTGTTCCTTTATTCAGTCACTCTCACAATAAAAAAAAACGTTTCCTTTATGTTCACATGGTATTTCCTGTATTTCAGTTTGTGCCTTTGCCTCTTGTCATCTCACTGGGCACCACAGCGAAGAGCCTGATTCCGGCTTCTTTCCTTCCCCCATCAGGTACATAACGATAAGATCCCTTCTCTTCTCCAGGCTGTACAGAGCCAGCTCTCAGCCTGTCCTTGTATGACCGAGGATCCAGTCCCTTATTCATCTTTGTGGACCTTCACTGGACTCTTTCCAGTCCATCCATGTTTTCTTGCACTGGGGAGCCCAGCACTGGACACAGCACTTCAGGTGTGGCCTCAGCAAGGCTAAGCAGAGGCAAGGATCACCTCCCTCAACCTGCTGGCAATACTTTGCCTATTGCAGCCTGGGAGGCTCTTGGCACTTTTAGATGCATCAGTTTTAAAAAATAGAAAGATGGGGTATTTTTTCTGGGTTGGTTTGGTTTTTTTACCCCTTTTCTTTCTCAGGCAATGCCTTTCTAGGTGGGTGTTGGAGTTAATCACAGCTCTAGTCCATTCTCACTTCCAAAAAATGAAGCCATTATATGTTTTTGCTGAAAGTGAGATCACAGAACAGAATAAGACTACTGTGTTAGAACCAACCACTTAGACATAGACTTTGCCTTATTGTCTTGCTATCTGGAAGTGTTTGGAATGGATTGGATTGGATGAAAATGTCCATTATAAAAAGGCCACTGCTTTTCAATATTTACCACACCGTGGTATCTGGGATACCACAGTTTCTCCCTAAGCTCACAATAGGAAATAACTATGGTAATTGTGTGGTATGGGTTGGCAAAGGTTGATTTTTCTGAATAGAAGCCATTCTAGCAACAGCACGTAACAAGATCTGCAGTATGAGTGGAGTCCTGAGTGTATTGAAAATAAAAGGTGGACACAGTCCGCTTTAGATCCCACCCTAGTAACACCTTTCACACAGGGACTGTGTGAGACTGAAATTATAGTTACTTCAGTTCCTGAACAAGTATATAAGCTACGGTTGCTCACATGAAACGTTTCTGTGTTATATTGTTCTCTTTAATTGAAATTAATGGTCCCAAGGGGAATTTTTTAAAGTACAAGTAACAGGTAAATGTTACCTCACTGGTTTTCACCAAGAAGTAGACACCTAATTGACATTTCCTCTCTGAGTCCTGAAGGCTTCTATGAAAACTTTAGATTCACATTTTATAACTTTGAATTAGAAATCATTCTTTGTAGTTTCCAGATCTGGGGTGCAAATTTTGGAGGATGTAGGTGATCAAAAATCAGTGGGACTGAGACTTCTAAGACACTTAATGGCTTTTGAAATTTTTACCCCTGAGAAGCCTTTCCCCTGCTGATTTTGGCAGCCCTCAGCCAAAATCTACAAATGAGAGTTCCTCCTCTCAGCTGCTGGCGTTCTGAGCCATTTTCTGTATAAATAGAGATCACGTGGACTTTAATAAGGTCAGGGAATGTTTTTTAAATGTCTGTGATTTTTTTTTCCTTCAAAACTTAATTTTGCCCATCTGATTTCTGTGGAAGTGGGAACAGATGCCAGAAGCTGAGAAGTCCAGCAGCTTTGTGCTCACGCTTGCAGCAGAATACTTGCAGGATTGGGACCCTCAATTACTATCACATGTAGAGTTATGTCTTGGCTCTTAGCTGAAATCTGCAAAAGCAGTCTGTTTCTTCTACCATGTCAAAGTTAGGGGTGTTTAAGGAAATATGGATGTATCTTTGCTCCATTTTTGTCTGTTCATTTGACGAGTGAGATTACTTCATGAAAGAAGGGATGCATGGGGTGCCTTCTTGAACATAAATCCTCTGGTATTGAAGCCTAATCTTAAACACCTAATTCTGTGTTTAGGCACCTTTATAACTGGTTCTTTATCTCAGAAAGGAAGTCTGTTTTTAGCAAAGTCTAACTGTTGATTTAGATTCCTCATTTTGAGACAGCAAGGCCTGGATATTTTTGCCTTGTGCCAAGAAATGAAAGAGTCAGAAGCATTTCCAGCTTTGTTGATGTCTCTTTCAGTGTGCTTAGTTCAGAGGGTACTACTTTTACCCAGTCATTGATCAGAAGAAGAGCAGTCTAAGTTTCAACCTTTCATACTGTTTATGCTGTGTTTCTAATCTGAAAAATGCGAGAGACTCACAATGACTTAGACCTATTCTCTAACATCAATCGAACTTGTTTGGAAGGGCACGGTGTTCAGGAATAATCTATGTGTATGAGCACTGAGTTTTCAGGCAGCCATGCAACATCGGAGCTGCTGTAGAAATCTGTTTCAGCAACATGGAAAAAGGTGGATTGCAGTTCCCATGCCAGGCTCCCTCTGTCCTGCTTATGCACACTAATTCATTGTACCTAAGCACTGTGTTATGTAGGGGATAGTATTCTGTCCTTTCATTAATCCTATTTGTGCTTGCTTTCTGTAAGTACTATTTTAAAATTTAGTGAGTGGTCAAGCTGCTTTAGAAAAGTAGGAAGACATTTAGCCAAAATCTTAGCGACTTTTACAGCAGTACCTAAAAAGGACTAATAAAATTATAATCCTGGTAAAGATGCTGAGAGATGCCTCTGGCAGCTTTTTATTGTGTTAGATGATTAACTGTGAAAAGAAAACAGGACACGAATTTAGGCAGACTGTAGTTTAAATACTCACAAGCCCACCTCAGCAGCGATAACACGTTACCTTGAGCTGATGTACAGGAGGAAGGGAGGAAAATGGTGCTACATGGGGAAAACAAAGACAATCAGGGCTTTCTTCTGGAGCAGCTGCAGCCAGTTCCTCTAATGGAAGTGCAAGAGCAGAAACTGGCAGCACAAGGTATACATTCGTTTTTACAGATGGCAATGCAGACAAGTTGGTAATTGAGAAGGAAGTCGAGTACGTGAGCTGTTTGACGGGGGACAGCCCATTACAGTACTTTCCTGTGTAATTGACTCAGTGAGTTATTGGAGGCAGAATTTCTGTTCCTTGAATAGGTTTCAGTTGCTGCAAAATGACATCATTATTATGCGGGAAATGCAGGTTTCCAGGTTGGGTTTTTTGGGTTTGGGGTTTTTTTTTTTGTTGTTTTGGGGTTGGTTTTGGGTTTGGTTTGGTTTTTTTTTGGTTGTGTTTTGTTTTGTTTTAACACTGTTGGTCTTAATAAAACTTCTCAGATGAAATTTTTGGGTTGCCACTGTGGAAGTCTCTGTTGTATTGCTGGTAGTCAGTGGCAAAATACACTAGAAGCAAGATCATGCCATAGTGGGGTAGCTGCTGTTTAAGGCTCTGGAAGAGGTTTAAGGATGATAATTCTGTGTGAGTTGAATGATAATACCTTAAAAATACATTTCATCTAGTAAAAGACAGTTGAATGAAACTACTTCCTGAAAAATTATACTTTGTGTAGGATGATTAAGTAAATGTTTAACTCTTTGCAAACCACATTAACGTACAGTTCCAGCAGAGAACACTTCTCAGTGTTCATTGCAAATACCTCAGACCGCAGGTAAGTCTGTGTGTATTTATTTAGTTTGTGTATATGTGTATGGCCCAGCATAAGATGACATAATATTTTTAACACAGTGTTTAAAAATCAGCTGCCACTAACTGTGGCAAGGAATCCTAACCAGCAATAAAAGATCTATCATTTCATATTTGTGCCACTGCAGGTCTTGAGGGGGAAACTGTGAAATTACCTTCCATCCTTGTTTAGTTAACGCTGTGAACTACACAATTTTCACCAATAAATGATCAAATGAATGAAAATTAGTAAACCTTTGTAAAGTGTATTGTGATTATTTATGTGGTCCTGTAGTTAAATGTGGTTCTTAATGGATGGTGAAAGTGATGGTAAATTCCTGCCTGTGGAGCTCAGGTTCTGGCTGATGGTGGGTATCTGAAGCCAGTTCCTTTCCAGTGCATTGGCAGAGGTTGGATCCGCTGTAGATTGGGGTAGGAAATAAAGGTAAGGAGATGAAGCAATTCAACAGCAAGTGATTTAGTGGCTTCTATTTTTCTTAATGTAATAATTAATTTTATCAGCCAGTGTTTTACTTTGTCAGCAGTCATGACATCCTAAACTAGTATCTTATTAAATTGTTCTTGCATAGTAAAATGGAAAGAAATTGTAGTTCACTGCCGGTGTTTTGAGGAGTTTGGGGTTTTTTTGACTAGTGAAGTTCTGCTGTCTCTAAAGGTAGCTTTACAAAATATAGGGAATTGCTACAAATGTTATGACATAATATACTCATCTGTATTTTTGCTGCTTATAAAAAATAATAATTGCAGTTTATATGCACATTAAAACATTTACTCTCCCTAAGGGATCAGGGATAACATTCTGAAAAGCTGTGTCTAGCAGTAATATTTAATTTGCTGTCTGGTCTTTTTCCCTCTGTAACCCACCCCTAATTCCTCTTATTAAAAGTCTGTAATACAGAATATATCCTACAAGGATGGTGTCTCAATAGAGCATTAAAAAATCCACTAAACTCTTTATAAGAATTAGATGTGCAATTTTAACTTTCCTAAGTTAAAATTTTTACTTTCTTCCAACCTTGCCTTTTCTAACCTCTTTCTTAGGCATCTTTTAAATAGAACTCTCTAATGTAATTGTTCTTGAAAATGTCTTAGATGAAGAGTTTAGATTTGGCACATTAAATTGACTTCAAGAGGCATCTGTTAACTCATAGCTAAGGTTGAAAACAACTTCTGCTTTAACACTTTGCTTTATGTGTTATGCTTTTTCTGACAACTTATGCTTTGGGGCCGAAAATCTGGTGTGCCTGGTCTATTCCTGAAAACTGTCCAAGTTATAAAGTGAAAAAAACCCAATGACTTTCTTTTTAATTTAGACACAGTTACAGCAAAAACATCTAAAATTTTAAAAATGTGAAACTTTATATAGTTGTGGCTGCTTTCATAGTTGAGAGAGAAAGCAGTTTTGATTAAACACATTCAGAAAGTTCTGAGTGCCCCTGAAGCCTAATGAAATGAGGGCTGAAAGATTCCTTTCCCATCCTAAACAGAAGGAAGTAACTCTTAGTCCAATATCCAGGTGCTGCCAGCTGCCCAGGTTTTAAACTTCAATTAATCTGAGCCTCAAGAGAACTAAATAGCTCCTCATAATAAGGACAATACCTGGAAATACAAAGCAGGTGTTAACAAGAAACTTCTACATATTCACGCAGTGCAAATGCAACATACACAGATGTAACCATGAGTGCATGATTTCTGAACTGTGGGGTAGCAGATTTTTTTATTCTGTGAGACATGGATAGTTGTAGTCCCTGTCTTTGTCACTGGAAACAGATCAAGCATATAGGTAACAGTTATGATTTCTCTGCACCTAGTGTTCTGGAGCTGTGATTACAACATGCTCTATTTCTGCATGGTGGGAAAGCAAGAGATGGTAAAATCCACTCAAGCTTCATCACATTATCTTTTTGTGATGGGAAAGTGAAAGTAATCAGCAAAAAGACAAGTTTTGTTGTGTCCAAATCCAAGAGGGTGATGTAAGAAAAATGCTTGGCTGATGCTTGTGGAGCCTATTTGAGTTTCTAAAAGCATCTTCTGGCAGAAATTTTGAAAACAGGATGTATTTGGCACTAAGCTGTTGCTTAGTCTAGCTTGCTAAAAAGTCACAGTTCCTGAGCAGTGTTTCTGGCTGTGCTTTTGAAATATATATTTTGCAACATGAAGTTCCATTGAAGTAATAACTGAAAGTTCTGTACATTTTAAAATATATTTTGTGTAACTTTGGAGTGCAGTGATGCTCCTGCATGATTACGAAGTTCAAAATCATGTGAACCATAGGGTCATCTTCTTAAAATCTAGGAAGTTTTAGTATTTATGAAAAAGAAGTGGCTGATCCTGTCACAATGCTTCAGTGAGTTACTTGTTATGGTATTCTTTGTTGGTATATTGCTTAGCAGAAAACATTACTAATAATATCCTTGTTTCAGTGAGGTATTATTAAGTAGTGAAAATCATTTAAGGAGTTAAAAAGGAATTAGGCATTCAGGCTTGACGATGTGTATACCAAGTTTCAGACTTGTTCAATTTGAAACGGTCAAGATATGAAACCATAAAAAATGTGAGTAAATACTGTGCACATCAAGGGTTGTTATGCAATTACATGCTTTCAGCATGGTTCTTACTGAGGGAAAACAGTTAGTAGAGAAATCTACAGGACATGTTCAGTGAATAATTACAAACTTTCATAACTTAGCTACATAAAAATAATAATCCACTTCTTGCTTTGCTGCTACTAAAATACTAAAATGAGTGCATACTTTTTTTTCCCCAGAGCAAAGCAACTATGATTGTGTATTTGTTAGAACGTTATCTGAAAAACCTGAAATCCGCTCTGCCCCTCATCCCCTAGTTTTGGCCCATCTCCAAATTATAAACAGCTGAACTGATTTAAATAAAGTTTTCAGTACCTAAAAGGCAAAAAAAAAGTTACATCTGGGCTTACAAAAACATGTGCCAAGTTTCAGCCCAATGTGATTTGAGTCAACTGTGATATTAAACACCCAGACCTAGGAACTGGACTGGAAATAGAGACAGGCTTTTCACTGCACTGTCCCCTTTAGGATTTGGGATTTTAATGTGGTTTTAAGGCTCCAGATGATTAAAGCTTGACTTAATAGATACATATTTCAGTTATTTAGACCCTTTTGGTTTATTCTTCCAAGGACGTTCAGGAAATTTTCATGGATAAATACAACTAGCACTAGTGGCATTGATTGAAGACTGAAACCTTTTTACCTGTAGTTAAAACCCTCCCATGACTAGTTATGTCAACTTAACATTTTCTGGGATCATCTTAAGAGATTAACTGCTGTAAGTAGATGTTCATATTTGAAAAAGAGCTTGTTTGGGTTTTTTTTCTGTATATTTTATTTTAAGAAAGTGTATTGGTTTAAGAGAAGAGGACTACAGGCACTGCAGGCTTTTAAAAAAAGCCTCCATTTTTTTCTTGCGGACATGATCAAAATTTCTCAGGTGTAGTTTGACAGGCAGGTCTGTTCTCTGGTTAGTGGCATCTGGGAGTCAGGAATATTTATTACAGATCTGCTACAGTCCTGTTTCACTGCAGGAAATCCCTTCTAAAGCTGTGTCCCCTGACTTTAAAAAGATGTTTCATAACCAAAATGGTCAATAAAGCAACAGCATTTAAGTTTTTCCAGAGGTGATTTAATTATTAATTTATGAAGAAGTAGGTAGGGGAGGAATCACTGTTGATTATCCTGTAAAATGCTTAAATAATGCAGAAGCAAGAGAAGGTAAAGAAAGATAAGATGCAACACTTAGAACAGCACCTAAGATGAATTTATGTACTTTGCATTAAACTTAGGAAAGGATGTTTATCTGGAATACTTTGACTTTTTAAATAGATAAACAGTTTGTAAGTACAGATGTAAAGTACAGGCGCAGGTATTTGATACATAGAGCTACTAGGAGGTATTTTGTAGATTATTGTCAGCTGTAGACATCATGTTATTTCAATGCATCTAATGTCCAGTTTGAATCAGATCTTTGTTCAAAAAAGAAAAAATGAGTTACTTTTGTCAGTGTTTTAAATATAAGCTATGCTATTTCCATAGCATTCAATGAAGATTTCAGCATTATAACACTTTCCGCCACCATGTGTGCAAATGCAATGTATAAACTGGACTACTCTCTCTATATTTTAAAAGTCATCTATGACTTTGTAGAGGGTATTTCCCAAACTCAAGGAACACAAAAAGAAATGAACAAGTGGAAAGACTGACTCTGAATAAAACCCCACTGGTTAATACAACACACCAAGAAGACATAGGCCATCTGACAAGTAGAAATGGAAAGGAACAGTTCTGCAGTTTTATCTGAATCCTGGCCATATACAGTCATTTCCAGTGGAAACTTCTCACCCTTCAAGTGTACCAAATTGGGGTTAGTTTAGTGAAGCTTTTATTGTACTCTTAAGGAAAATATTTCAGCAGCCAGGTGAAGTTGTGCAAGGATATGTAACCACAAAAAGAAATGGGAGCTTCCATGTGCTTGCAGACAAGGACACTTTCCCAGAGTGAGCTGCATCTCATATACACAGTTTGTTAGATGTTTGCTGAAGGACATCAACTACCGTTTAGTTCTCCCCTTAGCCAAATTGAGAAAAACATAGTATATTACTGCTTCTGATTTAAGAGACAAAGTAGGGGATGATGTAAGGGGGTGAGAGAGCGATTATCTTGACGACAGTCTCGATTTTATTGTATCACTTTAAAGTAGCATAACCTGCTGTACTAATGAAATTGTGTTCTTGGTTTAAAAGGGCAATTGTTAGCCTGACTTTGTGCTCACTGAAAACATTTCCCCAATCTTGTTAAATTATTGCACTCATTTCAGATTTTTATGACTATGCAGCTTACCAACCCTCGTTTCTTTACGTTTCATTCATTTTCCTTGTATTGATGATTAATGGAGGATGTCGAATGTTAGAGTGAGCAGGCATCAGCAAATGCAAGATCATAATTAGTTTAGCTGACGAGGGCCTCTGATAGCACTTGCATCTGGATGGAAAAATTACCCTATAGGGAACTGGCTACTCACCAGGTCTTTTTAGTGATACATTGTGAAACACTCGATGAATCAAATGCCCTTTCAATGCCAAGAAAGTGTTCCAGTCTTAGAAGCCAAAATTATGTCTGCAGAAAGCTTTCCATTTGAAATGTATCAGAGTACAATTATAACCATTGTATTTTCTTGGCATGAGCACCAGTCTTCTACAGTATGGACTAAAGTTAAATAAATTACTTAAATTTTATGAAACCCTGAAATATTTACTTACAGTGTTAGTAATTTTTAATTTATAATAAAATTAGTTTTCACTCAGGCTGTTTTTCCCTGTACTCACTCATTCTTATCTTAAATGCAAAAGGTTTATTATTGATTTTTTCCCTTTGCGAAAAGGGAACAGGGTTGAAATTCAGATTTTCTTTTCAGCAAAAGAATTCCATTTCCTCCTTATTAGTATTTATGCCCACAAACACTGCCTGACTTTTGTTTAAATGAGAAGTTTAATGAAATCGTTACTCTGTAGAAAGAATTTAACAAGCAATACTCATAAACTTGTCTACTTTTAAATATTCCTGGATCATTATGAAAGCTGATGAATGCACAGCTCAGTCTGGTTAAGAATCAATTTGCATTTAGGAAAGTTATACTGTGCTTTTCTTTGCCTGACTAAAACAAAATAAATAAATCTATCCATCGATGAGACAGTGCTTTCAGGGGTTCCGAGTAAAGTTCAAAAGAGGTCTCATTAAGAATACTGTACTTTTATTTGTTAGGCAGAGGTTATTCCTTGTTTATAGTGGGCTGTGGGAAATATATAGTAGCTTATACTGATTTTAGAACTCAGTAGGAAAGACTGGAACTGAATATCATGTATTTAATTAACAAAGTATAATCTCTGTTAAAGGAATTAGTATGACACAAACTGTAACCAATTGAAATGGTGGTGTTTCAGAATTCTTGTTACCAATCACACTTAAAAATCAAGCAAACTAAAAAGAAGTAATCTGTTGTGAAATGTGGTCAACAAACCAGGAGAAGTTTACAGAATGTTCTCTGTCAGCTTCCAGAGGGTTTTTTCAGAATTTGCTGTTTAGAAACCATCATTAAATGCACAAAACCTGAAGTTCAAAAAGTTAAAGCTGTTATTCTGAAAAAGGCTTTGGTGTTTCACACACCTCATCCATCACTCTAGGGTTAATTATAATGAAAATCAGTGGTGCCTATTAAGCACAATTGAACCTGACCTCATTATGGGCAGTGTGGTTTTATACTGTCATTGTTGCCAGTCTAGAGACAAAACTCCTGTGTTGATTTGTCCTAACTCTGCAGCTCATGTGACTCACCTCTGACCTGTTTTTTTTTTTGTGTGTGTGTGTGTGTTTTTTTTCTTTTTCTTCCCTATTTCAGAGACGTAGAGGCTCGGGTGTTTTTTGTGCCAATTGCCTGACCACAAAGACCTCTCTCTGGCGAAAGAATGCAAATGGTGGATATGTATGCAATGCGTGTGGCCTCTACCAGAAGCTTCACTCGGTAGGAAGAACTTACTGGTTTGTTCAGAAAAAAAGGGGTTATACAGCTAAGTTGGGCAGCTGTGGTCTTGTCTGGTTGTGTGATTAGTACCACTCCCTGGCCTGCAGTTAATTTCCTAACGGGGTTTTGCTGTATGGTCACTTTGGGATCAGATGTGATTCATTATGAAACAGGCTGGGATGCTGTGGGTAGATGTGTTTGAGATCACCAGTGATGCATTTAATTATTTTGATAGAAAATAAGGGGAAAATTATTTCTTTTCTGGGAATTTCATTTAGAGTCATACAATATGTTGTGATGAAAGCTCTCTAAATTCAAGAGCCCTCATGTTCATAATAATAATAATAATTGAAAAAGACTCTTAGATCACATCTATATCAAAAGTGTCCCTTTCTGTGTTTTTTGTTTTCTTTCATGTCTTTTCCCTCCTTTATTCAAGACAGTAAATTTCCTGGAGAGTGGTGGAGTTTTTTTATTCATATTTCTACAGTTTTTATAGTCTACTGGAGGATTCTGAAATAACTCAATGAGGAAGCTACTCACTTGATGACACTCATCACGTGGTGAGGGGAAGGTTCAACATCCCTCAGGATCAGGCAGGGAATAAGTCATAATCATGGATTGTCTATATTGCTTTTCATATTATTGACACTTGACTTGATCCTGAAAGATGTTGAATGCTCTGGTCCAGGTCCAAGAAAGCCATACTTAAGTGTTTCCTTGGATCAGTGCCAAAGTGCTCAGAACATTTTAAGACTCGCTAGTTAAATGTCATCCCCAGTATCTTTAATAGAAGCACATGGGAGAGTCAGGTGACCAAGATTTTTCTCTTAATTATTTTTTGCAGCATTCCCATGAAGTTAAAAAGTGTTACTATTTTTCAGAAATAGAAACCGAGGCAGCCTTCTGGGAGTTTGCCAAGGCAACATAACAATTGAAGCTCAGAACCCAAATAAGAAATCTGTGTTGTGGCTGACAGTGTGTATCTTTTAAAACTACTTCTCAGAAATTCCATTTTCAGGAATAAAACAAATCCACTTAGAAAATGGCATTTCAAATACATTAGGACTCCCAAGTGCCTATGCCTATTTCTCTTTATAAGATTCTAAATCAATTAGTAGTTTCTGTGAATTTTAGCCTTGGTCTTGTGTACAGGCCGTATAACAATCCTATTTACTCAAGATCCAGACTATTTAGTAAAAAAAGAAAAATATTCCAATTTCCAAATGCAGAAAGACCATCACCAGTCTGAAAAGTTATCTCTGTTTGACCTGTGCTGTCATTCTGATGTCAAGAGCTGTTTTTAAGCTCCAGAACAACCAAGACAGTCAGGTTGCATCTGAACTGGAGAAGATGGCATCATCTCTGGCCAGCATCTTGGCCAGGTCTCTGTGAAAGTATATTCTTCCTGGAGATCTGTCAAAATTGCAAATATAATATCTAATTTTAAGAAATTGATCTGTGGTGAGCATTTACAAAGATTTTAACAGTTTGTCTTTTTAACATGAATTTGGTGTTTGAGTCTAGTTATTTGTAATGCTTCATTCACAGCTTCCATTTTCCTTTTCTGTAATACACATTTCTAAAATATAGTGTTTGACCTTATCATGATTATTAGCATCACTTATTGTACAGATAAAAGCTATAAGAATCAGTTCTGAATTAAATCACAAAGCTCAGATTATTCTTACAAACAAGTAGGAACAAAATAACGTGCTTCCAAAAAAATAATTAGCAGTACAATGTCAAACTTTATTTCATGCATATACAAATCAAGAAGCTGACATTTTTAGCTCCACTGTTCAAGCATGGCAATAAGCTGTCATTCAGTGCACACTTGACATTAATATTTTCAATTGAACTTTGACCAAACAAATGCAAAAAACTTAATTAAGCCTTCACTCTGCTGTGGTAGAATAGCTACTCCATTGTAAATTGGAGTCTGAAATAACCAAACAAATCTCTCCTTTGGGACACCCTTTGAGACATGCAAAGTGATGTTCTTTAGACTTGACACCAGAAAGATGAGTATTTCCTCTATCTGTCTGCCTGTCTGTCTCTTCATGAAAAAAATACAGTAAGTATTTGTCATGTAGTTTTTGTAATTAAGGAGTTTAGGATAACACAGTTTTTTAGGCACATGTCTGAAACTATAAAAATTCAAGGGAATAGAACTGCTTCTTTTTGTGAGCCACCCTGTTAAATTGTACTATGCTACACAGCTGAGTATAATTCACCCATAGTGGGTTTGCACATTTCATAGCTCCCTTTTGATTGGATTATCACGAACTAGAACTACTGTCCTCATTAACTCAAGAATGTGTATAATAGACTTATTTTAGGGCCCCTTTTTTACTTGTATTTCATGAGAATAAAAATCTACTAGGTTGGTAGTAACTGACAAATGTTAATATGGTAGTGATTTCTGCCATGAGTCACATTTCCATTTCCATGATAACCTTGAATAATTATTCAATATGTTTTCAAAAATGCTTAATCTGTCTGGAGGTCATTTACATTAAACTTGCCAAGCTTTTCACATTTCTCTCCTCTGATTCAGACAACTGTGTTAACAAATGTTTAATGATACTCCAATGGTCAATTAATAAATTAGTTTTAGTGTTAAAAAATAAGTTCACTGCAAATATGTACACAATATTGACATTTGCTGACTGAGACAGCTATATCCCTTGTTCCCAGAATACTGAATTATTATTGTGATGCTGTTCCTCATTTTTTAATAGCTCTTACTTGGTCATGGAAAGCTTCATTTTGTTCCATAGTGGTTACTTAGCCACATCCTTGGACGAATTCAGTGAGCAGTTAGAGCATAATGTTCTAGGATTAGACATACCTGATCTTTTAGTGGAGAAGTCATTTCAATTTCCCCTGCTATCTAAGAAGTCTAATAACAATAATTTAATGAACAATGTTGAATTTTGTGATCATACTCAGTACTTTATATATAATACATAATTAAGGATCATTTTAAAAGTAAAGTTCTGGTAACATGTCCACTATTTTCTAGATGTAATATCCCACTGAAAATCAAGAAAATAGCTTAAATATTTCTGTCTGCCTTCATTGCAACTAAATACAGAATTTCTATCTGCACCTTAACTATTATGAATAAAGAATATGTGAGTAGCTTTACTCTACTGAATTGTCTGCTTTAATCAGCTAAAGACTAGATGGATGAGTGCAGTCTTTATATGCTGAAGAATTTTTAAGTTAGACCTACAACCTTTAAGTCCTCATGACAAATCTACAACTTTGAAGAGCCAGAGCTGCAAACAGATGCATGAGTGTCCTTAGTCACTGGTATGAAGATGTTTCTTTTAACTGCTTCTACAATCAGACTTCATACCTGCATCGTGAAGAGTAAGACCAAAAGTATCTGCAAACTATTGAAAGGTTATCTGAAAGCCATATGAAAAATTTCTGTAGCATATAAATAAAAGTTTAATGAGAGCAACATCAACAATATTATAAGGTCTCACAAAGCATGTCAGTATGACAGTGCTAACATTGTCATAAAAGGTGAGGAAATTACACTGAGCTAGTCATAAACAGTATATGCTTATGCATGTTAATTGGCTATTAATTGTGCAAACCATAAGCTTTATTCGTATAGAATTTACATAGAAAATATTCTAAATTCATCTTAACATGGTTTTGCCTCAACTTTTATCTGCTTGAGGTGCTCTTTTCTGTGAAGTTTAAAATTTGCTTGTTAAAACTCTAAATCAAAGCGTGTATTTCTTCTGATTCGGGTTTTTAATAGAAAATAAAATCTTAACAAGTAGCTACATTGCCTAAAATGCAGTTAACAATTAAGAATAACCCAACCTCAGGAAAATAAATAGGTGAAAGAGGGGACTAAAATGGCAAGTCAAGAGAAACTAGAACTCTACAACTAATAGAGTGCTCTTCCAGCTCTAGATATTTTTCTATTAATTCAAAGTTATGAATATATATAAATTATGTTACATTTGTGCCACATATTGTTTTGGATAATGACTATACACCAAAATATGATCTGCACTTTAAAACAATGTTAAAAATAAATTTTCCAAATGAACATATAAGTGGAATACTGTCTGGGGCACTTTTCTGGCTTCCAACCAGAACAGGATTATGTGTGCATTTGGATGAGACAAATGGCAACTGCCAGCAGACAAAACTGAATGACTTCTAGGTAGTTTTTGTTGTTTTAATATCCGCCCAGTAGAGCAACACATACCAGCCTTACAGCACCATCTTTCATTCACATACCATTGCCTTCCTGTTGAGGGGCCTTCCAAAGAGGCTTGGCTTTTGACCTTCCTTATGCTACTTTTTTTTTTGTTTTTTTCCTTCATGCAAAAGTATTTTCAGTTCTCATGTGGAGAAGTGACAAATGGAAACAGAAGTCCTCACTTGGCTCTTGCCTCTGACTCTTCCATGACTTTTTTTTCTTTGCAGACCATTTTTCCCCACTTTTGGGGGATGCCTTCTCTCCCTCATGACTTTATAACACAACATTGGTAACATTTAAAAAGAAATACAGTAGCGATGAAAGAGGGGGAGTTGGTCTCAAAGTCCCAGGTAGACATTTTAGTGCATGGGAAAAGTTTTCCTGGGTTTTCTTCTCCATCTTTCTTAGTTCCTTTCCAGCCACCATCATCCCACTCACCACCACAGTGGACTTGCAGCCCTTTTGCTAGGTGACAGCAGTGGTGGTCAGCAAGCCCTGTATTTGCTTGCATTTTCTATCTGTGTCAGAGGGGGGTTGGTATCAAGGTGTTACTCAGTTCTTGTCGTAGTGTGATCTGTGCAAACTCCTGCTCTGGTGACATGATGCATAGAATAATGGTAGTGCGTAGGGCTGTGCATCTCCCATCTTGCCCTCAACACCCACTTTCAGTACATCTGCCCCAGAATTTTTCAGGACTAAGGGGTAATAAATGTTTTGACAGCTTGGATGCTTCATGCCTTTTAGAATAAAAAGGTATAGTATGTCTGAGGCAGTTGACTTAGTTTGATAAAACAAACCAATTCATAGTTTACTTTCAGCATGAGGGGCCAGGAACCAGCATTTGGGTTGAAATTGGGTCATTCCCATAAAGCTAGTATAATATAGCTCTTCACAAAGGAAAAGATAAATTTTCATGTGTGGTCTCGTAGATTTTTTTAATATGTCTTTCTTTTTTCCTTTTGTTCATTATTTGTGTGTTCCATACAGACTCCCAGGCCTTTAAACATCATTAAGCAGAACAATGGTGAGCAGATCATTAGGAGACGAACAAGAAAGCGCCTTAACCCGGAGGCACTTCAGGCTGAGCAGCTAAACAAACAGCAGAGGGGTAGCAGTGAGGAACAAGTCAATGGAAGCCCCTTAGAGAGGAGGTCAGAGGATCATTTACCTGAAGGTCATCAGAGAGAAATTCATCTTTCCAGCCTCAGTAAATATGAGGCCCCAGGTTCATTGACTAAAAGCCATTCTGCTCAGCAGCCAATATTGGTCAGCCAAACTCTGGATATTCACAAAAGGATGCAACCTTTGCACATTCAGATAAAAAGTCCTCAGGAAAGTACTGGAGACCCAGGAAACAGTTCATCGATATCAGAAGGGAAAGGAAGCTCAGAGAGAGGCAGCCCGATAGAAAAATACATGAGACCTGCGAAACACCCAAACTATTCACCACCTGGAAGCCCTATTGAAAAATACCAGTACCCACTCTTTGGACTTCCGTTTGTACACAATGACTTTCAGAGTGAAGCTGACTGGCTGAGATTTTGGAGTAAATATAAGCTGTCTGTTCCTGGGAATCCACACTACTTGAGTCATGTGCCTGGCCTACCAAATCCTTGCCAAAACTATGTGCCTTATCCCACCTTTAATCTGCCTCCTCATTTTTCAGCTGTTGGATCAGACAATGACATTCCTCTAGATTTGGCGATAAAGCATTCCAGACCTGGGCCAACTGCAAATGGTGCCTCCAAGGAAAAGAGCAAGGCACCACTAAATGTAAAAAATGAAGGTCCCTTGAATGTAGTAAAAACAGAGAAAGTTGATAGAAGTACTCAAGATGAACTTTCTACCAAGTGTGTGCACTGTGGCATTGTCTTTCTGGATGAAGTGATGTATGCTTTGCATATGAGTTGCCATGGCGACAGTGGACCTTTCCAGTGCAGCATATGCCAGCACCTTTGCACGGACAAGTATGACTTCACAACTCACATCCAGAGGGGCCTACACAGGAACAATGCACAAGCTGAAAAGAATGGAAAACCTAAAGAGTAAACCTTAGCACTTAGCACAATTAAACAGAAATAGGTTTCCTTGATGGGAATTCAATAGCTTGTAATGTCTTGTGAAGACCTATAAAGCACTTCATATAGAGAGCATGCCTTATCCAATATTAAATCCCTTGTTATTTTCTTTTTTTTTCCTTTTTCTTCTTTATTTTTTCCTTTTGTTTGGTTGTTGTTTTTTCCTTTTGTGGTTTGTTTGTTTGTTTGGTTTTTTCCTTTTAAATAAGTGGGTTACCAAGAAAAAAAGAACAGTTGGATGGTGGCCAGAAGGGGGAGAAGATAATTATATGGGACACAGCCCACCAAAGCTAGCCAGAATGCAGTGAATCATGGCAAATAACCTTGAGAAAATTATACTGGACAATTAATATCTTTGCTGTTGTGTAAAAGGCATAACTGGCAAGAGTGCAAAGATGTGTATATGCATATACTGCTGGAGGGGTATAGTAAACATATGCACATTGTATACAAGAACTAGACTTGTTAAATATACAGATGTTAAAAGGTCATTTTCTTTAATTTGGGCAAATGTCTGCCCTACAACATGCCTTAGGATCACTTTGTCCTCAAAGCTTTGGCAGCAATTTCATCTAAATGTTTCTCAGACTCAGCTAATTTTTAGCTACCATTTTATCACTACATTCTTTCTGGCACACTCTAGTCTAGGAAAACCATTTTGTGCAAGTGAAGTCTCTTAATACAGAAGCCACACTCCATGTTTCAATTTGCATAGAGCAAGGTAACCTGCTGTATTTTATTTTAATATATTTTTAATATATTACATTTCTAAACGTTGAAGTCTAAGGTTACTTCTCCACAGGCTTAATATTGCTATACATACCAGTCAATCCCTTCAGTAGACTTATACCAGCTTTTGCTAAGTAGCATTAAATGTCTTCATAGTACTTTTTAATACTTAAAGCTTTGTAAAAACTATCCATGAAGGGAAAGCTCCTCAGCATAACTGCTCAGGGAAATAGGGCTAAATAACTAAATATTAAATAATTGGTTAAAGGTGCTGTTAGACGAGCCTCCATGCTTGCTACAAGGGTGTACAAGAACTGACTTTAATCATTTTCATTATAGTGTCCCAACCAGTAGTTTATTATTTTGCCACAGGGATGTAGAAGATATTACAAGCTACTGGATGCACTGTCAGATTAACTTATTTCATTAAAGAAGTTGGGAGAACAAATAGAAAAAACCTTATTTTTCTAGTAAATATTAATGTATTACATTTCAAATAATGGTGCCTGACATATTGAATAATTATTTTCTACAGTGTACGTATGCAACAAAGATATTCCATCATGCATTAGAGTCAGTTCTGGCTCTGCCTCGCTGTTTACATTTGCAAATGTAGCAAACAAGGTAATGAAGCAACTATTTCTATTGCAGTAGGTATCTTTTTTTCTGTGTGTGTGCATTAAAGTTGTAAACGATAACATGAAATGAATGAAATTTGTTGATATTAATGGTATGGAAAAACAAGAAGGAAATGAAAATATTTTTATGCCTACTTAGGAAAAAAAAAAGGGTAGCACTATTCATTCCAAGTACTTTTGTATTCTTAAGCTCTTAACTCACATTGTTATGCTTAAAATGATAAACATATATCCTCTTTTTATTGCTTTGTCTGTGTTTCAGAAGAAACATTTCAGAAATTATTTTGATAAGTGCTGTTTGACGATGCAGCACTGATGTTTTATTGCATTCTGTAGTAGCATTGCACTCCATTTTTACAATATTACGCAGTTGCTTTTTTGTTTTGTTTGGGTTTGTTTCTTTTTCGCAGTGCAGGGTCTTAGTTCCTTACAGTTGGATGGCAGGTGTAGGTCAATTGGTTCATGAATGTTGCAGCGAATGAAGTTTAAAATGTCTTTCTGATATTATGTTGTCTTTTATTTCTCCATTCATGCATTTTATTTTTTAAAATGTTCTATAAAAATATCTCTGGACTAAGTCCTAACTTGAGATTATATGTAAAGGGTCCTATTCTGATCTCACTTACATGCCGCCTTTCTCAGATTTTCATGTAATTGAAACTAAAGCATCATAAAAAAAGTTCTTGTATTTAACTTACCTGAATCTCACTACTCTCCCTTCTAGAATTTGGTGCACTTATAAGAAACTTAACCAGATAGACAGGGAGGTGGAAGATAAAGGGAGAGATGATAGGAAATGTCTTATAGGGGTTGGCAGAATGAAAACCAGGGAGGAACTGGCCTAAATGTTCAGCACTTTGATAGTCTTTTGAAAAATAGTGTGCCTACAGCAGCCAGGAACAAACATCACCGTGCATGAGAAGCACTTCTACAACTGATCACCAGAGGTCTTGCTGACCTTGGCCGTATTTTGTTACAGTTTCACAAAGATGAAATGTTATTGCATAGTTTGTCTGATTTGTTAGGCACAGACAGGCTATTGTTCAGCGTTAGGCTTGCATTCCTTCCTGCTCCACCCATTGCTTCTATACTGCTGAGCAGCATATGGAGAGTCCCACTCAATCTGTTCACAGTTGAGTTCTATAACCCTCCAATAGTGTTCTAGGTTAGCAAAGGATATTGGGCCACATTCTTCTTCTTCTATGTTTTAGGTGAATCTCCAGCTTGATACCAGTGCCGGACAAAGTCTGGTTATGTTTTTACTATTGTTCTCCAATAATAAGTTCTGACTTGGTTTATGTGGATTTATTTTGTTGGGTATTTTTCTGTTTCTTTTTTTTTTCTGTGGGGACTGAAATAGATTGCCCTCGTTTTGTTACGTCAGGGTCCAGTGTGTGTCTTTTTCAGCTTTTCCAAGAAACATGTTAGACTCACTAAGCAGTGATTTTTATCGGCTTCAGAGGTAGCTGCCTGCCGGTTTTCAGTAGGTACTGGTTTGACTTACTTCATCTAAGGCTTACCAGTTCCTGTGGCTTCTTCACTGACAGAAGCTGCATCTTATGGCAAAATATTTTAGGGGGGACATGTGCATTGTGAGATTTGAGCACCACCCTGTACTTTATAACACCTCTTGCTAAACTCAAAAGCAGAGGCCAATAACAGGAAATACACAAACCAGGGTTTGGGGATGAGAAGAAATGAAATCTTAGGAGTGCAAAGAACAAGACAGGTTTTTGAATGTTAGTATTGCACACCTAGAAGGTGCAAATGAAAAAGTTCATTGTTCTTGCCATGACATATTGAGATGTTCTAAGATTTCTACTTTGTAAGTAATGGGATTTTGCCATAGCCTGTTCTCTTTGATTGGGGTGGGGGGAGCACAGTTTTTTTTCTGAACAAAAGAGAGGTGACTCCATCCCTCTTCCAGACCCCTTCACAATGGAAAGAAAAAAAAAAATCCTGGCATTGAAAAAGAATAATCTTATTTAATAACTCTCAGATGGTAACCAGTGTTAGCACACATAAGTAATTACTGCACCCACTGTATTTAGATCAACTTAGAGCACTAAAAATTGAACTTTGAAATAATGCTTTTTTTTTTTTCTCAATTTCTCAGTGTCTTCAAGGTGTGGTACTTCTCTTACTAAGGAATGGTAGTTTGAGATTTTAAAATGTATCTTAAATTGGACCACAAAAGAATTAAATGTTTCAAAACCAGAGTGTTTGTGGTGCCCATCACTAATCAGACTGCAGAACAGTGTTTCCATTAACACTCTTGTAACTGGAACCATCATGCAGCATCTTCTGCAAACTGGGCTGTCTCTAAACTGTCACTTCATGGCTTTTACTCCCTAGATTAATTCAATGGGAGATGAAGACTTTAGAGAGCACAGTTTGCATTCAGGTGCTAAACTCAGAGTGCTTTGAAAAAGAAGTTTTGCACCTAATTTCCACTATGCTGATGAAACTACTCCCTTAATTTTTCATTGACCATCAAGGAAGGGGGAGGAGCACTGAATACCTGCATCACAGTTTTGCCTAAAAAATTTACTGCTGCTGCACATTGTGACAGTTTCAAAGAGAGAGAACATAAGAGACATCTCAAAAAGTTGAGGCATGCCATGGGTGAGAGTTTATGTTTTCAGTTAAGAGGCGCAGCAGGGCAAAAGTAACTGATGCTAATTGTATACAGTGCTGAAATGTAGTGGTTCTGCAACGCGGAGACCTGATTTGGCAACTGTGGATTAGTACTTAGTTCAGGGACAGATTTTCAAGTCCATCTTTGGACTGGACAGTGTTGCTTTGTAGTCAAAACTACTTGCTTTATGTGCTAAGGATGTTGTCTACCATCTGCTTTTTTTGCTCACAATGTCTAAATATATTCCCGTTCTTGCTCCTGTATTGATTTTTCTTGGCTGACTTAACACGCTAATTTCTAATACCGGTCAGGAAAAGCCAAAGAGATTAGAAGTTCAGTTCTGTTCAGCCAGAAGGGTAGATATATTTCCTTCTGCTTCTGTGGAAACAGTTATGCTTGGCAAAGAATAGCGAGCAATTTGTCAGCATATCCCAAATGTGATAGATAAGTGAGAAATCCCTTCTAAACTTTTCTGTAAAAGTGAAGATGAGCCAAGAGGAATGATTTACTTAATTTCTTCACCTCAGAATAGGATTCCTCTCTACCCTCTTCATCACAATTCCATTTTATTCAGCCAGCTCTGGAAAGCTCTCAGTTGATGAGATGCTACCTATAGAGGAATCACATCTACACCAATTTACCTCTTTCTTAGAGGATAAAAGACAGTATTTAATGGCTGCCTGCCAGATAAATACCACTTTCATTTGATCTTTGAGTACACTTAGTACAGCAAAAATTCTTAGAATAAACATTGTAACAGCAACCAGAGTGTTCCATTCCTATCATCTTGGCCTCTGAGCTATATGTAGAAGGAGAACAGGAGAAAAGGAAACATCTCAAAATGCCATTGTAAATTTAGCTTATAGAAAACTCACCAGCAGGAAAAAAAAAAA
>VWZY01004516.1:304135-315161 GCA_013399075.1 Chloroceryle aenea | reverse complement strand
AAAAAGAAAAAAAAAAAAGTACTTCATAAAGAATGACTTCATGTTGCTAAAAACCATCATTAAACTTGTAGCCCTGATTTGACTTTAGAATGTTGGCTCTTAATGTTTTGTCCTTACAACACATGGGTGTGTTTTTTGTTTTGTTTTGTTTTGGGTTTGTTTTGTTTTGGTTTATTTTGGTTTTCATAGTGCATGTTCATTTCTACTCACAAACATGTTCTTGGTGTATTTCTTATGCAAACAATCTTCAGGCAGCAAAGATGTCTGTTACATCTAAACTTGAATAATAAAGTTTTACCACCAGTTATAAATCAGATTCATGTCATTGTTTCTGGGGAGAATGTAATGTCATAGTGTCACAGCACCATAGAAGGGGCTGGGGAGGAAAACGGTCCAGAGTTGAGCTGTTCTGAGAGCATGACAGGGCCTGACAGCATCCATGAGTAATGGCTGGTGAATACAGCTGAAAGGCAAAGGCAGCATTGCCCAAACAGTAAATGAATGAAAAGAGAGGAGCTCCTTCAAAAAAAACAGACTGACCTTATTGTGGTCCTTCTACATTAAGGACTCTAGATGTGATCCAAAACTCATTTGAGTCAATGACAGGATTTGGAGTGAAAGTCTGTTTGTGGGGTTTGAACTTTTTTCAATATTCCAGCAGTCTGTAATACATTATTGGATTTATTTTGCTGCCCCAAAGAGGAGTAAATATTGGAATAATTTAGAGAAATTATGTAAGAATGGCTTATACTGAAAAGTGATCAGTACCCCAGGCTTACCAGTTCTACATTTTACACAAAGTGGTCTTTAAATAATCCCTGATACTCAGGACTGTGCTTTCACATCATGCCCACAACTCTTCAAGGAAAACCTGATTGCTCCCATCACACATGTCACTGACCCAATGGTTACTCAAGAACATCAGGTTCTACCTACAACATTGCCGCCACCACCACTTCCGACAGCAACCTTAGGAGTTTCCTCAGAGATCCTGAATCACAGCACTGACCAAATCAGCTCAGCTTGGCATTTGTGTTTGGATGAGCTCACAGCCCAGGGTGGTATGGCTCCTAGCCATCATTTCCATTATGCTATAATTTCCTTTCTCCCTAGGTTTTGTCTCATCTCCATGGTTGAGAGACCGTTCTAAAGTAATACAAAATGGAAAACTCTGTTTATAATTTTAGAGTACAAACATTCTAGACCTTAATTTTCAAAGCACTGTGCCAGAAATAACTTCCCCCTGCAATTCATTCTTCCAGTGAATTCAGATGTAATCACTATGCATTGTCAGTCTCATTTTTAATAATCTCAGGAAAAAAAAAAAAGAGACTGGAGTAAAGAAAAGAAAGGGTTAAAAAGCTTTCAAAGGCAGGGGGGGCCAGTTCTGGAGACATGAACTTCATGCTTAAACATGCATTTTGAAGATGCTATATGCACAAGCTGATCAATATGCTTTGTGTAAGACTGTACACTTTATATACACTTTATATATTGGGAAGAATATATATACACTCTCTATACATGAGAGAGAGATGCATACATTTGCATTAATGCAGAAAGAAAAAGCTTATACATGTACAGAGAAAGAGTTAAAATTTTTAAATCAAGTAATGTTTTAGGCACATCTTTTGAGGATATAAAGTTTTAATCCAAATTTATGATCTTGTTATAAAACTATCCCTGACCAATGCTCTGTGTCTTTAATCAGAATTAAAAACTTCAGTCTTGTACTTCTGTCTCCATATACTTAAGTGAGCTCATAATTGTAGGAGCTGATGACCTCACATTTTCCTTTGTGGTTGTATTATTTCTATAGCCTACTTAGAGTGTTAATGCCTTCCTCTTATAACTGTAGTTCCAAGTGTAAGCAGCTCATATAAGTGCGCACTGACATTGTTATCAGGTCTTAATATGTAATTATAAGGTTTAAAACTGTGCCAAGAATCTAGGGACTTCTTGTTCTAGCAGCAGTGTCCTTGGTTATTTCCTGTTTAGTTTTTACTACTACCATATATAGACATAGGTCAGAACTCTGTTGTCCCAGGTACAGCCAGGATGAGGATATAAAGGATAAGACATCTGCTGGTAGCAGGTCCTGACTGATCAGAGATTTATAAATATATAAAAAAACCTAAATATGAATATGTGCTTATGCAGAAAAAAAATGCACATAATGACTAAATAATGTGCTTTATTCTGTACGAAGAGGAAATGGGATGCTTTCAATATTGTTATATTATTGTATACTGTGGCCAGCAGATCAAGAGAGGTGGTTCTGCTGCTGTATTCTGCTCTGATAAGACTTCACCTGGAATGCTGTGTCCAGCTCTGGAGCCCCCAACACTAGAAGGACATGGACCTGATGGAGTGGGTCCAGAGGAGGGCCACAAGAATGATCATAGGGATGGAACTCTCCTACCAGGACAGGCTAAGGGAGATGGGGTTGTTCAGCCCATAGAAGGCTCCTGGGAGACCTTATAGCAGCCTTCAAGCACCAGGAGGGGAAGCCACAAGAAGAAGAAGTTCTTTACTGTAAGGGTGGTGGAGCACTAGACCAGGTTGCCCGGGGAGGTGGTGGAGACCCCATCCCTGGAGACATTCAAGGTCAGGCTGGATGAGGCTCTGAGCAACCTGATCTAGTTGAGGATGCCCCTGCTCTCAGCAGGGTGGTTGGACTAGATGACCTCTAGAGGTCCCTTCCAACCCAAGGAATTCTATGATGATACTACGATTACACTATTAATAGATGAAATGGCCTAGTTATCTTATATAATTTCTCACGAAAAACACTGTCTTTATAAAATTGTGTAAACCCCAATTGTGGTGGGGATAGAAAATCAACAAAACAGGAGAATATCAGTGAAAGCGTTCAGTTTATGTGTCTGTACTGGAAGTTTAACTGTGATGGGCAATTAAACTGGACAGCTGGGACATCTGAAATCTGATGGAGGTTAAGTTTCTACTGACACCATCTTCCCTTGATTTCCCTGAAGAGTCTGACTAATCCTTGTGTGCAGAACAAGAGTATCAGTGGGTCCTTTCTGTAAATGAAAGTGTCTTCTGCACATCCAAAGGAATAGAAATGTCTTTCACGCATTGTGGTTGCAATGTCAGTGGAAGTGTCTGATTCAATTCAAAATGCTACTGCGGAATTGACAGATTAATGGTGAGATTGATATGGTGACAGTTCTGTCACCTCCCTCCAAACAGCTCCAGCAGCACTGATACAATATCAGTGGACTTGGCCAGGGAAGAAATACAAGCATTTAAAAGAATAAACACATTAAAAAAGAACAAAAAATGTTACAACACTGTGTAAAGAAGATGGATAAATCTGCCACAGAAAGATGTTAGGTTAGCACTTCGTTTTGCAAAGGCTGTGCCCTTATTTCTGAGTGGAATAATTTATTTTATGGTTTGTAGTACAAAAAACCAAAGCACCAACATAAAACTAGCTCTCTTCTCACTGTGACATTCTCTTAAGAAACAAAAAAAGACAATAAAGGAGTGTAAAATTAAGAATATTTTATTTCCCATTTAATCAAAGTGTTTTCCTCCCTGATAGAATCTGATCAAACAGGAAATATATGTCAGAGTATGAAAGTATGAGATGTGGAAACCTTTCAGAAAGGTAAGGTGATTTGTCAAAGTTAATGTTCCCTAAGGGTGGCATTCACATTACGTACCTTGGGCACTCAACTGTAAATTCACATACAGTCCTCATCTTCCTACAGAGTCAATCAAATATCAGACCAGGAGCTTATAAGATGTTCAGAGCTACCCACTGGAGGGGTCCAGAGTGGGTGATCACTCTGGATCTGGACTCTGGACTCTGGATCACTCTGGTCTCCAGGAGATCTTTTAAAGCCTAGATAATTTTGCAATTCTAAATGTTTACAAATTTGTTCCATTTATGCTTCTCTCTCACAAGTATAGTATATATGGCAAGGAGCAATTGAAGACAAAGGCCATCAAAAATTGAAGCATATCTGTAGATGAAAATGGTGACTATATCAAGAGCTCTTGAATACACAGGCCTTTGAGGACAGAGCTGGATGCAGATACAAAATACCCTATTAAACACATGGCTCTTATCTGGAGCACAAAGACTTTTCCATCTATTTACATTTCCATAATAGCTCACTGCAGTAAATCCCTGGTAATTATAAATTAACCTTGACAATTAAGCATATCATGCTAGACTGCTGATGCACTGACATCACTATCATACTCGTCAACATAACTCTTTTCCTAACTTCTATTATTATCTATAAATCAAGCTGGGAATATTCACAGGTGTTGGATACTGACTGGTATACAGTTGGATACTGCAAGGTTTACTGTCTAGAGCTGTTCCTGGCACACTTTGGCTGGGTCCAGCTATGTTCTTCCGACCAGGGCTTGGACACAACTGGGGAGTTATCATAGAGGAAACCATTCCCAATTCTCAAGGGAATGGGTTTGTGTTACTTGTACCTATTCCCTTGGGGACAGTTTTCCATCAGGAAGCACCAAGAGCTATGAGATACATCCTGAGCCACCTGCCACAATGCTTCAGTGGGTGGGCATGTTTTGGGGGAATGGTCTGCAAGCAAAACTGTGTGTTGGTGTCCTCAAACCAGGGAACAGCCTTAATTTGACCAGGGAACATTTTTGATTTACTAACATTGTCATTACCTCTATTTTCTCATTCCCCTTGCCTGGTAAGGGAGCAGCTTTACCTGATCTTTCCATATCTGCAATCTGCTATATTTGACTAGGTAAGCTTTAAAGACAGAAGCACTTTTAGATTCATCTCATATATAGACATTTGCTTTAGGAAGGGGGAAGTGTTTCCTGGTACTGAGTGGGGGGTGGTCTTATTATGATTTATCTCAGCTGTAGACGTAGCTGTACACTATGTGCATAATAGATGTCTGCACTTGATTGAACAAATAATATTTCTATTTTCTGTTGTCTTACATTATAACTTTTGTGGGGAAATCTTCAGCTTCTAGTAATACAAATTAAGAGACAAGAACAATGAGCATTCCCATGCTTCCAGTTTCATAGTAAACAACATGGCTATCCAATCCAAGCCCTTATAATTGCCAACACTTTTGAAACAACCCAATTTTTCTTGCCCAGAAAAGGGCAAAGATTATTTTTTAATACAAAATGCTTCGATGCTGTTGTGAAAACTTCTTTCCTCAAAAAGGACTTGTTTCAACACATTTTTAGTGAGCTTTACTTAGAATTTATTAATTATTTTTTTTCAGTTCCTATTGTAGGAAGATTTTGGTTTGACAGTAAAAAATCATGTTCTGTGTCTATGTTCCACACTTAAGCAAGTATTCTTGTGAGCGGAAGCTACTCAATAAACAAATTCTGAACTACCTTAATTATTTAGTAAAAAAAATTCCAAGTGCAGCTTTGTAATATAGCATATACTTCTTTTCTTTGAAAATGCACTCAAATCTTTCTCTGACATCACCTACAAGTCTAAAGCCGTAGATCGCTGTGATATTTTTCCTCATGTGATATTTTTTCTCATGAAATTATACAGTATTCATTCTCTGTGTGCTAGTCAAACTAGTATATTAAAAAGCTTTTCATGGAAAATACACAACTCTTCTACATAACTTGTTTCAGATTAAGCAGAAAAAAAGTAATAGAGGTTAACTTACCTACACAAGCCACCAAGTCTGCACTTAAACCAGCTTTCTCCATTTCCCAAAGACAGATTGTGCTGCTGGTGAGGAGACATGAAATAACACAGAAGAGCTGCCTGAGTTACTGGCACATATTAAGGGGAGGCTTTACCCTGCGTACAGTCTGAGATGATAAAGACATTTGGCAGCAAAACAACACCAGGAAACCTAAATGTACAAAAAAGATAACAATTTCAGACTGGAACATCAGGACTGGAAAAAGTATTAATGGAGCAAGAGTGAAATATGCAACTATGTTTAAAAAAACAAAACCAAAACACATACACACACAAAAAAAAACAACACAAAAAAACAAATAAACAAAAGAAAACCAACAAACAAAACCAAAATGAAACAAAGAAACAAACAAAACCAAAATGCCAAAATATAACAGTGGTCAGACACATACTTAATAAAGGTTAATAGTAAGGAACCCATAAATACAATTTAATGCACAAGCATAGTAAAGTTCCATGGACTTTGGATCAGACCACTATTATGTAAGATCTTGTCTAATTGCTGGAAACATGCCTTGGAAAAGACAGAGCCTTTTCTCATTCTCCATCAACTGCATGAAGCCACAGTTTCAGGCACAGTTCAAGCTGAAGATGCTACCAAAGGAAGCAGTCCCACTCTTATCTGCCACAAGTATTTGTGTTAACATGAGATCTACCAGGCAAATAATTGTCTTCCACTTGCCCCTCAAAAGGTGACTTTTAACCCCCAGTAATTCCCTGATCCATTTCCCAGCAGTCACAAAAACACCTGTGTCAGTGGTATATGGTGATACAATGAGCACTCGGTGATGTGGAAAAGATAGTACTATTGCCTCAACAATACTGCATTAAAAGAGCAAGTTAAATGAACCTACCTGCAGAACTGCAGCATGTAGGGACTCATGGATAGAATAGCATATGGGAATCTGAGATGCAGTGGTAAATACTAATATACTAATATCTAAAGAATAAAGAGCTAACAAATATCCCTTTCTTGTTGCACTACTGAGATAACAGAAATAGAATATTTAACACCTTGATGTTTTTAATTTCTCCCAAACCTTCCTACTTCTACTGACTGGATACCTGCTAGAGTCACAGTCTTCTTATTTTATTAACTGAAATAACTGATGTAATTTAGTGAATCATGATAATTTCCTGTAGATTATGGGTTTCCTTGGAGATTTGTTGTTTTAAGTGTTGATTATTCCCAACCCTTTTTAATTCATAAAGCCTGTCCAGAGCTCAGCACAAGGGAAAAATGTCTGCCAATAATGGCCAAAGACAAGACATTTGCTAGACCATGAGCCTTTACCAAAACAAAGCATACAGAAAATAGCAGTCTATTTTTTTTTTTACCTTGTAGTTCCCTCTGGAATTTGCCATTTTCTGACTGGTTTCTCCTTTATATGCATACCTTCCCTCTTGTTAGTTTAGAGTTTGAACTAGTAATTACCCAGCCCTACTAATTACTCCTACCTTCAGAAAGCCAGAATCTGAACATTCATTGTGAGAATACTGCTTAAACTTGTATTAGAATATAGTTATAAAAGCAGCATCTTTTCTTATAATGTCATAGCTGCCAGTACTGGAACATAAGTTAAATGGATACTGTGACACGAAGATGTAAAGATATATGAAATTACTTAGATCAGCAGAAAGATTTTTCTTTTTATATTATGTTCCATTACTCCCGATTTAATCCAGGCAAGCTTTCTGAGCTCAACACTGAATTCAGAGTTAAGGGCTATATGAGTGCCTATGTGTATATATACATTTGTTCACATTCATTAATTCATTCAGACATTCACTTTAACATCTACTAGAGGAAAATTATTATTCTCTAAATATGAATTTGTTCTCAACTTCTTTATCCCATGTCTTCTTTCTGTACCCTTCTGCTGAAAAAAAAATAAATAAATCCTTTTTATTATTATTTCCAGCTTCCTGCAGGATATTAACAATATTCTCCAAGTATGGTGTCTCAAATGTTTGAAAATTGCCTAAGACTGAAAAGACTGATCTTCCAAACTAAATAACCCTGCTTTAGTTTAACTTTTTTTTCCATAATAGCTTTGCTAGTTAAAAGAAGTAATTAATAAAAACACTTAAAATTACCCATGCAAGCATTAATAACATATCACTTGTCACTCAGTTTTACAGTTCTCCAAAACTCTTAAGCATTTTTTAGTTTAAACTAAAATCATGTAAAGCAGTAACAAGATTAAACTTCTGCGCAACTGTCTGGCTTTGGTCAGTGTTTTAAATTATTCAACTTGGTTTTCTTTACCGTCTGCATTTCAGTACCACTCTCTTAGGCAGATCGGACTGAGCAGCAAGTTCTGTGCTCATCTTTCAGTTCCATCAGCTAGCTTTGATCTAACTATGTCTTACAGAGTATTTTCCAGATGGCAAATATGATTATCTGAGTCAGATGAATATTGAAGANGCCAATAATGGCCAAAGACAAGACATTTGCTAGACCATGAGCCTTTACCAAAACAAAGCATACAGAAAATAGCAGTCTATTTTTTTTTTTACCTTGTAGTTCCCTCTGGAATTTGCCATTTTCTGACTGGTTTCTCCTTTATATGCATACCTTCCCTCTTGTTAGTTTAGAGTTTGAACTAGTAATTACCCAGCCCTACTAATTACTCCTACCTTCAGAAAGCCAGAATCTGAACATTCATTGTGAGAATACTGCTTAAACTTGTATTAGAATATAGTTATAAAAGCAGCATCTTTTCTTATAATGTCATAGCTGCCAGTACTGGAACATAAGTTAAATGGATACTGTGACACGAAGATGTAAAGATATATGAAATTACTTAGATCAGCAGAAAGATTTTTCTTTTTATATTATGTTCCATTACTCCCGATTTAATCCAGGCAAGCTTTCTGAGCTCAACACTGAATTCAGAGTTAAGGGCTATATGAGTGCCTATGTGTATATATACATTTGTTCACATTCATTAATTCATTCAGACATTCACTTTAACATCTACTAGAGGAAAATTATTATTCTCTAAATATGAATTTGTTCTCAACTTCTTTATCCCATGTCTTCTTTCTGTACCCTTCTGCTGAAAAAAAAATAAATAAATCCTTTTTATTATTATTTCCAGCTTCCTGCAGGATATTAACAATATTCTCCAAGTATGGTGTCTCAAATGTTTGAAAATTGCCTAAGACTGAAAAGACTGATCTTCCAAACTAAATAACCCTGCTTTAGTTTAACTTTTTTTTCCATAATAGCTTTGCTAGTTAAAAGAAGTAATTAATAAAAACACTTAAAATTACCCATGCAAGCATTAATAACATATCACTTGTCACTCAGTTTTACAGTTCTCCAAAACTCTTAAGCATTTTTTAGTTTAAACTAAAATCATGTAAAACAGTAACAAGATTAAACTTCTGCGCAACTGTCTGGCTTTGGTCAGTGTTTTAAATTATTCAACTTGGTTTTCTTTACCGTCTGCATTTCAGTACCACTCTCTTAGGCAGATCGGACTGAGCAGCAAGTTCTGTGCTCATCTTTCAGTTCCATCAGCTAGCTTTGATCTAACTATGTCTTACAGAGTATTTTCCAGATGGCAAATATGATTATCTGAGTCAGATGAATATTGAAGAAAAAAAAAAAAATTACTTCTGATATATGCCCTGATGTACCTGGTATGTCTATCTCTTATATAAAAGAGTGAAATAGGAGGCTCTGCAAATTTGAGTAAATGCAGATCTTCATTTGCTGGATCATAAAATACTCACCTTTTTTGATGCATCTTAATTTTTGCCAAGAGAATGCTATAAAGATAAATGTTTCTATAAACACAGACTTTGCCAGGCTTCTCACTGTACACATCCTCAAGTCCTTGTATGCTGATTCAGGCAATAATTTTAATCTAATGTTTCCAGGAAAAAAGAGATATGTGCTAAAAATATAAAATGATATATTACTTAATGAGACTAAAAATGGAATGATGCTAGAATAGAAATACATCTACTTGATTAGAAAGATTGCTTTCAAGATTGGTAGAGGTTAGGTTTCCCAAAGATTAGTAAGCCAAAGAGTCAAACTTCCTTAAAAGGTACAAGCTGGTCTGAGAAATACTCTTGCTGTTTAGTTTCATCAGAAAGCATTTGATTTTGATTCTAACCAATGTAAATGCAAACTTGAGACTAGGAATAGATATTTCTTAACCTTGTCCATAATATCCCAATCTACTGTAGAGAGATCTGGGTTATCTAGACATTTTATTTGTGATAATTTTTACCTTTTACTTAAATTTCATACATTTATCTTAAATTTAGTATTGTCTTTGTTACTGTCTATGCTATTAATTGAACTGATTTTTATTACCTTTTCAGTAGAATTATCCATACTAAACATATGAACATATTTTTAAAGGTTCAGAGCTTAATGAAGCAAGCTGATATATCAATAGATTATCACCCCTCAGACAATGTTTATTTAGATTAGTCTGGGGGGAGGAGCTTATTGTCTTGTTAAAATGAAGCCTAAATGGGAAATGTACCATAACCTGCACCAAAGACTGGATCAAACAGGCTTCTTAACATGGATCTGTTTTCGTAGCACTGACTTCATCTACACCTGGATAGGAAAGGACTTCTACCATGATGATTGCAAGTGTAAATATAGCTAGAGTGTCTTTTCAATCTCTTGAACATCTTCTCTTAATGTCTCAACAGATAAAAAAAATAACTTAAAAACATAAGTGAAATTTTGCTGTGTGTTGCTCTATTGTTTACATTATTTCATTTCAGTCATATGTAAGAGCTAAAAGATGTATCTAAATGGATATGAAATTGATTTAGGTGATTTAGGATGAAATACACAATACAAATGTCAAATATTGCAACAATTCACTTCATTAATGGATGAAACTAGCAAAGATTGTTGCAGTCACATTCTCATTTAACACATTTGATTATTTTCTTAATTATTTTGAAAAAAGAGATTAATTACATCACCCTGTCTCAGCTGGAAATTGTTTAACTCTTTGGTTTGAGTAGAAATCTTACACTGTTCTGAGGCAATTGTGTTCTGAATACATGTGAAACTCCCAGGTGCTATTTAAAAAAAAAGGGAAAAAAAGTAGCTGATATTCAAAAAGTTTGTTACGTTTCCCTACAGTATTAGTTAGAAATTACTCCATCACTCTAATTATGGGTAATTATGCCTCTCTTTTCAAACCAACTGTCATTTGTTTTCAGAAATCTATTGACCTGGACAAGCTGGAGAGGTGGACCCAGGTGAACCTCATGAGGTTCAACAAGAGCAAGTGCAGGGTCCTGCACCTGGGCCAGAACAATCCCCAC
>VWZY01004516.1:216457-293800 GCA_013399075.1 Chloroceryle aenea | reverse complement strand
GGGAGCTGTGTTCAGGAGCTGGATTCAGGAACACACCGACTGGGATGGAGGGCAGAATGGACTGAGTGGTCTTTGGATGCTCCGAGGAAGGAACCAAAAGAGGACCTGAGCCAAGCCAAGCAAAGCTGGCAAAGTGGTCCAAGAGGGAAGAAGAGCCCAGAAGACCCCAGAGAGAGAAAGCAAGCAAGCTATAGACCCTCCAGATCCCTCTGCTTTATATTGAATATGACGTATGGAATACCCTGCCGGTCAGTTTGGGGTCACCTACCCTGTCCACTCCTCCCTGCAGGTGCAGCCTTTCACTTTCCTGCACCCCCCCAATGTGGTGCACAAGATCCAGCAGTGACCTTGGTCTGCACACCAGTCCTTGGTAGTAACTCTAACCATGGGGTGTTATCACTGCCAGCAGCAGACACTGTCTGTGAGAACAGGCTGCTAACTTCAGACAGTGCAGGTAGTTAGAAGAACTGAACTGAAAAATAAAATCACCGAACAGAATTAGTTCTGTTCTCACTCAGACCAGGACGGGGGCTCCTCACTTTGCTCAGAAATTGCCTTTAGGCTCAGACATTTTCCTTTGGTGTTTTCCTGGGCTATGCTGCAGGGATGCCCATGCCTGGCCTTGTCCCTCACTGATCCTGACCCTTACTTGATACCCTGACTGGACCTGGGATCAGCCTGGTCCCTATGGACATCTATGTGATCTGGACTGTGACCGACCTTCATTATTGTTAATGGACCTTTCCTGCAGAGGACAGCACTGCCTGGCAAACCTCACTGCCTGCTGTGGCTCCAGGCTGCCAGCTCCCCCGCCCTTGCCAAGCAGCAGACCTTTCTCTCTGTGCTATGTCGGCACCCACATGCCAATACATGATTTCATCAGTTCCTGTTTACTAAAGACAGCATTAACATCCCTGATTCTTGTAGTCCGTGAAATTATGTTCATCACACCTGATAATATTTTTTTCCTCCACACTGTCTGTTCTTCTTTGACAATGTAATATTTTGCTCTTAAGAAGAAACACCTTTGACCGTCTAGAGCATATTCTGTGAGGTCTTGAAAATTTTGATAAATATATTTCATTTTCTGCATCTTTCTTTAAATGTCATACATTTTCTTTCCATGTTCCTTTTGGATGTGACCTGGAGAACATGGGGCATGAGTTATGAGGAGCTGCTGAGGCAACGGGGGCTATTTAGTCTGAAGAAGACTGAGTGGAGACCTTATCCCTCTTTACCACTACATGAAAGGGGGTTGTAGTGACGTGGTGGTTGGTCTCTTCTCCAAGTAACAAGTGATAAGACAAGGGGAAATGGCATCAAGTTACACCAGGAGAGGTTTAGGTTGGATATTAGGAAAAAATCTTTCACTGAAAGGGTTACCAAGCACGGGAAAAGGCTGCTCAGGGAAGTGGTTGAATCACCATTCCTAGCCATGTTTAAAAGTTGTGTAGATGTGGTGCTTGGAGACATGGTTTAGCAGTGGACATGTAGAGTAGGGTTAACAACTGGACCTGATGACCTTAAATGTCTTTTCCAACCTAGATGTTTCTACAATTCTATGTTTATATATATTGCCTTGTGAGCTGTATTTTAGAGGCTCCTAGCTTTGAATGCCTCCTTCCTTTCCACCCTTTATTACTTCATTTAGTGTTTTTTGATTTTCCTGTGATATCCACCATGTCTGAATAACAGTCTGTAAGCTTTGGGCTGAACTGATTGTCTTCCTTTGCTATCCAAATTTTAATTTGTTTTTACAGAGTTAATTATTCTTTTAATCTTTCAATAGCTTCTCTTTGAGTCTTTTGTGCTGGATCCCATTTAGTGTTTTTCCTCTTATCAAGGACTCCACTCTCCAAAACTGGGGATTGGCTCAAGTTACTTCTCTATGTTTTCAAATTCTTCTGGAATCCTCTGTTTAAAATCATATTATTCATATATTTTATTTTTATGTGGAGTGTAGTTCTCAAATGTCTGCATTACAGCTTCAGTGTTAGCATTACCTGGCTGAGTTGACTGAAGCTATCATCAGAGGTAAAGTTTCTCTTCACTTTTCTGTTCTCCATTGCTTGTAGATACAAAGTGAACACTAAAATTCTCTGTTTGTCTTCCATATGTCTAAAGCATTTCAGCTGTGGTGGTGATTTCATCTGTTAAATTCTTTTGCTCAGGGTAGAGTTTAGCTCATGCAGTGACTACTGTTCAAATTAAGGATTTTGACACTTGGGGTCAAAGCCCTTGTCTAATCACTTCAACTGAGCTCAGCTCAGAACTAAAAAGCTCTTTCGGGATTTTTTGAAAACTAGCACTCTACAGAGGTTGCAGGAGACTGGGTCAGCAACACTTGGCAATCCTGTAGTAGAGAGCAGGTTTTCTAATGCAGGAACATATGTGTGAACTGTAGCAAAACACCCAAAGTATCTGATGATCAGGACTGTGTGTCTGTGTGGGTAGGAGGATGATGTGTGAAAAATCAATACAAGTCCATTTTTCTTTTTGTACATATCACTGGCAGAGAGAAGAGCAACTCTCAGATGTAATCCAGCTGGAGGGTGGGCCTGAGGGGATATCCCAAAGACAGATACTGTAAAGGCCTTACTGCTCTTACAGCAAGCAGCTAGATGACAGAGCCTGGGCATCAGTGCCCTCCCTTCCCAGAAGTGAGTAGGAGATACTTTTCACCATATTGTTTTAAATTAATCCTTGTATTGTTTTATTCTTTTCCTTTTGATCTGTTTAATAGTTAAACATATTTTGTTTAAAGAAAAAAATCTGGTCTGATAACTCCAATGAATTTTGGACTCTGCATTAAAAAACAGTGTAGTTCTAGAATTTCAGTCTAATTTACTCTGTTCCACATAAATTGCTGCCCTAGATGACCTTCCCACATCATGTGACTTTAGAGATGTGTTCCAAGCACATTTTCTAACAGCTTCAGCAACAGCAATAGTAGCATGCAAACATCAGTTAGCAGTTCTACAATTTAATGTTTTTCATCTTCAAAGCATTTTAAAGATATTAGTGAATTAATAATTGAACATCAGATACTGAGCAGGCATAAAGATAAGGCATTTGCAGATCTCAATGGAATTGTGTTGAGGATAAAATAGTTTTGAAAAACACTGAAGTCCTGCTTATTTGCATACTCTTGAAGTAAAGAGGTAAATAGATCAACATACAGATGCTCTGTGCTGGTAAAAATGTAGGAATTTCTCAAACCAGTGGGTGAATTTCAAACAGAAGTACAGCAAAATCTGACCACACACTGGTGCATCTCCTAGCAGAAATTTTATTTGGTTAGAGGTATAAAAAGCAGATATTAAATACTTAGACTTCCTGAAACGTGGGTTGAATCCCAGCAAGGTTGACTCAGCTCTTGATCCTCAATGCAGAAACAGAATTATAATCATTTTCCTCTATGTGACCTGGATAAGATGATGCAAATAATGGTTCTGTCTGCTTGACACAGAGAGAAACCCCACCAGTAAGAATCACACAGGTAGGCAGATTAAGAACCACAGTTTCAGATTCACCTTACTCAAGCCTTTATTTTTTGCACGAATAAACCTGCAAATGAAGATTAGCTGTAACTATTGTTTTGTACACAAACTCATAGAGCAGGAAAGAATCTGGAAGGCTCATATAGTCCATCTTCTTGTGCCAAAGCTGAGTAAGTACTACTCCTGTCATTACTGTCAGATACTTGTCTAAATGGCTCTTAGAGCTTGCCAGAATGTAGACTTTTTCAAACAATCCATTGTTGAGATTCAGTTGTCACTGTTAAAAAGTTCTGACAAGTATCTAATGGAAGTTGTCTTTGCTGCAGTGTAATCATTTGGGTTTGGGTTTTTTTTTTGTGTGTGTTTGTTTGGGTTTGTTTGTGGGTTTTTTTATGTTTGTTTGTTTTGGGTTTTGTTGTGGGACTTTTGTCGTTGGTTGGTTGACTGGTTTGGTTTTGTGGTGGGTTTTTTTTGCATTTCAGCCTCCTCCTCTATGGAGACTCCTCCCTTCTTTGAATATTTGAAGGTAATACTTATGCCTCCTTCATATTCTTTTCCTTCAGATTTGGCTGTTTTCCCCCACACAGAGTTCTTGAGACTGTGAAATATTGTACTAGAAAAAAAAGCACTGGGTGAGTAGGAGCTTATCCTAAACTCATAATCATAAAGAGTCCTGCTGCTCCAGAAGCAGTCTAGGAAGAAAGTGTTATTCATGATGTCCCTGTTTTATTCTTGAGCTTCCAGATATTCTCCCCACACCCACCTGTGCTTGCAATTTGCAGCTGTAGTGAAGGCACTTCCTCCCTTTACATGCCGTTGCCAAGCATCTTGCACTTTCTGGACTTTATAAGTATAAAGGAAAAATTATCACTTTAAGCTATGATATTCAGATATATCCTATATATGATGGTTATGCCTTTTGTATCATTTTTGCATTTAACTTCATTAAAAATTGGGATATTTATTTGGTTTTATTTTCCTTCATTTTGTGTTTCCTTTAAAAAATATTGCATTTTATTAAGTGCAACATCCTCAAGATAGACTTTGGAAGGGAATAGATTTTGCAACATTAAAAAAGTGCTTCACACCCACACATAAGTAATTTCTTTTAAAATGAGTGTTGATAATATATTTCTCCCTCGCCTCCACTCCTACACAGTGAGTGAAAAGTCCACAAGGCATTTGATGTTTTGGTTTGTGGGGTTTTTTTTTGTTTGGTTTTTTTTTAGTGGAATTGCTATAGATTTATTCAGAATTCTAAGACTTTGAGAAAAAAAGAACAACTTTGGTTTTTTAAGTCTGTGTCCAGGAATTAAAAAAGGAAATTAGAACTGATTTCTTTTTAAAATTAAAAAGACAAAAAAAAAGGGACCTTGGAGATCTTTGAGTCCAACCCCCTGCCAGAGCATGATCGTATAATCTAGCACATGTCACATAGGAACACATCCAAGCCAGTTTTAGAAATCTCCAGAGAAGTAGACTCCACAACCTCTCTAGGGAGCCTGTTCCAGTGCTCTGTGACCCTTAGAGTAACGTTCCTCCTCATGCTAAGGTGGAATCTCTTGTGCTCCAGCTTACATCCATTCCTCCCTTGTCTTATCACAGGGCACAAGTGAGAAGAGGCTGCCCCTTTCCTCTTGACACTCAGCCCTCATATATTTATAACCATTTCTCAAATCCCCTCTCAGTGTTCTCTTCTCCAGACTGAAGAGCCCCAGGTGTCTCAGCCTTTCCTCATAAGACATGCGTTCCAGTCCCTTAATCATCCTCGTAGCCTTCCATTGAATTAATAGATACTGTTTTCTTGCGATAGTTATAAAATATGAAAGAAGAAGCCAAACAAAGTAGCTGTTAAGTTTCTGGTGAGTAAAGCACTTAAAATGTTCACTGATTTCCTATTACCTTGCAAGTGTGGCTTTGATTCCAAGTCAGATTCTGAATTTCCTAGCAGCCCTTGGAAAATGGACTCTACAACAACTCAGGTAAGTACCCCAAGGGGTAAATCCTGGATGCAGCTTCATGTGACCACAGCTGAGCAGGCAGACAGCCTGGAATACTTTGTAGAAAAGGTAGATGTAAAGGCAGAGAGGCTTCATAGGGATCTTTTTCTCAGCCTGCCTTGCCTAGTGAGGAAAAACACAGAGAGACTGTTGAGTCCTAAGAATGGCCCAGAATTCATGGGACCTGCTGGTCAAGCTGCTAGGCATTTGATGTGTCTTCCACATCTGGACCAGAAGGCAGAGCAACAATGTTTGGGCAGGTCGGATTTTTCCGGCTCCCATCTCCAGGAATTTATGAACCTCATTTAGGAATCAATTTTCCTGAAAGCCCTGAAAACAGAGGACAATTTGGCATCTTCTGCCAGCAACAAGATTGCAGAAGCCACAATGAGAAGCAGTAAGTAAAGCGCATTCTGATGATTTCTTTTCTGGCTTTGGATTCAGGAAGATGTCCATGAATATTTTTTTTACTTTTTGTTGTTGTTGTTGTTGTTTGTGTGTATGTGGGTTTTTTCCATCTAAAAGTTGGAACTAAAAATGTAGTGGGGTAGAGGTTTTTTTTGTTTGTCTGGGGTTGTTAGTTTTTGTTGGTGGTGGTTTTTGTTTGTTTGTTTGTTTTCCCCTTGGAAAATCGGTGTATTGTAATCCATATCTAACTGCTCATTTTTCATAGTATTCAATTTAATAACCTTAGTCACCATGATTTAAATTGTGAATGAGACATGAAATTTAACATACTAAACATATATCTTAGCAGTATATCCATCAGATTGTTCCATGTCATTTAGCAGTTCTGAGAAAACCTATTCTATCAGAGTAATTATGGAGGGCACAAGGAGTAATATCTAAAAATTCATAACCTATGTAAAGCTGAAGTTTTTCTCCCTTAAGGATTAAGCAACTTTGTGTCAAACAAAATAAAAACTTGCAAACTGATATTACTGCAAATTTTGGGGGAGAAATTCAACATCCACATGTAATCTCTCATACTTGGTATCCTAAATAATGGAGGAAACAGTAGACAGTGAATGCAATTTCTCTCTGCACGGTACTTTTCCACTCACAAAGGTAGCTTCTAAAAATGGCAGAACAACTTCCTCACCTCAGTGTTAACAATAGAGCATCAGGAAACTACCTGGAGATTGTTTCTCACTTGGTGGGAATGAAGCGATTACAGAAGAGATAGAGGACTTGAATTTTTACGATCTGTGGTCTAGTCTGGAATTTAAAAGAAAAGGTGAAAAAACTCCAAACCAACCAACAACCCATGGGAAAAGATGCAGAATTTTTAAGTTTAAAAGTTAACATGTAATCTTTATAAAAACCAGCAGTATCAGATAATCTTGCCATACAGGCAGCCTGCCCTAACAACAGTGACATATACATAATGTAGGATCTTTCACAGCAAACATATTTTAAGTAAAGTAGAACATTGAGACAAATTTCCATTCAACATTCTGTTGCTAGAATCAGCCTCTCAGTTGATCTAATCGTGTCCTGTCACTGTTTGCTGCCTTTTCTGTCTGTCCCTTCTGCATCACATCATCTTCAGCCCCTTTTTCTTTTTCAAGCCCTAAGCGTTTAGTCTCGCACTATCACATCTGATAATTTATCAAGGTTCAATCTTCACCCTATCAGCAGTGGCAGCCACAATTGCCTGCTTATCTGTTCCTTCCTCAGGCACAAAATCCCTTCTTAAGCTTTTCTGTACTGTGTCTGCAAATTTTCTCCGTCTAGCACTGGCTAAACAATCATTTGAAAAACTAATACTCTAAACATTGCTAATGACATTGTAGAAAACCTACCTGCCTCTGTCTGTAATCCATTTTCTATGGCATCTAGATTGTGAGCTATTTAGGGGAGAGACTGTCTTAATTACTCATCCTCAGAGTGCTTACTATGCTGGAGACTGGTTCTTGACAGAGATTCCTTGCAGCTTACAAAATTACAAATTAGAGTTTTACAAGTCAGCCATTATTTTGGGTTTCTGAGGGTATGTGTATGTCTATACTTCACAAAGAAAAGCATATTAATTTTCAGTCTAAAAAACTATACATAAGTATCATATCTTTTCATATCTTTGATACATTTTGTTTTGGATATTAACTTTAAAGATAACATATTTTTGAAACTTTCCCATTTTTTATTTAATTATTAACTTTACAGGTGGTGTAATAGTGAGTATCCTTCCTACCAGAACTGATTTCCAGTGCCTTTTCCAAACTCATTCCACACTTTTCCTGTAAATCACAGAATCACAGAATCACATAATGGTAGGGTTGGAAGACCCCTCTGGAGATCATCTAATCCAGCCCCCCTGCAGGTTCACCTAGATAGTAAGAGATAATCACCTATTATGCTAGATTTTCTGTAGTACGGGGAATGCGAGGTGGACTACCCAGCTACTGGGCAAACAGTCCGTTCAACATAGCTCTGTATGGATGGTAAAGCTTTCTCAAACATCTCCTCCTTGTTGTACTGTTGATTAGTGGCACAAACACAGTACATGCTTATTTTCGGTGCAATGCTACAGATCCTTTTTTCATCCTGGTGTATATAGATGGCAGGTCGGAGTCGAAGATCCCTGCATGCTGTGATGATTTTAAGGTCTGGATATGGGCCATTCATGTAGAGAGTGTAATGTGTGTGGAATAAATTTAAATAAAAAAGTTTAAAATGACCAGAATTCCTATCAGATTCAGTCCAGAACCAAACTTTGGAGGAAAGACAAAAAGATTCCAATTGAAAGACTTATACTTTTGTCTGTAGCAAACTAAATGACACATTTCTTTCATTTCTCCATTGCTAAGGTAATTTTAATATTTTCTCAGTTAAAATTGTCTTTAAATTTAACATCCCAATTGACAAATATGCTATCCTTCTACCATGATTAAGTCAAATATTTTTAAGGAATAATATTTTTTCATTATCTGAAGTGTTTTTCTCTTTTCCAGTGTATTAACAGCTGTCCAACTTGGTGTTAGCCTTACCTTTCAAACTAGAAAATTTTCATATCATCCCATTTACCAGAGATAAAATAATTGTTATTGATTCAAGTTTACAGCATCTTTAAGTCTGCTGCACGCCAAAATTTCATATAACTTTATAAAGTATAAAATAAATTCTTATTGACAGAGTAGTTTGTTCTACAGATAAAGCTATATATTCCACAATTTCCTCTATTGTCTTTAAAGAAAAAAAATATATTTAAACATTGTAGAAACATGTGCAAGAGTATGAAAACAAGGGATTTTATTTTTTTTTTACTTAGATGTACTGTGCAGCAAAAAATAGATGATTATATTTATGAATTATATAATAGCAAAAAATCCATGTGGACAATATAATTTTCCAAGTTTTATATTAATCTGGAATATAAATTAGAAACTAAATTGGATAGAATCAAAATCCATATATATTTGCTATTCTATTGAGGTCAACTTTTAAATGATGAACAGTTGATGGCCAACATTTATTATTTATTTTATATATTATTATATTTTCTGTATTACTTGTAAGATTTAGAGTATTACCCATTGGTTTTTAAAGGGAGTTGAATCAGTGTTTTATTTTGTAACCTACTTTCACTGATGCAAATTACAGATAATTTAATCCATATGAAACTGCAATATTAATATAGTGTATATATATAGTATATATATAAATTCAGATTAACATATAAAGAGAATTTTACAGTAGAAAGAGAGGAGATGACTTATCAACTCTTACTATGGAAAATATTGTATTTCATATTTATTTTGTATTATTTTTCAAAATGTACATGGAATTGAAAATCAGGGAAATAGAATTTTCAAATAAAATTATATATTTTTTCATAACAAAGTTCCAAAATAATTTGCATGAAAAAAGGCGAAGTTAAAAAATCGACCATCATTTTTTAATATATATTTCAATATTTAAAGTGATAAAAATGGTTTTCAAGGTTTTCAGAAGACATGTTTCTTTTGAACTTTTCTTATTTCTTCCTCCAGATTAGATGTAGACAAATAGGGCTAATTTTTTTCTGAAGTGGCCTTTGATTTCTGCACAATGAGGTAAGAGCCTTTGTTTTTCTGAAATACATTGACAAGGTGGGAGGAGAAAGGTGGAACAAAGTTGTTTCCAAGTAATCTCCTTCCCAATATGAGACTGATCAGAGCAATCCTCTTTTCATTTTTAGACAGTTCTAACTCACCTGTTAATGATAAGCCCCACATGACAAGCAAGCGAAGCTACAAATGTATCATGAGCCTCCACTTAGGGGATTAGAGGGTTTTTAGGTTAATGGATGTTGCTTTATTCTTGGATTTTGATCTTTTTGCAGTAAGGGAGAACAGAGGATCCAAGAGCAAGCTGTATTTGTTGTCTGTTGGAGACTCTTCCAGGCTGGTTTTGTTTTCTTTAGACTGTCCATAGAGGGAAAAGTGTAAAGGTGAGAATCTTTCCCTAATTGATTATTTCCAGAGGAATTTTGAAATGATTGCTTGAATCTTATTCAAACTTGTATTGATTTTTTTTTTCTGTCTAGATGACAATGAAAAAATAGCTTTCTTAAATGAAACAGAAAGGAGGACTTGAGACACTGTTCTTGCTTCTTAAGATGCTGCCAGGCATGAACAATTTTGTGCAGTGATATTTTTGTGATGGTTAATATGAAAACTTAATAGTCTGACTAGTACCTTAGGTACTAACTCGAGGAGTCAAAGCTGCAGAAAGTTGTACAGCATTATTGGTGGCCCCAACAAGATCTAGAAACAGGTTTGGGGTTTTTTTAATACTGTACAATCTAACAATGCCCATGACTTAACTATTTGTTTCATGCTTGTAGTCCAAAGCTTTCACAAAAATGCTCAAACTAATCACATTTTATTTAGGGATCTGCCTGTGTAACTTAAATCATCTCATCATATATAAATAATGTCAAAGGTATTGACACAGTTGAGAATGAAATTGAAAGTGAAGAGCAATATGCCAGTTTTGATTATCTTGATCATTCTTCCCTGGAAATCCTGTAGCTTTTTCATGGATGTTAATAGGAATTGAACCAGATATCCTGTTATTAGTAGAAGTAAAATTAGATTGAAAAACAGAGTGGTGAATGAGAATGAAAATGTCTGTTCAGAATTGTATGTTCCTGCTTTGGAAAACTTATATCATACACTTTAAGATTTTTGAGAGAAGACACATCAAAAGAGAAGTAATTTTCACTTTTCTTCCTCTTTGGTTTAATGGGCACAGTCTTCACTCTTCAGCTAGATGCTGGAGTAATAGAGATGTCATGAATCTTGAAGGTCAGTGGTCTTTGAACAAGACCTTCATCCTCTCCTCAGGCTCACTGGTTGTCTCCTAGTTCTTCCCACAGAAAAAGAACCTCTCCCAAAAAATGTCAGGTGAGCTTGAAGAATACTATTACAGTGATCCCTTTAATGTTTTAATGCACGTTCAAATGAGACGTCCTAGGAACTAGAAAGATGAAGTTGATTTTCCTCAGTCATCATATTCATTGTTTTACTGTAACTATGGCAAATCAGACTATGACTTTAAGGGAATCTAGTGAAGAAGGTGCTCTCTTCCGAAGAAATGCTGACAAAAATTAAATATGTGCTCTCCATGTCTCCAACAACTACAAGAAATTTAATGAAAGAATTCGTGCAGGAAATTAGAAGTCCTGTAACAAGAAGTTGTAACTTCAGATTAAGGGTGGCAACATACAGTCAGACAATTCTTGTTCAGCTGCCTAATTATGTGGGCAAATGAACCTATCCACTTAATGTAGAGAGATAGATCCTTTCAGAAGGCTATTTAAACCAGGAATCCTGCGTACGTTTTCAAGTCATTCTTAAGTGGAGTCTGTTCTCCGTTGCCTGTAGTGGAAAATTAGGGCTGCTAGATGGCCAAGTGCCTAAAGCACTTGAAGTAAATATCCTAAAGAGAAGAAATAACCTTGAAACTTCATCTGTGATGGATTCATTTCTATAGAATTCACTACTGTTTAACATATTATGATGGTTTGTTCAGGGCATGGTGATAGATGGAAAATAGAAATTGCAGCATGTATTTGCAGAAGACTGACACAGACAGAGTTAATATCAGCACTTGGTAGGATAACAGACCATTGAGAAATTGTGAAGTTCTAAAAGCACTGGAATTCAGTATAACACTTAATAAAGTACTTTGTGAAAACTTAGGCACTAACCTTGAAAAAAAATTAAGCAAACACAGCCCCAAAACTGATTCTTAAGGAACTCACTTCATAACCACCATCCCTTTGGACTGTTTCTTGAGCTGTCTTCCTTTAGCAAGTTATTTTCCCAGCTTAAAACTTCAATAGTCTCCTGCAGGGTGTAACATCAGAAATCTGGCAGAATATTCCTTAGATTTCTAATTCAGTTTTATATAGACTGTACCCTGTCACTGACAGCCGTGTAAATCAGAAGTAACTCTAATGAAATCAGCAATCCAACAATGGCTTAAAACATGTGTGAGAGGAGAATCAAATCCTCTCCCACTCCCACCCTCCCAAGTGTCAGCTAAATAAGCTTTCAGGCTTTTGAAATAAATTCAAAGTTCAAATGTTGTGAGAGCTGACATTGCCAAGATCCTATAGAACACATCTGCCCTTCATTGTGTCTGTTCAGCATTCATCTGAAGGCAGAATTTAGTTTGTATGCTAAACTGGGACAAACCTACAACACTTATTAGTATGTTTGGGCACTGGAAATACATAATGAAACTGTCAGCATAATCTAAATTATGAGATAGATAATTTATCTGCTGTAACATTGAATGAAGAGTGTTCTCCCCAGTACTCAGAATAATTCTCTGCTTTATATACTTGTCTAAATGCTGACCACATGTTGGGCAATGTGTTTGTAGCATTTGCCCCAGTGTTTGATTTTTGAACTGGCATATATTCACCACTTGCAAGTAAGTAAAATAATCCAGGGGAAAAGCACGAAATGCCCATTAAAGAAAACAATTTCAATAACAAGTTGATCCCCTAGGGGACCAAGCTATTAAAAAAAGCAATCAGAAACTTGGAGGGTGGGATTTTGTATTTTTATTTGTATTTAAGACATCCACAAGGCCAAGACAAAAAGCCAAAGAATGGAGTATTTGGTTAAAAACCTGCAGAAAGAGAATTCATTTCCTTGTGAAGTTAGCAACTACTGTAGATTAGAAAATGAACTCTTACCAAAACTGCCAAGTATAGAAAAATGTTCCTTTGTTCCAGAAATCCTTGTGGGATAACAATCTTGATATATGTTAATTTCTGTTAAGTTATATGATGTTTCACTAATGAATGGAACAAAAATGGATAGATGGCAATGAGAGAGTGAGCCAGCCAGGAATCTTTCATTATTTAGAGCTATGCATGAAAGGCTGGTCAGCATTATTTTAAAACTTGCTATTTTCAGGTGTTTATGTTCAGCTGTAAACATTTTCTTTGACTGATTATTTCAGGTTTCAGTGTGAGTGTACAGTCTGGTCTTACTGATTAGGACTTAAAAAATGCTGTGTAAAAAAGAAGAAAAGGTTAAATTTGGCTGAGTTACTGTTATTTAGTTGCATTCAGTGACAATATATAGTAGATACCCCGTTTGAAGTATCTTCAGGATGTATATAAATAATGAAAATAGAATCCAAATTTGAAGTTATTTACACTCATTATGTGAACTATTTTGCTTTGTAATCAACTAGATGCTTCAGAATACAAAAAGATAAGGAAAATTAAATTGATGAGAGGAAAGATCATCTTATGCTTGTGGAAATGGACTGGAAGTCAGGAAATTTGATTTCAATTTCTGACTATGTCACAAGCTTCCTGTGTGTCCTTAAGTAAGCCATGCTTTCTCCATGCTCTGGTTTCTCTTCAGTTTAGATGAAAGAGTAGTGTTCTTCCTATGAACTGTTCTCTCTGGGGTTTTTTTGTTTGTTTTGGGTTTTGTTGTTGTTGTTGGTGGTGTTTTTTTGTTTGGTTGGTTTTTGTTTGGTTGTGGTTTTTTTGTTGTTTTTGTGAGCTACAGTATGTGCAATGTTACCCTGAAAATTGCATTAAATGCTTCATACATTAAATTGTAAGGTCTCAACTTTCAGAGGAACAAAGGCTCTTTGAGGGGGCAGGTATTTTATGGCTGAATTTGCCTTTTGAACATGGCCCCAAGCCAGCATACACTTTCAAAGTGAGCACACTGTTTCATCGATGCAAGCCTGTGCTAAGCATCCATCTCTGGGAAATTTCCAGGCAGCTAGGTAGGCAACCTGAACTGTCACTCACTCTTTGTCTAGGTACACGTAAAACCCTCTTCCAGTGTGGGTTGGCTTGGCACCATGGTAGTTAGATCTATTTGACCAAACCTCTTCCCGTGTGCTCTCAGGGCTTCATAGAAGCTTCCATATAACTGATGTCAAATGGTGTTCCTTCATCAGCTGTATAGTAATGTGCTACCTACTTGGTGCCCTGTTTCCTTCAGGAACCTCTAGGCACTGGACTAATACAAAGAATACTAAGTGAAATTATGAAACTTCTGATAGAAAGTTAGTCATTAACAGATAGTATTTTCCATTTTGGTGCTTACAGAGACATTCATGAAGATTATCTAGATATGTAAAATCACTTCTATCAGCTAATTTGACATCTCATGCTAAGTTGATCATAGCCAAGTATTTCCCTACAAAAATCAGAGAAAAAATGTTTAATTGAAAACTATTGGGTTTTTTGAATTATGTTTTATTACAATTAGTTTATTATAATGCAGTATTATATCAGATATGCTTTTTAACTTTCAGTTATAGAAGCCTTGAAAATAAATAAGATTTCTGTGAATTGAATCAACAGTTTGTATTTTAATACTGTTTCTATTTTTACTTCATATTCTATATTTTGAAAAGACATTTTATTGTACATATGTGATTTTCTTTAAAAACATGAATAAAGCCCAAATTCTACAACTGTAAAATGTGTTTGAATTTATATATCTTACTACTAAACATATTTGTAGTTACGTGCACTAAGTTTTAGCAGTATATCAGTGTGATTGTGTACACACAGACAAAAGCACACATACATACATCAACTGTTTCAGTAAATATATGCCTTTATTTCTGTCTTTCACTGCAAGCTGTGTTATTGTCTGTAAACCTGACATTTGTCATATTACATGTGGATATCACCAAACAGGAATTTAAACCAGATACACATTCACTGGTATCCCATAACTATGATAAATCAAGTTTATTTTCCATTTTGAACACATAGCAGGATATTCATTCCTCACAGTGACAGATGTTTTAAAATACACAAAAAATGACATTTCAAAAATTGTTTCTATTCATTGAATCTCCAAACAATTTGTCGTTTCCCTTCATGGGTTTTACACATATAGATGTATCTGTACCTGGGCTTGTTATCTAGCCTCATTGTTTAGACAGCTGGAGGAAGTATCACTCTAAAGGTGTAATTTATCTCATCTAAGGTCAATATCTGTTTGCTATCTATGTTTATATTCATAATGCAGAATTTATTCTCATAATGTAGGGTATTACCAAGCATAGATGAGATGGAACTTGATACTTGTAGTGAATGTTTGATATGTTGCTACTTATAATGAATGTTTTAAACCATTTAAGCAGTGCATAAACACAATTGGTTATCCACACTTCCCAGACTTGCCTTTCTAAAAAGGCATTTTTTCCAAAGTTAATCAAGGTCTAACAGATTTTTTTTTTTTCACATCAAAGTAATTGCTCACTTTTTTCATGTATGCCAACCCAAAAGGAAACAACAAATCAGCTTCAGTTACAACATACTAGCTGGGTAACTTGTATCCTTCACAGTCTTGCTGAAATGTGGCCACTCCTGATATGGGGACCCAACATCACCACATGTGGCACTGTCCACTGGAAAGCAAATACGTTCTCAGCTTTGTCAAATCAGCAATTGCCTTTTGTTTCCTTCATGGAATCATGAAGCAACACTATATTACAGCTGTTTTTTCAAGACATATGGACAGCAATAACAATTAAAAGTGCTCTTTTAGGAGTTCAGAGATCATCACATACTGTAGAGTGGAGAAAATTTACTTGCAGTCCTGATCAACATATGCATCTGCTATTTAAATGTACTTGATTTATAGCAGAAACTTTCATGAGTCTGGTTCAAGGATCATACATCCCCTTAATAATGTTTTACTTCTTACTTTTTTTTTCCTCAAGCCTTCAAGTGAATGAATTGTTAAGCACTTATTAAAAAATAAATACTATTTAAATAGCCTTGTTGCATTTAACTAGACGTTTTCATAGATACATAGATTATCTTAAGGCAAAAAGAGTCATTACATCATCTGCATTAATTTGAATAATGCAGACTGTAGAACCACATCAGTTTCTCTTGCAATAAGCTCAGTAAACTTTGATTGACTATAGCTCATCTCCTACAGATGCATTTAGTCTTAATTTGATAATAAAAAAATGAAGAAGCTGTAATTTTTCCTGGTAGTAGTGTGTTCACAGGATGAATTTTCCTTGCTGCTAAAAATGTGTGATATTCTTGCTGTGGTCGAGCTGTTAAAGTTAATTCCAATTTCCTTAATGTTTACTTTGCTTATTTCCTAATGTTTACTTTGCTTATTTGAGAAAGGCACAAACAGAATTGGCTAGGTGGGATCTGACTTCTCTTCTTCTTTTTCCCTCCCATAATAGTAACAATGGCTGAAAGCTGCATTCAAAATTCGGGTTTCTGTCTAGTTGCTTATGATCAAAAAAGGAAGATGTGTTTGAAGGAAGGCATTTGCACAGCTTTCAAGTCAAGTATTTACTATCAAATAATCATATTTTTTTTTAATTATGTAAAAGTTAGAAACAGATACTGACATCCATTCTGTCAGGAGATGTGTCCCACACCTCTGAGTACTTCCGTGTCACCAGTATTGGTCACACAGAGTTAAGGATGTACTCTCACAATTCATTTGGTACATCAGAAAAATGTAGTCTTATTCTTTTGTCTTTACTGCTTCTGAGAAAATTTTGTAATTTCCTAGTTCTTTCACTTTCTAATGCCTTTAAGAAATAGATTAAAATTATAAAGGAGGTAGGAGACATAATGAAGAATGGGAGATATTTTGAAAGAAGTACAAAATATTTGAAAAATAAGGTTTATATGTATGTTCGAAATAAGCTGGTAGAAAACTTGGTATTTTTCCACTTGTAAGCTGAATTCTCTGTGAATATTTCCTTTCATAACGAAGATTTTTATCCTAATGAAGTGCTAGTTGCTGGAAAATAGCATAGCCTGAGATGAATTAGTAACCTTACCAAATCAGCACTGCAGTGACTACAGTGCTGTAGGTGGTAAGAGAACAGAGAAAGGCTTTGAGAGAACCCCAGCTACACTACACTTTATAATTCCCATGAGCTTCAGAATCAGTCAGCTCTGGAAACTAAAATACAGAAATTTATTTTAAAAATATGGCTCACATTTCACCAGCCCCCACAGCAAGTTATTGTTTGGATGAATACAAAAATGTGGCAAGTTTATTAGAACCCTAAAACCTGTAATGGAATGATTTAAATTTAAGTCAACTCTTTCAGATGCACATCCTATCTGCCAAGGTCAGGTAAGGCAAGAACAGAACATTAATTAAAGACAAAAGAAAAAAAAAATCAGTTTTCAAAATGGTGCAACAGGTGTATTTCACTTACAGTTCAACTGGAATGCATTTGATAGTTAGGACGGACTTATTCACTTGCTTCCTTGTTTTCTCACTGTCTCTTTCTCCCTCACGATATTTTCTTTCTAGAAGATACTATAATACCAAAGTTTGTTAAATAAAAATGTTACAATTTTGATGCAAAGGTGAAAGAACTTTGTGTCATAACCAAAGAGAGGTTGAAGGTGCCTTAATGAAGGAGTGGTAATTCATGGAAAAAACATCTCATTTAGTAAATCTTAAAGTGGAGAAAAGACTCTGGGATCCAGGAAGTTCTCATCCTGTCCATTATGCTAACTTTATCTTCCCAGACTGAAACTGGCTATTCATAGAAAGACAATGAAATTGTCTTTGTTATTGTAAGACCTACGTAAAGTATCTGAGCTGAAAATCACCGTGTCTCAGTATTCTTTGTTTCTCTTTTCTACAGAGAAGAAGCCTATGTTGAATATCATACTGGTTGTCTACCCATGAAACACTAGTCAGCAAAAGTTCAGGAGCTGAACTCTGAAAGTGCATCTTGTCTTGATATGGTAGTGAACTGTTGCATCAATGTAGTTAGCTTACTAGCTTGTTTATGAAAAAGACGTGTCAAAATTAGTGTCACTGTAAAACTTTCCCATGTAACATGAGAGAGTTAGTAGAAGTCTATGTATTATTTATACCCTTATTGAACTTAGATTTCATTTTGATTCTGGAAAGCTGCACTGTATTTTTATTCCTCTTTCACAAGGCTATCATGAAGATGAATTATTGAATGTTTCTTGTGGTTTAACCCAAGCTGGCAACTAAGTACCACACAGCTGCTCACTCAATCTCTTCACCTAATGGGAGATAGAATCACCAAAGTAAGTAAATCTCATGGTTTGAGATAAAGACCATTTAACAGGACAGAAAAGGAAGAAAATAATAATAATGGTAACAATAAAATAATTTGAACATATAAAACAAGTGATGAGCAATGCAATTGTTCACCACTTGCTGATTGATGCCCATCTGGCTCCTGAGCAGCAGTCCTTGGACAGCTTTCCCCTAGTTTATATACTGAGCATGGTGTTGTATGGTATGGACTTTTGGCCAGTTTAGGTCAGCTATGCTGGCTTTTCCTCCTCTCAACTTCTTGTGACCTTCTAGCCTTCCTGGCAGCGCATGAGAAGCTAAAGAGCCCTTGATTCAGAATAAACACTACTAAGCAACAACTTAAAACATCACTAAACCCAAACCACAATGTACCAGCTGCTTGGAAGAAAATTAACTGTCCCAGGTGAAACCAGGACAATGTTTCTAAATAGTTTGGCAATCAATTATAACTATCACTGTAATTTATGATAATTGAACACCTACAAACTTTTTTTCAGTAATGGAAAATTTGAAAGGTCAATATCAGACTACACTTGACATAGAATATAATCTGGAAAAAAAACCCAACAAACCCACAACCCAAAATGAAATAAAATTGAATCAAGTAAAGGGGATGGTAGTCAGAAACTCTGAATACAAATGTTTTCTTCCTTTAGAGGAAGACTCAGATAATTAATTTTACATTTCAAACATTCCCTTGCAGTGATGTAAATTCAGAGCAACACCATTGTTCTTGCATAGAATATAAGAAATGAAATGAGCCCGACTACATTATTTTGTATTCTGTGAGAAATGCAAAAGGACGTATGATAAAGTGGGCTACAACCATGTCACAAAGTGGTTAATGGATTGATTTAGTGGTACAGATGATGACCCTGAAGAGTCATCAGCTGTTACTCACTCCCCTTCCATGCCATGCTCCATATAACAAGGACACAAGAAGCTTGGGGTGGTTCTTTTCTGAGTTTTGCTGCTGTATTTTAGCATGGCTGGGCCTGACTCCTCGTGTGGTGCGCAATCTATTGCTACTTGAGAGTAGGTTTTGTATATAGTTCTGTATTCTTCTTTCCTTATTTTTTTTTTCCTGTTATCCATTAAATTTGTTATAGTCTTAAATTCCAGTCTTGGGTGAGGCATTATTTTGTTTTTCTTTATTCCTCTTTTTATTCCCCTCGGGGAGGGGGGGGGGAATGGGATGAATAGAGAACTCTTGTTTTGTGTTTCATGTGGGCTTGCCCCATGCCTTAAATGGAGACCATACTGATTTAGGAGCTGGACAACAAATGAGAGTGGACAAGTTATTTCAGCTTTACTAACATGCAAGTTTAAAAGAAATTATCCAGATTAGTTTTTCATTAGCTTCAATCTTTATTCATGGTTTTTCTTTTCTTGCTTTTACTTTACTGTTTCTTTTCCTTCTTTTTTTTTTTTTTCCTATTTATCTGGAACCTGAAAAAAGTGTATGGGTATGCTCATTTGCCTAAGTACCTTTATCTGCATACTAGTTAGACTTCAGTTGATCCTTCATGACTGCTGAATTACTGTTGCAGTGCCCTTTGCAGATGGGCAGTCCTGTTACCATAAGAAAATCAATATCTTATTTCTGTATGCTGTGCTCTTGGAGAACTAGGTTTAAACTGGTAACATTTAAAAAAGGAAAATATTTCATCAGCAGACTTTTTGTTTCTGCTTGAGCTAAAATTCTTTGTCATACTTCTGTCAATCAGTTTGTCTGTTTATGTACAGATGTGAAAAGACAAGAAATTCAGTACAGAACCCAGAGTAAAAACAGAGTCCAACCTTAAAAAAATTCTGTTGACAGTTTCTTACGAGGGAGAGTGTAATTGATTGTGGAATGCTGAATATTTGTAAAGCTCCTCCTAGAGACATGTTTATTTTTTATATTAGAAGGTTAATTGTACTTGCCTGACACTTGGCTTTCTGCCTGCCTATGTATAGTTTCAGAGGTTTTCCTGGGCCTGCCAGAAAAACCTCTCTACCTAATTCTACCTTCCAGAAGAACCTCACTGCTCAAGTTTACCAATTCCATCCCCATAATAGCCATAAAATTATGCTGTAATGAGCAGAGGAGGAAGAGATATAGCTCTTGTCCAAGCTGGTTGCAAGTAAAGGTGATGTGATTCTATGACTCCTACCAGTTTATTTGTATGACACTTGCAACAAAAAATAAAATGAAATAACTACTACTTCGTTTAGCCATTTTTTCCTAAGAAGCAGGGAGGTAATAATGCATAGTTCTGTGTAGCCACCAAAAAAAAAAACAAACAAAAAACCAAAAGGGGAGGTCTTGGACCTATAATTTTCCTCCTGGTGAATACCAAGAGGTGCAAATTAATAGCAGCAAGTGTATGATGGAATCTTTCACAGAGACTGTGTTGTTTGCAAGAAGGTGGAGTCTATGTCATTTTATATTTAATTATCATCACTAATAAAAATGCCTCCTGAACCATCACCACCCACTATTCTAAGTGGTGCTTTTAGAGTTTTTACTCCTATTCTTTGAATGTTCTTGTCCTAGCTTGCACCACTTAGGTGTAGACAGGTGGGAGGGTTTTACCATGCTCACTTTAATTATTGCTGTTAATGAAAGAAATACCCTAAACCACCCACACACATGCTTTGAATGATTCTGAAGTTTTGGTCCATTTTATATTTTTAGCCATCCTGTCCTACCTTGTACTTATATATTAGTATCTTTGTCATCATCTGCTAGTTATCCCTTTTCCCCTGAAAGGTGCAGTTCTGTATCTTTGTTGCAATCTTCTGAGCAGCTTTGACTCCTTTTGAGATGAATGGAAATTCAGTTCTTTTAAATTTAACTTTCTAGGTCTTATTCACACATTGAACTTCCTAGTTCTGTCTTTGGATGTTCTTTATGTAACTGGCCTTATTGTCTGGAATAATTTAAAACACCAACACTAAGTTTTGCATTTTATTAATGGAAGATTTTTCTCCTCAGTTTTTAGAATGTCACTATTGTCAGGAGGCCATTGCTAAAGTTTTGGGGTTTTTTTCTTCTAATTATTCTCTTTTGTTGTTGAGCAGCAAACAAGTAGTTCTGACAAATTGGAATATAAATAAGGGATAAAATTGCTGACATGTTTGAGATCGTCTCAAGTTTATTCTTCTTTCCTTTAGCTAAACTTGTATCAGCACAATGGAAATCTACCTTTAAAATAAAATCATTAATGGCCTATATACATGCATTTCTAAATACCTCCATATTTTGGTGTGTAGTAGTATGCAGCTGCTGTTGTTTCTTTTAGAAAAGAATGCATTTAAAAGCATTACATAATATATTCCATTATACTATTATATTCTACGGTTTTCAGAGCTAGGATTGAACTTGAGAGATTGAAGGTTTGACTGTTTCATTAGACGTTGTGTTAAGACTTTTGTAACACCTCTTTTCTTTTTCTTTGGCTAACTTCTGAGGTCCATATTTAAATCAATAACTCCGTGAACATGTGAACAGTCCCACCAGTTTCAAGGTATGCATTTAAAAGTGAAGTTTTAATCCTCTATCTTCAAAAGAAATTTGTAATTTTAAGTGCAAATGTATAAAAAAAGCTATACATGAGATTTCTTTACCTCTCAGAAATGTACATTTATGTAAATATTGTTTGTAAATGCGTGCTTAATGTATAAAGAACATTTTTGTGAATATGCACATCCTGATATTAATGTATATTTGTATGGATATGTCTTAATGTGCACTTTTCACTGCAAAAGCTTAGAAATACTGCTTAATTCAGGCAATAATTATCTCATCAGCAAAGTATTGAACTGGAGTCCTATAGTAAGGAGGACTCCAGTTTAAGGATAATTTCCCAACCTTGATTATGTTTTTGATCTTCAACCCAAATTTCAAGATCTAGTCTTTTCATAGTCTGTTATCTATGTAGATAATGAATGAATTTAGTCATGGGCAAGGACTCTGTAGCAGAAGTTATGGGTGTGTGTCTCATGGTCATAGGTCTCTGAACACCCAGATAATTTCTCCTGTTGTTATAAAAAGGCATAAAAAGGTAACTCTCTCTCACATGTCCTCCCTTTAGTCCATAAACATAGTCATCTCCTAGGGAGCCCATTGGCTCCTGTGTGTTTGTGCCTGTTGGATGTGCTGTAGTGTGTATGGCCCCAGCTGTGCCCAAAGCTGAGCTCAAAGGCAGGCACTACCTGTTGAAGAGACAATCTTCTGGAGGACTCTCTTCAGCACATATGGGAACTTGCAGCTTCCCCTTTATTTTTCTGAAGCTTACCTGATTATGTTCATGCCTTAGTCTTATGTTCATGGGTCAGTAGAAAGCATTACAGGAAAAGTAGCTTAAAAGACCCAAAGATATAAATTAAGACACTGCCCATTTAATATGGCTTTTCCACTTTCTACCAGCTGCTTCTTTTTGTCTTCACCATCATTATTAATACCATGAACTGTACATATATGTCAAAACAGTATAAAGAAAGAAAAAAAGTCTCCCTCACTTATTAGTACAAATCTTATTTATACTAATATATGCAATATTTCTGCATTTGGAAGTTCCTTTGAAAGTCAGTTTCTTCATTTGTAAGGTGGGTGTAATTCTTTCTTGACTTTTTGAAGGTTAGTTATTTACTTTTTGCATATAACATTAAGGAGTTTAACACTAATTATACCCATGTTAAAGTTTTTATTGCATAAAAAGAAGTACACATAGAGTCATAGTATCAGCTGAAGTTATAACAGATTCAAATGAAAATTATCACTGCAAGTTGCTTGCTTTCTTGCATTAAGTAATCGGAGTGAGATTAGACAAGGTAAAAATTAATATAAGGGGTGGTGGGGAAGAACTGCTCTAGTTTTATAAGCTGTTCCTTGATATTGTACTTTTACTAAATCCGTGAATTTTTTTCACAATACAAAGTTTCTAGGACAGTGAATCCAATAAAGTACAGTTTTGTGAGAAGTTGATTTTGTAACATTTTGCTAGTGACAATTTGTGAAATTTGTTTTAAATAAGAAATGTGTTTTTCTCATTAAACTTACCTCACCTGCTGCTTTTCATCACTCATTGTGCCCAGAGTTCCCCCATGCTTCATGATGTTAATCTTTTTATTTCCTCTGTATTTTTACTCTAAATAATTGTGGTTGCTTCTAGTAGTCCTTGCAAATGGGATAAAGACCTCGATGATGGAAGTTACGTAAAAGGATTGCTTTTTGTATATAGGAAGCATTTCTTTTGTAGAATATGTTCTGAGGGTCTTTTATTGGAATCTTGTGAAAATGCAGTATTCTCGCAATATTTAGCCACATGTATAATATTTTCCTGAAATCTGGATAAATCTGCAGACAATTTTTACATACTTAGCCTCTTCTGGGGGTCAAAATAACTTTTTTTTTTCAGGAAAGTTAAATAAGATTTTTTGTTTTCTTTTGGTGTTTTTTTAAAGAAAAGGTCTATATTCTATAACTGTACTTATTTGTAAACCAGCACCAGATCATATCATTAATTTAAAAAAAAATATATATAAGAGGATGACCCTTTCTGCATGATGTTTGATAAAATCTCATATCTAATATTAATCTTAACAAATTCTCACTTTATGGCACATCACATTTGTGATATTTCTATAGCAAATAATGTCCCTCTAATTCTGAACTTGGATGACTCCTGACAAAACCAGCAATACACACAGAAATTTCACAGTCAGCAGCAGGATTAGTTCAAACTGCTGAAAGAAGATGAGATTAAATGAAAAAAAATTGTGGGACAAAATGCATCAGGAAAGAAGTCCAGTCAAAAGCATTACTAAATGCAGAAGAGTAGATGAGGGTTGACACTAGAAGTTCCCTGCTGTCATTTTCTCTTCAGAGGATGAAATGGAAGACTCCAGCATGGATCAGACTCAAACTTCAGAGTTGCACATGCTGGCATTTTATAATGACTTCTTAAGTCTCCATCTTGTTCACCACCCTCCCTTTAGTTTTAAGGGATTTTTACCAGCCTTTCTAATAGCATAAGCCAGGATATTCTACAGAAGGCAAATGTTTTATATTAGAAACCCATTATTTTGAAGCCAGAGCTGTACTCCTACTGCAGGTGTCCTTTCTAGGCTTTACATCCTTTTAAAGTCTGTCTTGTGGTCCCGGCTGCTATACTGAAAACGGCACACTGCAGATTGCCTTTGGTGCCTATTTTGAGTACCCCTTACATCTCTGAGCTGCCTGGGCTGTAGAAGGCATAAGAAGATATAAATTCATGGGGCTGTCAGACAGTCCTATTTTACTATGGTCCAAAATAGTTTTTGCAATTACCCTTGTTATTTGTGTATTTAATATTTTAGGCATTTATTGCTGAAATTTATTTATTTTTGATATTAACTTTGCCATAATTATTACTACTTGTTTTGGGTTTTTTTATAATCAGCTTTTTATAGACAGTTTCCCTTCTGAAAGATCATTTTGTCCTGATGTGCCTGGGAATGAATGACATTATAATATTGGATGCTAAAATGTAACAAGAAATGATGCACACCTGGATGCAAAGATAATAAATCCAGATCATCTGGACAGATGAGAAGCAGATGTTAAAGTTCCTGTGGGATTATTTTTTTTTAAGTAAGGAATATTACAGTCTACTGACTGACTGTAATATGTCTGTATTATTTTTGGCTCATTCACTTGATATGTGATGTTGATCTGAATTGATGTTTCTAAACAGACCATTCATATTGTCGATAATTCAGATGCCAGTGAGCTGTCTTGGTATGCCAGACTGCATATGCTAACATTTAATGCCAGACTGAACTTGCTGTGCTATTCAGCAGGATGAATCACCATAGGGGAGAATGGCTCCCCAGGTGTATTGTGCCATATGTTTCATGGTATAGTGAGTAAAGAATCCAAAGTGTTTGACCCACATCTTGCAGTGTAACTTCTACCCTCTTCCTTGGCTTAGGTTCTAGGAGCTACTTTGATAGTAACTGTTGCCTCTGCATAAATAAATGATAGAACACTGACTATAGCAAATCCTAGTGGTGTTTCCCCTGAAAAACTTGAGTTCACCTAGATGGAACAATGTGAAGAATGCATTTAAAAAAAAAAAAAAAAAACAAGAAAAAGAAAGGGTAACAGAAGCTATAAAACAATACGTGCAAAGGTCAACAGCCAGAGATCCATGTAACCCGAGGGCTCAAGTGGGACATCTTGGGGTTCAACAAAGCTCTAAAAACACTCTTCAGTGTTCCTGTTCAAAAAAATCTTTGGTTCTCATGAAGACAAAATGCGTTAAGCTTTCATTGTAGTAGAACACAAGGACTTCCAAAATTAGTTTATTTCTCTAATACACGTCTTCCTTTAGAAGGGTGAAAGACAACTGTTTCTGTCTCTAGTGTTTAAACGTTCACGTTTCCACATAGGCACACTAATGTCACTGTTATCTCTACCTTCATATAAAGTAATACCTTTTCTAAAAGTTCTACTTCATAAGAAGCTTCTTTTTCCAGAAACAAATACAAGGTACCAAACAATTATTTACACCTGATAAATCTCTAACTTGTTAACTTTGAAATGAAATATTACAACACAACTGTTTATCTCTTCTCTTGATCACAAACTGGACAAGAACTGGAATAGTTAGAGAGCAGCCCATCTCTAGGCACCATCTTCTTGTTGTAAGTACCTGTATGTTGTATTTTATTTGCATATTTGGCCTTCTAACATGTCCTGTTGTTTGTTGCATTTCAAGCAGGAGGTATCAATCAGAGACAAGCATTTGTCTCTTGTCTGTTATGGGATATTTTTAAACCTCTTCATTTAATTTTTCATGCATTACTGGAATGACTGTATCTTTTAAATTTTCAGCTACTAAATCTAGTCCCAAATAGCGGTATGGTACTGTATCTCTGAAATTATAAATGTGCCATTGCCTTCAAAACAGGTGGTACCAAGCTGTAGCCAGTCTCTACTTTGCTCAGTTCTTTGTTCTGTTTGGGTAGGTTACTGATTCCTTTTGGAAGTTATTTGCCCTTCTGTACGATTTTCTTCCTTCTCTGCCTTCAGTGACTATGAGACTGTCCCTTACTCAGCTGGCAAAGAACCTCCTGAAAGACTATGCTCAGCTTGATTCCTTCTGGTGCTTTTTTGAGAATAATGACATGACATGGAGTATAATTATTACTGTATGTCATATTCTGTAGAACTTGCTGTTATATTGTGTAGTTGTCTTTGACTACAAAAATATGTAAGTAAATAACAACTGTCTTATGCTTCAGTTCAACTGCATTGATTGGGACAAGTGATTCCCATGATTCATATCTTCCTAGCTTATCTGTTATTTAAATGTTAGTATAAACACATTGAAATTCTTTCAGACTTTTGGAGCTCCCCACAAGAATAAACCTAACAAAGACTGCTGCCAGGGTGTTCTGATTGACAATCCTTCCTCCAGAGATAGTAGAATTACATTCAAGACTTTTCCAGCAAAAGAGCCAGACGAAGTATGGTTGAAACTATCACTGCATTTCACCTTCCAGTATTTTCTCATTTGAAGATGACTTCTGAACAAAAATACCCAGTTGTTTTCTCAGAGTAGCAGATGCTTTCAGAGTGATGGTGAGATGCAAATAAATAAACAAGTGTATTTATGGACTATATTCATTTTTCACTGCAGGTAAACATAAAACCAAGAGTTCTTCTAAGTGTCACTCAAGTCCTAAGGGCTTATTTATGGGCAGGCATAATGTTTGTACTTGGATTAAGTGCCAGTGTAATTTTTTTTTTTACAGAATAAATCTTTAGTACATGGCACCTCGAACCAACAAGTCTTGCCCAAGAAGTCATACTTGTTTACTCAATGCCTAGCTGGAATCCCAGGCAATATTTATTTTAGCTAAATTCAATGCTCTGAAGCTGGAAATTCAATCTCGGTTAATATTATGTTCTCTTCTAAAATTGCAGTGTTGATAGAAAAACATTGTGCTGTACAAACCATTAGCAGATTCTGCCTATGGGGTGAGATACAAATAATAGAGGTAAGCAAATTATCTTTTGAGTCTTTGCAGTTGGGAGACACTGCTGGTATTTAGATCTGTCTATCCAAGTATGAGCCTGCACTGGTAGTTTTCCAAGTTCCACATATCTAAAATCCAAGGGTTTGTTTAGTACACTAATGCAATTAGATGCCCATAGCTAATCAAGTTTTTTTTGCAGTGCTTTAAAATGAAAGTGTTTTAAAATAATTCTGCAAAAGTTTTTTGCACTGTTTTTGCTAAACTGAACAAGTTTATACTGCTATACTGTATATCTTGTTTAACTTCTAAAGAATGCTGTTTTCTCTTGGGAGTTTCTGTGGCTGAATATCATCTACAGCCACCATCTCAACCATTTTAATTCTATTACCTATTATTCATTTTACATCTATTATCTTTGCAATTAGTCTTCTACAGTGTCCTTATTGTCCCTTAACTGCCCCACTTCTCCTTCTATCCTCGCTCTTTTCCATGAAGGCAGTAGTTAATCTGTTTCATTTTTTCACAATTTCTGTTGTTTTCTTCATCTTGTCATCTTTGCTTTACATGCAAAGCCACCAAAGGGAAAATGCTGTGTGAGTTTTGAAGTGTTCCTTATCTACAGTCTAGCACTCAAGTAGTGATGTGTTTCCTGGTTTACTGGCTGTGATGCCCAAAGTTCCCTTGCCTATGTATTTGTCATTTCTGGTTACTTCGCTGCTTTTCATATTCTATGGTCTTCATCAAAACAGATCAGGTTAAATTGGGCTGTTTAATAGATTCTTATGCAGGGCTTCATTCAGGGAAATCCACCCATTCCTCTCAGCTCCACTCTAACAATCACCTTCTTGTGGTGCTAGAACTGCTTTCACAAAACCACCTTTTCTGTTCTTGCAAATCTCATGTGATACTTGATCTGTAAGTATAGAGAAAAGCTCTATGAATAGTACTATGGCAGCTGCAGGAGAGGAGGAAAGAGGAATTCAGAATATACTCTCTGTTCTGTGTAGATCTGCATTCTACACCTTTCTTGGTCCAATTAAGGCTGTAACTTCCCTGTCTGTCTTTTTATTGTTGTTGTTTTTTAAGGTATTTTTTTTGCTTTATTAATTTCAGTTTAATCTTCTCCCTCATTTTTTGTATTCATTACACTGAATTTTCAGCAGTCTTACCCAGCTGTTCCTTCAGGCTTCATTTGAATAGATCCTCATTTCATTCATCCTTCATTCATCCTGAGTGGGAGAATGGATTTATCAGGGCTTAAACCATTCTCACATAACACATACTCCTGTATCAATGTTTTATGGTTGTGTTTTCTCCTAATCATGCTTTTTTGATTCCTTCCATTCATCTGCATGTATGACATCCATCTTTTTTCAGGCTTTCCTGACTTCTCTAAACTCGTCTAGGTACAGGCTTTTCCTCAGCTCTTCAGATGATCACCTGCTACTTTTTTTACACAAGGCATACTGGAAATACGCATTTTTAGATTGTCTGTGTCTTCTCTGATTTTGAACGTCACCAAGAATTCTCCATTTTTCACTTGATCTCTCAAATTCTCTTGAGGCTTCATAACTTTTCCCTTCCTTCATGTTCATATTTGCCTTTTTACATTATTTTCTCCCCTTCTTTTAGTGGTCTGCATGTCTACATTTTCCACCATAATGGTCTGCACATCGTACTAGTTTCAATCATAGCCATAATTCCTCTGTGTCCCTCACACATGATTTGGAATGACTGGATTGGGAATCAGTTTCAAGCAATGGTGCCAACTAACTTCCATTTTCCTTGTCATCATTCTCAATTTTTATCTTCTCTGAAACCACACTGGACACTCTTTCGAGTAGGAGATTGATGGACCTATTTGAGCATCTAATAGAAAAAGGCCTTGGTGCTCAGCGAAGCATTTCCTTGCAGTAGCAGAGCGTCAGTACAAATAAACAAGAGTTTTCATTATCTCAGTGGTGCTAATTGCTCTGAATTGTACAAGACAGGCTCCGTTTTGCTTTTCAACTTGCCTTTCTTTTGCTGACAAGGAAAATAAACAGGAAAAATACATCTCCACAGCCCCAGGAAAAAGAAAAGCAGAAGTTTTTCCATTTATCTAGTACTCATTCCTTCATTAACTAAATGAAATTATATGCTATATGTTACATTAAAGGGCCTTATCTGGATTTATGTACTCAGAGGCTTATTTCTTATAACAGTCAGAGATGAATTGCCATTTAAATAATGGCTTATTCATTAATATATGAACTGAAGTACATAGTCATGTTATGGAAGAGTTCAAACAATTATCATGGTCACTAATAATATCTCATGAACTGTTATTCAATATCTTATTGACCTTCCTGTACTCTCTGAAGATTGTTAAGGATGAGAGAAGTCTTAATATCTTTTTCCCAAAAAATATGGTTCCAAAAGCTGTCATTAAAGGGTGTATCCTCGTCCATCTCAAGGAAAATTAGTAATGGGTGGTGTTTATGGTTCTGAAATATCTAAGCAGACCAATCAGACCCGTAAGATCACAGCTGAAGGTAATGCATTAAATATTAAAAGCAATAATTAGCAGAATAGATCTGAGTCTGACCCTTTTGGTTAAAAAAGTAATTTTCTTTTAACGAGAAGTGATATAAATGCATACTTTGTTTTGATTTACATTTAGTATTAATTTAATTGTGAAAATTACCTTCCCCTTATTTGTTTCCAGTCTATGCAGACCTGACATTTCCAGGGTTCCTGAGAGCTTGCAGACCTGCAATGTTAATCTATGTTAGATCAGTCTGAGAGATCCAAGACTCCTGCTGGTCATAGGCACCAGGCAGTGTCTTCAGCACACTTCTCTTCTTGCCTTACTGTTGTGTACTGAAGCCTTCATTGCTTAGATGGGTAACACATCAGTGATCTGACAGCTTGAAGCCTGTGATTTTCCCGTGAAGCTACACATCAATTAGCTGAGCTCAAAAATGTGAAAATGAATTCCAGGTTTTTTATTCCTATAGTCACTGCCAACACAAGTATGTAAGCACGGGCTTGTCCACCACCATAGTGCAGTATCAGTAACTTTGAGACAACATCCATTTCCCTTGAAGTATCTGTGGATAAGCATAAGGTATGTCAAGCTGCAGTTTTGGATATCAGGCATTAACTTTCTTGGTAGAGCTTGAGCCACACTCAAGTTGTGGACTACAACTGGAAAGAATGAGATGTTCTGGTCACCCAAGCCTGGAAGAACTTCAAACACACATAATCTCTTTTAAACTGAAACAGGAGGTACCAGTCTTCTTCCTGAAATTTCATACATGAGATACATTGTTAGACATTTCTAATTAGGGTGGCTGATGTCTACTTGTCACCAGTTCTTTCCTTTGGTGTCCATAATATAAGGAAATAATGATCCTCTTGGCCTTGGGAATGCTGAAGCAATTTTATTTCACAGCTTTCACTGAGCACTGGAAACTGCTACTCCGGCCAAAGGTTTTCATATTGCACTGACATGAGCCTTGGGTACCTCCATCTGACAATGATACAGCATACCCAGTGATGTTGCTTATGTGAATCTGGTCTCCCTGTCTTAATTTCATTAGGTATGAAAAACTCTTTCAAGAAATTGTACCTCACAAGTAAGTATTTCTTGCAGTCACCTGGTATTAATATACATGACATATATGCAAGAAAAGTTATTCACAAGCAAGTTCTTCACAACTGTTTTATGTATATGTATCCATATGCATGTACAGACACACAGAAAATGCACATCTATTCAAAAACTCTGTCAACAAAAAGCAAGAGGGATTTCAAAGGATTTTTAGAATGAAAGAAACTCAGGTATAGCAAGGTGCGCCACGCCTTTGCAAGCCAGACCTTAGTAGGAAGAGAAGCAGGGCTGGAGCATGCAGCTCTGAATGCTGCTGAAGGACGAAGTCTTTGTCTAGTGGAGTTCTCGTATGTGAACAATCAAAGTGGAAACGTCATCTAAGACACCTTGAGAAAGAGTAGTTACTGGTAAAGTAGGTACGAGTAACAGGGCTTTGTTTTCTACACCTTAAAGACTATTTGTGCTTGGAAAAACTAAGCCATAATTTGCTAAGGTCTTTACAAAGGGAAACAATGCTAGCATTTTAAAGGCAATGTATTTTTGACGTACATTGCTATATCCTTATTAAAGCTCAAGCAGCTGTAAGAAATACATTAGCTCCAATGTTCTCATTTTGTTTTTAGTACTTGCACAAATGCAGTTAAAACAAACACACACTTTTCTCAGTGCCCAGCAAAATGTAATTAAAAAATACAGACCAGATCTCTCATTTTAGCAATAAATGCCCTCCATTTCTGTGTATGCACACATGTATGTACATAGAAATGCACCTCACCAACCGCAACATGCCTCCAGTTCTTTTCCTCTTGCAGTATAAAAAACCCAGTCTGATTTTGTCCAAGCTTTGTATTTCAAAAATGGCTTTAGGGCAATGAATGCCAATTTTCATCTCTTGGCAAATGTTTATAGCCAAGATGTAAACCCCTGAAAACAGGGGTGTATAATTTAAATGCTGACACAACCTTAACTAGAGCAATGGGAACACTGTTGCCATAATAACTGCCATTCTCTGGAAAGTATTTATGGCAGGGCTTCAACCTTTCTTAAAGCAGAAATTCAGGCCTTTGGCTACCATTGACTGTGGGTAATGGCAGTGAGATCCAGATTCCTGGGGATGGAGCCATCAGTGCTCAGAAACTGAAGCCATTTTAACATGTCTACTAAACCTGTTCGTGATCTAAGCATGTGCTTCATAATGCAGTCCTGAAGCCAATGGGAGTTTTTTCCAGTGGTTTGAACAAGAACGGATCTGAATCCCTTGTGTCCATCAATATCACATTCTTCTGTTCCTATCAGGAACTTCCAGTAAAACCTGTTTATATTTCTGTCTTTCCTAATTGAAACCAGAATATAATTCTTTGCCTCCCAGTTAAACAATGCTGGAATTAATATATTTTTACACCATAAAAAGTACAATGTTACAATTCTGTAAATATACTGAAGGAAAGACTGAATAAGAGATTAAATTGTAACCTCTATTTATAAAGACATACTTTATAAATTTCTCTTATGCTTGCTCTTTCTCCCTCTCCCCCGTTGTCTTTTATCCCTTCTCTTGTCCTTTTACTTTTTCCCATATGCCAAACAAAAATAATAATAAAACCTCTTTTTTTAAATATGTGAAATAAGAAGGATGGAATTGTCTTTTATATAAAAAGTATTGCATAATTTTAATGTGAAAAAAAAAGTAATTTAATTAAATGCAAATGTACAGTCTCAGCCTTCAAACACTTTTCCTCAAGATGGCACAGAAATGTCTCAAATCTACACATGATAGGAAAAATCTTACATGAGTACTTGCATATGCTATCTTATTGGTGAAGCTCTCTTGTTCCTAAATCCTCCGGCCCCAAGTTCCTGAGCAAGGATGGCTCTGTGCTCCAGCTAAAGCTAGAGCTAAAGTTAGTATCTCCAGATGTCAAAAGATGTTCCAATATCAGAGGGACAGATGCCTGCAAGACATTTCTGATACCTCCTTCCTGACTCTTCAAGGTCAGAACTGAACTGTTTCTTTCCTCTGTTATCAAATCTTGCCTTATTGATAGTATCAACTAGAGCAGCTTTCAGTTCGCTTTCATTTGTGATGGAGAGATAAGATCATTGTATTTCAGCTTTAGGACCTGTGGCATTAGAGTCTCACCTGTCACCTGTTTCCGGTTTGAGCCACTTTGAGGAAGAGAACAGGGAAGTTTAGGAGGACAACAGGGGAGTTTAGGAGGAGAAAAGGGAAGTTCATTTTTTTGGTAAGGAAATATCACATTGCCATTTCAATTTGGCAAGCGGTCCACAGTGAATATGGTATTGACTCTTTTTGTGGCCTAGGTAATATAGAAAGAGGCAATGGAGAAAAGCATGTCAAATTAATTTCAAATTGAAAAGTTTGTGTATTTCACTCACATATAATATACCAAATATTGTATGAAAGGATCAGTTCCTTCATGTAAAATATTCTGAGGTTTTGTGAGCCTCGTGGGACTTTACATAAAAAGCTCTGAAGGCTCGCACACATTTTAGAGCATGGTTGCAGCTCTGAGTTTGAATTTTGGATTATAACTATATAATTTGTAATAGCACTTTATAGCTTATAGCACAATTGTAGGGTAAAGCAAACAAAATTAAAAGCATCTCTAACTAAGGATCTACCTGTTCAGTGAATTAACAAAACTGCTTACTTTAGGAACACCACTTTGGACCTTCATGCCAGCATGAAATACAGTCTTATCCAGGAATTCCTGTCTTTTTATGGAGTCTACAATTTTAAATATTATTTTTAGGTCTCTCAGAAATAAATTTGGGTATTTAAGTGGTGGTATTTTATTTTTCCAAAGCTGCAAGGAGGATCAAACTTAGCATAAGAATTAGCTGCTCCTTTCTAGGTGAGGTATGTAGAGACATTCCCAGGGTGAAATTTATCAACTTGAATAACAGAATATGTAGAAGTGACTACTTTTAAGTTCTTCAGAAAGGTATCTAAGCCAGCTGCTAGGAAATGTGTGTGTTTGAAACCCTGTGTCTTGATGCTTCTCTGCAGCTGTGGGTGAGGTGCCTTTGTGTACCCCTTAATTTTGTTCAGGATTCAAGATGTTCTGAATATTGAACTTAGGCTGATGCCTTCTTATGATAAGAATGTCCCATTCACCTTCTATTGCTTAGTTATATGCCATGTCAGCCTTACACCTATCTGTTAGAACAAAACCCTTGTGCAAGGAATAGCACAAGAACTGAGCCCAGAAAGAAAAAGAAGCCAACTGTGAGACAATGAGATGTGTTGATAGTGGAAACAGGAAAGTTCCTGTTTCAGTTTTTCTTCCAATATTGTTAATGCATTTTATCCTAAGATTGTTACATGGAAAATACATATTCTAAGCAGGCCCTCGGGAAAAAACTATTTTAGCTTCCCCTCCTCTCCAGCGGAGTGTTTTGCCTATTAGATTACAGACTCCCTTTTGCAATTTTCTTTACAGGCCAAACAAATTCCACATTCCTCACTGCACAAAAATGGCACAGCTTCAACAAAAGCCATGTGGCTACGGCACTCTCCGAAGACATGGGAGCTGTGGATTTATTTGCATTCATTCAGGCTGATGATGGTGTAGTTTTTCAATTTCCAGGGCAACTCCTGTAAGCAGAATACTATGATTTCAGCAGGATGTGGCAGCACCCCCTCTCACAAGTGTTTGGATGGATCTGAAAGCCATGCTGTGCTGCATTCAGAGTGTTCTGCACAAATTAAACAGGTTCAGAAATTGCTTGCTGGCTCCTGTGCTCATGGGCATTAATACCAGGTGCTTTGTTTGGATATCACAGATGATTCACAGAGGATGTAGGTGTCAAACTGCTCAACTCAGCTACGATAAAGACAATTCCATTTTCACACCAGAACAGAATAGTTATTGAAGTAAGTTCTCTTGCAAGAGGTATTTCTCTATAGCCTCTTAGATGTCTAAGTGATTTCTTGAAATAGAGTTGTAATTGTTTGTGGCTTGCAATTGTGAACAAAGGCAAATAAATTTCAGCTAAGTAGTACTTTAGGAATCTGAAGTCTTTTGAGCTCTGGTTTTATTTAAAAAAAATTGTATGAGGTTAGAAAATGATTAAAGAGGGATTTGATACATGCTACAACTCATGGGTCATGAGTTAGTCTATAGCTTATTCAGTGAGACCACCACAATTTCCTCAGGGTCCATTTTATTTTACACATAACAAGGAAAAAGAATAATATACTTCCCCCTTTTCCCAATTTGTTTAATAGCTGTAATTTAAGCTACTGAAATCTTGATTAAGGAGTACAGAAGGTGGAATTAAAAGAAGCCAAGGGGTAGAGTCAAGGACTTCAAACACCTTAAAAAAACCCCTTTATTTTTACAACAAGAATTAAAACTCTGAATTAATTGATGCTTTTCCCCAAGGACAATCTATGAGATTTTATCAGGATTCATTATGTTCTAACTTCATCTTTGAACCCTGATAAACTGTGAGAGTTCTCTAGTCTTTTGAACACGGATGTTAGAATAAACAGCCAAGTGTGAAGATCTCTCACATTTGCTACAAAACTTGTAGAAAGAAGAAAAAAAAGCATTTTTTTTCCTTGGCCACATCTGGGTTCTGTAGCATGAGTTATGCTATATGCCTGATCCTTAAAATCAAGTCTGCAATTCCTTCTTCTATTTTTACATAGAAATGATGCATAGGATGTTTGAATTTTGAAATCAGTTTATATCCAGCCTGTAGGGAAGGAGAAAACTGCTTGAAACTGGCCTGTGAAAGGTATGGCCATCGCTGAGTTCTGCTTTCATGAAATATTCCCTGTAGAGATCATTCTTTGCATCCTAAACTGAGCCTGTGTGGGAGAGAGGTGCCTACTGCCAGTTACTGTGGTCTGAAAAAAAAAAGACCGTGTCACACCACATCTCTCTCACTGTGGTTGACATACTGCACACTGCAGTGTGTGCGTTGCTTTTCTTACTTACCCATCTTAAACTTCTTGACCTTTTTTTCTCTTCATTTGTTAAATAATTTATTCAGCATCTCTGTTCATCCAGGAATGATTACTGGAAGGGACCTGGTGCCAAGTGGAAGTAAGCTTGCTGTTGGGTGTAATGAAACCAGCTTCTTTTAGGAAAGATCACCTAGGTCTTTATTCATATTATTTTCAGTTTAAAGGGAGAGTCTGTATACTATTCTGTAATTGTGTATCTGTGTTACATGTTTCCTAACTTCTATATCTTAACAAGGACTGCTGCTTTTATTCAGCCAAAGATACTTGTATTGTCGTGCTCCAAAAACTCTGGACATTTCTCCTATGACTAGCAAAACACCTTCCTTTCTCAGGCCAGTAGAAAAGGAAATAAGGTGATAAAAATAAGCTAGCTGCAAAAGTAGGAAACTGGAAACCAAAATTTTATCCAACACAGGTGCTCTAGAACACCTAGGCTTTTTCAATAATCAAGAGTAGTTCCGGTCAACAGTTGCCACTTACACCTTTTATCCTTGGCTCTGACAATAGGGATCGATGCTATCTCTCTGCTAGAGCTGCACATAATGTACTATTTTGCTATTCACCCTTTTATGGCTAGGTTTACTGATGCTGCGCATGAGGCGCTGGCAAATGCCTGAACCCCTTCACACTTCCTTTTGCCTACCTTTCTAGCAAAATAGCTCTCTGTATACAGAGGAGCAAGTAAATCCACTTGTTTTTCATATCCTTACTCCTCAAAGTGCCCAAATAACAAAGCCTTTCTGATAAAGATCATTAAACGTGTGGAGGGGATGGGGCAACATATTTGTCCTCTTTCAGTGCTATCTGTTGTTTTACTTTGACACTTCCACCCTGAGCTGCTCATAGTCCATAATGAACCCTGTCTCACTGTGTGGGCTTCCGTGGTTTATTTGATTTGGAGCAGTCTAGGCTGGCAAGAAATTAAAATATGTATGTTGGCAAAATAACACTGCATTTTTGTCTGTTGTTAGAGAATCTCTCAGGTCACTAAAAATATTGTGAACACCCACTTCAGGGTTTAATTTTTGCTTGAAATTCATAAAGATAAGAACATTTTGGTATCAGCAAAAGAATATTTAAATATCATTAAGGTTTTGACAGAAATCTACAAAAGCATGGAAATGCCCAATTAAGGCAGAAATGCACCATATGGACTTGGATGTGATAAGTAGTAAGCAAGCTGTTACAGTGACACCCTGCTGTAGTTAGGTGTGGAAGACATATGTCCCTCTTAGGCTTTATCTACAGATGTTCTAACTTTGTTGTTCTGTTTGTTCTACCAGATAGGAAAGAGTTGAAATAGAGAGGGTGGGTGAATTGTTTTTTGCTTTTGCTTCCCTGGTGTCATTTATTTTCATATTTGAATTTATAAATATTATTGAACATACTCATATGGAATCACACTGAGCTAGAAGCTGTTCCCTGCTTGAACACTTGTTCATAGAGTTCATTTAACTCAATAGAACAAAACCTGCTCTAAGATGTAAGGAAAAGTATGAAAAAAATGGTAGTTGCTCAGTTTCTTCATTCTTATTCTAAAATTCAATCTGGAATATAAAATCAGCTAAGCATAAATCATTTGGCTTCATGACAAGATAATCCATTGAAATTCCATGGCTTGAGGGAAAGATTGCAGAACCACTGCTGGTCTCTTCTGGTTATCAGTTCTTTCTCTCAATTTCCATCAATTATTTGTGAAAGGACAGCCTATTTACAAGCAGGCTGTTCGAGGAAAGGCCTCAAGGATATTAAAATCATTGTCATAGTTGATGCTCAAGATACTTCTGGTTGTATTTCTGCATACTTGTCCATTGAAATTTTAAGAATGTACATTGATCTATTTATTCCAAATATACCTGTACAGGTGGAAAATTTTTTTTCTGGTTTACATAAAAACTCATGAGCATTGTACTGACATTTAGGTGGCACAACATTTTCCACTTTATAGGAATACCTGAGCTTAACATCTCCATAGTTTCTGTTGAAGTTTTTGTTGGTTTTGTGTGTTGGTTTTAGTGGTTTTTGGTTTGGTTTGGTTTGTTTTTTTGTTGCTGTTGTTTGATTGTGTTGGGTTGGTGAGTTTTTGTGTTTGCTTTTTTCCTAACTCAATAGCTGGCAAATACTCTGAGCTGGAAGTAGTAAAATCCCACTGAATGTGCCTAAAATCTGGAGTAGGCAATAGGCTATTCAGTCAGTTTTTCACTTCATCCTGAGGCTGACTTTGGTTTTTTTTTTATTACTCTAGAAATGTCAAGAATAACTTTAGGGATTGTGATCATGAATTCACTTTAATTTTCAATGTTGTTTTGTTTCCTGTTTCTCTGTTCTTCACACCACATTTGTAAGGTCCAAAGACATGTGATTGTCTTTAACCAACTTTCACACACTTTTTACAATGCCTGTTTAAGAAATGAGACCCACTAACATGATTCAGGTATTACAGTCAGCAACAGTTAGTGAGATATGAGGTTAAATGTGTCTCACAAATAAATAAAAAAATAAATCCTGGCATCACAGAAGATTAATTACCTCAACTTATTACTTGTGTCTCTTCTTTTTCAGCTCCCTCTTTTGGATCTTTGCCCCTAGAAGCAAACTCCATGTGACACTAATGAGCTGATTTTACTTCCAGGTTTGTTGATTATTATCTCACCTTACAAACTGAAAAAGCAGAAGAATATGAGGGAATTGGTTAAAATATAATAAATATTTTTTGCAGTGCTTTCCTTTCACAAAATATAACGTGAAGGAAGTAGAAAAATCTCATAGAAGTATATCAAAGCTTTGGAGGCCAGATGTGTGCCCAATTTAATTTATTTGCCAATCTTGAGTTTTCTAATCACAAAGAAAGTTAAGCTTACTAAAAGGGTAGAGAGTATACATCTACTAATGCATGTTTGAAGTAGAAAAGACAAAAAGTTATAGAGGATTTAGGATTGAAGAAAATAAAAGTCATGAGAATAAAAACCTGCAAAGTTTGCCTGTTCTGTGGGAATGTCATTCTGATGTTAGAGCTGATGTCTTAGTTTAAAGCAGCAAAGTAAATATAGGGCTCTATCAGGATGCTGAACTACTACCATAAGGCCACCATATGGCCCTTTTTAACACTAGGAGAAATCAGGACCAGGTTAGTAAGCATTTCCTTTACAAATCTTCTTTATGTTTCTTGACACAAATCTAAGAAACAGTGAAAGAACTAATTTTCATTTACCCTTTTTCTTACCTGGCCTAACCTCTGTTATTCATAGGGAAGGAAAACAACTATGGGCATGACATGGCAAAGACTTCTAGGATTGTATATGTATAGCTGCTGGTGGTGAGTAGACCTTAATTTCTGTCAAATTTTAATATAGAAGGTGATCAGACAGAGTGATAATGGGATTTCTATGAGTAGTTGGATGCCTAAGCACAGGCAAGTCAGGATGCCAATGTAAATTACGATTAATGTATGAAAGAAACAATTTTAAGGTTCCTATGAGACTGTCTGTTATTGTGATTAGAGAAGAAATTGAATAAAAAGAGTTGTGTTGTGGTTAAATCATGGAAAGAACATGTGAACATAAAATTTTGGCCATCATCGAGAAAATGGCAAGTCTCCCAATAATTTCAGTAGTGTTAGGATTTCATCCTAGCTTTCTGTTCTTGTGCTGCTAATAACTGGATATATAATCTGAGCCAAATATAATGGTCAATATATATGTCTCTTCTATAATTAAAATGGGAAACTGTACTGTTCTTTTCCTACTTGTTCAAACATAGTGGAAATCATTACACAAGAGGAGTTAATAGATGCCCATGAGATGATTTTCATGATGGTTCTGTAGTTGGCTAGTGCTAAATACCTTTTTTTTGTATCCATTGACTTTGCCAGTTTAGTGTCTTTATGACATAAACATGCATAACATCCTTATGAATCAGTATTTTTCCAGAGAAAGGCTTTCAGTGAGATTTCTCACAATATTTAAGCTAACTTTGTAGGTTGGACTTTGGGCTGTGGGGATGAGGACTGGGTGGGAGAGTCCTCATTAGCATTTAAGGAACACTGACAATTGACAAATCCAAACCTAAGTGCAGATTCTTACACACCTTACTTCAAATTCCACTTCTCAGCCTCCACCAGAGAAGTGGTCTTTGGCAGCCATAGTGTTTCAGGCCCATTTCCAGTTCAAGTGGTCTCCCATACTGGTGGATTCCAATCTGATAGGGGTTGTATATTTGACATTCACTGACTCCTTAGGATCCTTATTGAGGCAGTCAGGATTTTCATCTTTGTTCTGACCAGCTAATCTGCTGCCCTGTCCTGCACTGCTATTCTTTTTCCTGAGTTATCAAGGGCTTTCTAGGCCTCTTCCTCATGTGAGGTCCTAGTTCTTTCCAGTACTTAAGTTCTGCCCTCCCCCCAATCCAGGATCAAATAGGCTGGCAACTTTCACAAGCACTAAATTAATCTAAACCATATTTATTAAAACCCCCTTCAAATTAGAACCAGAAATTATTGTGAGGAGATGGGGAGGGAGGGAGAAACCCTCGGTGGTTTAAAACTAATTTCATGAACACTAGAAATATAAAGGAAAGGCTTAAGCATGAGAGAATTTTCTATATGCTGTATATTGCAATCACAGGAGGACAATAACTCAGGCCCTCTCAATCAATTCCAATCTTTTATAGTCAACCATTGTAAAGCGTTTTGTGCCCTGATTACACAGCAGCTGCTGAGACCTGAACTTCCTGAAGCTCAGAACAGCTGATCCCAGTGAATAAGTAAGTGGTCTGCTAAGACTCATGGCACCTGACCTACTTCAGAACTTTTCCCAAAGGTGTCACATACCAATATATAAGTCCCCCAACAATCAAAGCAAGAAGGCCTTTTGATAGTGTTCCATACGCAAAACCTTCCTTTCAAGAACCTAGTTTCCCAAAGTTCATTTATATGTTGAGTCATACATCATGTAATATTTTTTGCCCATAATTGCTCCCAGTTGTGAATCTCTCATGTATACTGAAAAATCAAAGATAAGTGAAAAACTAAATATCACCAGGCAGGGTTGCTTGCTTTTAGGATCCCTTTGACTACTCTTTGAAAGTGCTTGGAGAGGTAATATTTTCCCCACTTCCCTTTTCCAGTTTGGATTAGAATCTTTAACCTACACAGAGAGAAACAATGGCCTTTTGCCTAAGGCTCTGAAATAAATTCCTGGGGACTGATATTTAGCTTTTTGCTTTGCCACAGGTTTCCTGGCTGATCCTAGGGAATCCACTTAGGACTCAATCAAATGAAAGGATGCGGAGTTTTAAGTCCAGTGCTGCAATGCCTAAATTTTAGGCTCCTGGCCCTCAGATTAAAATTTAAAACCTGAAGCTAGAAAATTAGGTGCCTGAGTAAAAATACTAAAGAAATCTTGACGGTAAAAAGGTGAAGGATCAAGCTGAAGTGGACAGGAGAATATCCCTAGAGGCAGGCACTTCTTAATCCTGAATATAAGATTGTACACATTTTCCATTGCTTCTGGCAGGCTTTTTGATTGAAGAATTCTGTTATAAAGGTGGATGCCTACAATTACTCTTTGAAAAGAATAGTCTTATTTTAATGGCGATGATGCAGCTGATGCTTGTCTTTATGTAACAATAGGTTAGTGCATTCATCTGAGAGGTAGGAATTTGGATTCTTTCTCAGCTTAGTGAAGTTAAAACTTCTCTCAGGAAGGATCCATAGTAAACCTCTCAGGCAGTTACCCAATATATGTGATTTGTACCACAGTTAGTGCTATCCCATGACTGGTAAAAGTAAAATTCAGAGTCTTGAAAGGAGGGGATAGAAACAAGTACCACCTTCCTGTAGGTGAGTGCATGACATCATCTCTGTCTTCCAGGTTGCTGGGGGGGGTTATTGTTGTGTTTTTTATGTAGTCAAGCAACTAAAACAGTCACAAAGTCACAAACACGGCACAAGTTTTTTCTGTCATTTTCCAACAATAGCATTTATAGAAAGCACTACAAGAATTCCAGCCTCATATCCAGATTAGGATATGAGTTGCAATAACCAACATCTGAGATATAAATTTGAAATCTTAAATCTCATGAGAAAGAATTCATAGAGCCAATGTATTGATTACAGTAGTAAGAGCTAGAATTTAGTTTTCTTTGTAATCTACCTTTACAAATGCTTCTACAAAAATGTATTTGTTTTGGTCAGAAATTTGTACTTTTGTTTTAATATCAAGCCAATGTTCTGATCTGTTCCTTAGATTGATTAATATATAAATAAATTGAAAAGATCTAGTTATTTCAACATAAATATTAGTCTTACTGAAACATTCAAAGCTTTGAAACCCCACATCATTTTCTTGTGAAATGTTATTTGTTCGATGGATCTCTACTGAACATGAAAATCAGGCCAAGTTTGAAATCTTTGACATAAATCAATGTATGTGGTTGCCTGCAAAGATGAAGGGATAGCATGGACTGGCAAAAACATTTGTGTGCGCGCTTCAGTTTAACTTAATCCTAAAGGGACTTAAACACTTTAATTTGGTTGGGTAGATGATTAAATGCTTTGAGGAATCAAAACCAGAGGTCCACTGGCTGCACCAGATACCCACACACCAAAAGTCTGGAATGAAATATTGGACTCTTGCACAAAACACATAAATAGAAAGGAAGTAATAGAACCTAAAACTGAACAAACAAATAAATAAAAACAATTAAGACCTGGATGGTAAATGTTCTAAAAAGGAGCTTAACTCACACTATATTATACAACTAAGTTTGACAATAAAAATCAAAAGACAAGAAAAACAACTAAAATATTTTCACCCAGGGTCTGTGGATATTTAAAGTATGAAATTAATTTTTTTTCAAGCAGCTAATGAGGGAATTTTGAAATATTGCCTTTTGGCATAATATCTGTTTATTTTTTTACTTTGATGAGCAAATCTGTGAACAATAATGCAAAGTTTCAAATTTAAGATAAAATAAAAAAAAAGCATAAGAGGAGGTAAACGGAACTGAAAACTAAATCAAGCTTTTCTGAATTTTGCAAGAAAAAATCAATAATTAGAATAAGGGACATTATCAAGGATGGCAAGGAGGGTTTTAGTGTCCCAGAACTTTCCATCATCTTCATTAACCTAGAAGCATAAGTACATTGCAGCTATATAGGAACTTTCAAGATTAGAATAAAGAAGGGAATTCTAATTTATACCTACTTTGGTGAAAATGTTGAGAGATCATTTTTAAAAGGAAGAGAGTAAAATAATGGGCTGGGACTTCAGTTCCCTGCATTTAATTTCCTGTTCTGTACACAAATTTCCTGTGTGTCTTGGAACAACTTGTTTAACCCCTCTGTTCCTCAGTTCCCCTCTTGAAATAGGGTTAGCAGCATTCCTTTACTTGCTGAGGACTTCTGTGAAGACAAATATTGTCAGAGGCTTAGGAGTCTGTCTTGTAAAATTTGCTTTAGATAGGAGAAGCCAAAATGGTTCTTATCCTCAGCTGTATATTCACTCCTACTGTCCATATCAGAGTGGTCATCACCTGAAAAGTTGCATTTTTGGTACAGTTGTTTCAGTATTCAGACTTAATACAGAATAAATTGTAATTTGAGTCAATAGACTCCTTCTCCCAGTCTGTAAAGCTCAGACATAACCCATGAATGCCTATATTATAGCAACCTGTATGTCTCACTGACAGCACAGAAAGCTAGACAATGCAAACTTTTTTCTTAAAAAAGAATCCAAACACTTACAATATTGAAATGGGCTGGGTCATCTGAGGTTATGGCCTCAGAGAAAACAAATAAAAATCATCACAAGACAGGTCAGGTGTTGGTGAGGCATCTGCATTGATACCATATTTTAAACACTGCTCTACAACATGCAACCAAGTAGTGGAACCTAATCATCACCCATACCCAGTACAGGTCCCTTGATCCTTTTTTTGTACTCTCACAAAATGATTCCACTGGCAATTGTCAGATAGTGGGAGTTTGGAGGCCTTGAACAGTATTGAGTTTGTGTATGTGAACATTTCATGCTGGAAATACATCTTTATAGTTTACTTTGGATTAGGTTTGCATGTTTTAATTTGTACTTTTGGCAGTCAGGACTGACATGCTGGACTTAACTGTGTAACTGTTCTTAGTCTGTTCTGAGGAAGCTAAATGAACTGCTAAAGTCACACAACATATAATGAGATAGAGTTTTAGACCACTCTGTCATTTTGCTTTCTAGGCTTTATTCTTCTCAACTCTGTTTGGAAACAGAAGAGTTTTCCCCCGATACATTAAAAGCAATTCCTAAGTATATATTTATAACCTTTCTTCCAGACTTGTGAGCTAATCCTGCAGATGTTTTCCATGTACATGAGGTACAAGAAGGCAACTGGGAACAATCATCATGGTTTAGCAAAGGGCAAGTCATGTTTGACCGGCCTGATAAACTTGCATAAAGAAATGACCATCTTGGCAGATGAGGAGAGAACAGTGGATATTGTCTACCTTTATTTCAGTAAGATTTTTGACACTGTCTCCTGTAAGTTTCTTACAGAGCAGATGATAAATTATGACCTGGAAGGGAAGACAGTGAGGCGGATTTAAAATTGGATGAATGGTCAGGCCCAGAGGGTGGTGATCAGTGGCATTAAGTCTAGTTGGAGCCCAGTCACCACCAGTGACCAAAGGGTCAATGCTGGGTTTTATCCTATTCAACATTTTCAGTCTCTGTGAAATCATCATAACTGTGTGCCTCTGTGAGGTGCCTGTTCCTGTCTCATGGAGAACAAACAGGAGTAGCAAGAGGTCAGTGTGCAATTTCAGGGATGTGATCTCATTGGGATCACAGAGACGTGTGAAATACCTTACATGACTGGAGTACTTCCCTGGACTGATAATGAATCTTTAGGAAGGAGAGGCTAAGGCAGTGAGGAGTGGAAAATTGCTGTTGATGTGAGGGAACACTGGGAATCTATGAAGCTCTCCCTGAAGAAGGGTGATGAACCAGATGAGAGCTTGTGATTCAGGATAAGGGGGACACCAACTAGGGTGGCACTGTGGTAAGCATCTGTTATAGATTGTCTGATCAGGAAGAAGTAGGTGAGGCCTTCTTCAGACAGCTGGAAGAAGCCTCACATTCATAAACGCTGGTTCTCATCAAAGGGTTTGAGACAGCCTGTGGTCTGCTAGAGCAAAAACACAGCAGAGCAGCCCAGAAGGTTTCTGGAAGAAGTTGATCACAACTTCTTAACATATATGATTGAGGAGCTGATGGGGGAAAAACTCTGCTGAAGCTGGGACTTAAAACAAGGAAGAACTATTTGGGAATTGAAAGTCTGGGGCAGGCTTAGCCACAGTGACCTTGAGATGGTGGAGTTCAAGATGAAGACAAAAGGTAATGACTAGTAATGGAAATACAGGGAAATCCACTTACTTATAAAAAAAAAAAACCCAAAAACCTAACTAACTCTAACAGTGAGCAAACACTGGAACATGTTGTCCAGAGAGGTTGTGGAGTCTTCTTTCTTGAAGATACTCAAAACCTGACTAGATATGGCCCTGAGCAACTCAATCTAGGTGACCCTGCTTTGAGCCAAGGGGATTGGACCAGGCAATCTCCAGAGCTGCCTTCCCACTTCGATTTTTCTGTGATGCTGTGATATTGCTTTCCAAACCACCTGTTTTTGAACGTTCTGAACTTAAGATTGAATTCATGCTCCATTCACAGGAATAAATATGAGGGAACCACTAGAACCCAGTGCTGCGTTGGGGAGAAATTTGTGCATGTGGCTCTCAGCGTCCAGCTCTCTGTGCCACAAGATGGCACTCTGGAGTAGTTTTGATTTGGTCAGATGTGATTGTAAAGTTTTGAAGTTCTACAGATCTCTGTATCCGTGTTAAAATGGTGTGACAGTTTTCTGTATGACACACTAAAATGATATTTTTTAAAACCTTTATGTTTTAAACCTTCTCCAATTAGGGCATAATAGAGAACCATTTCTGAGGCTGCTGAAGTTGAAAAAAATAGCATAAATGTAAAGAAAAAAAAGAGGGGGGGGAAGAGATTTGGTCAACGCCTTCCAACTTGTAGCACAGGATGTAGGGTGGATGGAATATGTACAGACTTTGGCATAAATTTTAGGTGGAGCTGTTTATACTACAGTGAATTTCTTAGATCATGGAAATTTTGATGAGTGACAATGGGAAGCCTACCTAAAATAATCAGACCTAATTTAGGGTGAAAAATCAGTGTTCATTTATAGAATATTATATTAATGGATTAAATGAACTAGCAAATTATGTAAAAATTTCAGTTCTCTATACTAAGCAAGAAGAATGGTTAACAAAAAGACCTAAGGTTTATAAGTGATGCTACAATATCCATTCCAAAGACATGATCAAACTATACTCAAACCTGTCATAACAGACACATGAAAAAGTGTTCTAGATTTTAAAACTGTATCTAGGATACAATAATATCTAGGTCCAAGTTTTTATTGGTTATCGATATTGTTTATCAGTTCCTAACTGTAAAGTAGGAGTAATAGTACTTTCCTTCTCCATATGTGTTTCAGAAGACAAATCTATTAAAATCTAATATAATGGAAATAACAAAGTAATTAATCAGAAAACAATGAAATTGCAAATATCTTTCCCCTTCTCTGGCAGGCTTTGCCACCAGCAGTAAGCTGACTGTAAGGAACAGTCATTGTCACTTGACCTCATCATGTTCTTAAACCATTGTTAGCTTTTTGCTGTGGACATTGAGTAGTGAAAAGGGAAAATGAACCAGCTCCAGATTTTGTAACTTCAAATAAATTTGCAACAGTTCAGTCTGAATGGATTTTTGAAGTAAGGATTTATTGTTCATTACAAGCAAAATCCATTCTTCACTGAACTGAATAGCAAAATTTGTATGTAAAAAGCAAGAACAACAGAAAAAATCAAAAAGTTAAATAAGATTTCACATATTTTGTTAAAATGAATGGAGTGGAAAAGAAAGTAGTAAAATTCCAAGAAGACATTCAGTAAGAACTGTACTAAAGGATAAGCATGCACTATTAGAAACTCTGCACTGTGAAACCTTGGAAGTAGAAGCTTGTAAAAGTCCAGGTCTCCACTGGCATTAAGAATAACCTGTGGGCTTCTTCCAGCAAAATCTTTGAAATTAATAAAAGGTGTACTTTTATATAAAATATATATAGTACAGGAAGGCAATGTTGCCACAAGCAGTTTCATCATAATTAGCTCTTTTCTTCTGCCAACATCATCTCTCCTGCTATTGCCACTAATTGCATTGTTACAGTAAGTAATTTTAAACAGGATGTCAGGAGACACTATTTATTAGGTAACTATTACATTAAAGAAGCATTGATAGCATAGGCAGTGATGGTAGTATACTAAATAATTGTTATTGGTCAAAACCTGCAGATTAAAGACTTCATGGAAATTGATCAGTTAAATTCCAGAGTACTTAAAGTACCCCTACCTGAACTGGTAGGTTGGTATATTTTATCAGTACATTGACTCAGCTGAAGAGAAATTAATTGAACAAGACTATGCTTATCTTTATGTATTACAGTAGCACTGATAGGCTTCAGCTACAAGCATTGCCCCATTTTGTCAGTCATGGAAGCTGACATAAAGGTTGCTAAGTAGAAGAAAAGGAAAGCTAAAGGTAGGATTGATCAGAGACAACAAACAGAGGTGATTATTTGTACATGTTGTGAATTTCTGATAGAGACAGAAATTCCTAAATTCCACTCTAGACTGTTCAGTGCATGATGTCATAAGAAGTAATTTTTTTTGGGGGGGAGCAATTCCATTCACAATTAGCTGCAGTCAACAATGTTTCTTCTTCTTCCTATGTACCAGTACAGGTTAGGGTTTAACCTTCCAGAAAGCAGCTCCATGAAGAAGGACTTTGGAGTCCTGGTGAACAATAAGTTATCCATGGGACGGCAATGTGCCCTTGTGGCCAAGAAGGTCAATGGTATCCTGGTATGATAAAGAAGAGTGTGTCCAGCAGGTTCAGGGAGGTTTTCCTCCCCCTCTCCTCTGCCCTAGTGAAGCCACATCTGGAGTACTGTGTAGTTCTGCTCTCCCCAGTTCAGGAGGGACAGGGAAATATTAGAGAGAGTCCAAGGGAGAGCTATGAGAATTATTAAGGGACTGTAACATCTCTTATGAGGAGAGATTAAGGGACCTGGGACTGTTTAGCCTGGAAAAGAGAAGGCTGAGAGGGGATCTGACTAATGTTTACAAATATCTGAAGGGTGGGTGTCAAGTATAAGGGACCAGCCTCTTTTCAGTGGTGCCCCGTAATAGGACAAGGGGCAGTGCTCAGAAACTGGAACACAGGAATTTCCACCTTAACATGAGGAAAAACTTTATTTCTGTGAGTGTGACAGAACACTGGAACAGGCTGCCCAGAGAGGCTGCAGAGTCTTCTTCTCTAGAGACAACACAGAGTACAAGTAGGAGATATATCAAAAGCAGGCTACAGGGGATGTGATAATGTTTAGGAACTTCTGAAGAACTCTGAATGATTTAAAACAATGTAAACTTTTTTTCTTTATAATTATGCTTTTAGAATTAAGGCCTTTAGTCTAAGTTAGATGAAGAAAAAAAGAAGAATCAAAAGAAATTATAGAGTTTTCAAGTGAATGATCTTTCTACCTTATTCACATAGAATCATTTTCACTAACAGGTAGAGGATAAGGTGGTCCACATAACACTGGGTGAAGAACATTAGGTGCAAATGACATCTAATCTGCCCAGAAAATCTGCAACAAATTAAGAACATCCATCTGCTAAATGTGTGTGAATGCAAATTCACCTTGGAAACAATGGTCAAAAAAGGTCTCTTTTATCAGTGTTCCTTAGAAGTTCAGTTCTCATTTATGTTCCAGCTGCAAGTACAATGAATATTATCCCAATTCACAACTTCACATCTGATGTTTGTATAAGGTTCATTCCTAACTGTCTGGTCACCAATTATCTCTCTTAACATCTCAGGATGTATAAATTTCAGCAAATAGGGTTCCTTCCTTATTTATAACAATTTCACTTATATATATATAATTTATGAAGTGTTTGATTCACACAGTGTTTGCTGTAATCCATGGTAAACATTTTCAGAAAAATTCTTTCTGAATTCAGACCTTCAGAGTATTTGTTTTCATTAGAGACATCTTTCTGGACTCAATTTTTGCTTGCTTATTTCATGGGTCAATACATGGGATCTGCACTGGGTTTACAGATCACCTATCCCTACTTTTAAAGTCAACAGGAGAAGATCTAGATAAAGATTGATACCAAACTTACCTACACCTTCAATCCCCAGTTCACTTCTAAGCGCCAGCTCCAGCAAAGTTTATTTTTATTAGCTCCACAGTCACCTATGTTAAGAATATTCACCAGTGTACTCCAAAATCCTCTTGGTTTGCTTGTTCCCTGCTGTGTAATCACTGCAGCAATATTGAGATCATGAGGTCTCTTCCCCTCCAAACCCTTGACAGACTGGTCCACCACTTCGTCAGCTTACTGTTGGCTGTAATTTTCCTCCCACATTGTCCCTAACATAAAGCATTTCTGGCCAGACTGGTCAGCTCATTGGCAAAGATGCTTCCCATCTCCTCTCATCATGATCCTTCAAAATGGTTCTGTAATTTAAAGGACAAATTCTGTTGTCAATATCTGGTGTGAAAACGGATGTTGACTGAAGGATCAATCCATCCAGTCCTCCCAAAGACCTTTCTCCTTAACAAAATGATCAAAGAGAAACCATCTGGTCTTCTCAGCTCTTGCTTCCAGTCATGCAGTCACACAATATACTCCACGTGCTTCCAGGAAATATCACTGCACACTTGGAAGAGCAGCAGTGGGTGATAGTGGAAGGACTATGAAACCTCAGCAACTTCTCCCCAAGGTCCTGGATATGAGCACTAACAAGCAGCAAATCTCCCTAGGGTAGACGTAAGCTTAGTAAACAGGAGCTACTACTACTTCCTTCTGCTGCTCAGGCTCAGCCAGCTTGGGTGTTTTGTTTGACAGAGCTCCCAGCCCCTCATCTGCTCCAAGGGCACTGACCTACACTGTAGTTTTAGATTTTCAGGAGGAACAGGAGCTGTCCTTCTGGTGCCAGAAGTCACAAGCTTCTAGCCTTAGTCATCACAGAAGTCTTCATTTCCTATCCAGATATGCACAGATTCTGCCTTTGCCTCTGCCAGTTGGGTTTTCAAGTTCTTGTATCTGCAGGGTCTCAGAGAAGATCCAGTGAACTTCTTTCTCATCATCTCTGATGCTGTGAAGTCTGCCTATCTCCTCCTGCAGTGCCTTTTCTTGACAACACAGACTGTTCATCGGTGTAATCTCTTGCAGGCAAGGAACCCACCTTCCCCCCTGACCCCAGTCCTAGAGAGAGACCCCAGGCAACCCTGCAGCCCTAAGTCTGCAGGGCTGTGTCCTCTGTTGGGCACTCCTCCATTGTGTCCTCCATCTGGTCCATGACCCTGATGTGAAAGGGCCAGCTGCTCCAGAGGTTGTTGGAACTGTGCCCTGTTGCATGTCATTACCACTACTGAGCCCGTGTGTGTGTTGTCCTCAGCAAATACCTTGTCTCTCTTTGGCAAAAACTGACACCTCTGTTAGCTGCTTTCACTTCTGGAAGCTGTGTCCTGAGCCAGCACAACTGTAAACTTCCCCTGCTTGATCCTCCCTTATCAGGAATGTGTTGGCACAAAAGGTTAGTACACCCTTTGATCAAGAACAGCTGACAGAGCTCTTAGAAGCTGCTAGAGCTCCTGGAAGTCATGGGCTCATATCCTTTCCTGGCAGCAATAGCTACCCTGATGTTTCTCAAAGGGTTCCCAGGAGTACTCTGATGATCTCAAGACAAGATTTCCAGAGGATCTGGGTGACCCAAGAGTCCAGAAATGGTCCACTGAAATGTTTCAGCTGGATCTATTACTCCATTATATTAATTGCTTTAGAAGGAGGATCTTCTAAAGAAGGTTTTAGATAAAAGTTGATGTGTGGCTCTCTGGATTGAAACCAATTTATACTAATGCTTTTGCTTGTTTCCAGGGCACTAAAAGTGTGAGCAGTGGGCTGGAAGAGAATAGGGACAAAGAGCCAAAATGTACAATACTTGGATTGTTTTGGCTACAGCTGTGCTAATAAATGTGCCTGGAACTGCTCTTTGGTATTGAAATCAGCTGGCACCAAATAGCTCATGGCCAAACTGCTGAACTTTTCCCTCCAAAACAAGACAGCTGTATCCAGAATGAGAATGATCCTTGGCCTATGGTCACTCTAACACTGTGCCTTGAAATTATTTCAGAGAGTACTGTTTGGCCTGTCTCAAAACTGTTGAAGGGACTGTTTTAACAATTTAACAGTGTGTATTATCAAGTTCCAAAGCCCATGAAAATTCAGGAGATTCCTTCAGAACACTGATAATAACTTTTTGGCACAGGTGAAGGAGGAGACAATGAGGAGAGGTGTACTGCTTTTCTCAAGCAAAGATACACTCTTAGGACCTTGTTCTAAGTTGCTGAAGATTTACCAGAAGTGAAAGCAGACTTAACCTTCCTTCATCAGCGGCAAATGCAGCATGACTGTGAGGAAAGGGCTACCCTCCTTCCCTGCAAACTAGAACTGTTGTAGTCAACTTCTATTCACTAGTAGTTTCTAATTCAAATTTCATAATGTGCTATCCTGACATAGCAGTTCCATACCATAGCACATTTTTTGCTGTTGTTTTCATATATAGGTTTGAAATTTTATTTTTCTCTTTCAGTAAAAGGAAAACTTAAGTATGAGGGGAAAAAAAAAAGTTATGACATAATGCAGGGAAAAAAAATGGAATTTCTTTATGGACTGTTATGAATTTAGAAATCGAATTCAGACACTGTCAGAGTTTTAAAGAATTGAAATGATAGAGCTATAGCACTTATGCTATTATACGAAATATGGTTAGTGTAGAGCTCTAGTAGAGTAGAGTTACCTTGTTGTAATCAAAGATTCCTTAACAAGTCACTTTGAAAACTTCATATCAAGAAAGCAAATTGTGGCCTTTCTGTGAACCCACTAAATACGGTAAGATAAATGAAGATAAGAAAATGGGTTACACATAAACAGAATTATCATCTATTTGGTTGAAGATTACAGGTAGTTTATTTATAGCTTTTGAGTGAAATTCTGGAACCAGTGTAGCTATTGGCAAAACTCCCACTGTTGTCAGTAGATCCAGAATGTCACCCTGTATAGCCACTGGAGATTAATAAGAAAGAAATCTTAACTTGATGGTTAAAAAGCCCATTTGGATCATCATTCTTAAAGAAAAGATAAAAGTACCAAAAAAATGCCCCATTATTAATGCGGAAAAAAAGGTAAAATTGACATAAATTAAAAGATGGTGCTCATCTGCCTTTCTGATGAAACATATTTTCTCATCTACAAGTTAAATTAAATGTAGACATTTTCACATCGTGTATTAATGCATATTTTTAGTGGAAAATTCTATTTTTAACTTAAGAACAGATGAGCCATTAGATCTGATTAGTTCTGTTTGACTAATGCAAAAATCATCTAAATGTAGTAATTGATGCTGTATAAAAGAGAAGGAATTTTTGTTGTTGTTAAATTACATTTTTTAGCAAGAAGAACAGTAGCTTATGTCTTTAGCCTGCCAAAAAATCTGCTTGTTGCTTGTCAATACTGACACACATTCTTCCTATTAAAAGTTTATTCTAATAAGCACAGAGCTTAATTCTTTCCACTGGGGGGAATGGAAAGATATGTATGTATAACATAGTCCACACTACTATGTCTATGGATGAGTACTTTAGGAAATGCATAATCATTTTTTTGTAATGCAAGATATGCAATTCTTCCAGACATCTCATTCATTAATATTACTGCAAAAACTGTTCTGCAAAAGCAGTTATTTCAAAGCTGAAATTAACCACAGAATTTGTATATCAGATAAAATTAAATTTCAAAGTCAAGAATGTTCCACTAAAAAACCAACAAATAATATCTCACATTTACTGTCAATTACACCATCAGTTCATCTCCAGCAGGCACATTTCAAAAAAATGGGAACATCAGACTCTTAATCAGATACTGGGTCCTAACAAGATATGACAAAACCTTTGTGAAGAAGTCCTATGAAATTTAAAAGAATTAAGCCAGCACTAGTTTGTATGGAATTTTAATGAAAGTGTCAGGATCTGCTTTCATTAGAGTTAGCAGAAAAACTATTCCACATCTCAGAATGTGTTTTAAAATGCCATAGAATTTCACAAAGAATTATAGCCAATTTTCAACCTTTAGAATATCCTACGGACCTTGATAACATTGTATGCATTCATTAAATGGTTAGAAAATGTAGAAAAATTCTATTTTGTTAATTAAACTTGAGATTTTTTTCTGTAAGTCATAACATTACTATGCTTAATTACTTAATAGGTGGCTGCTTTTACAAATGCATTAGAGTTGAACAGTCAAAGTTTACTTAACACTTAGTAAGTTTTATCTTCAAGATACATACAAAAGATTAACTGTTTTTTTATGTTCTTAATTTATTTGTTTTCTGAAAGAAGGGAAATAGAGATAGTAACCACATTTTCAATGCTGGAAAACTTGCGATTACAAAAATATAAAGAATCCCAAATTAACAGTGGAAATGTTGGTGAAATGGAAGATATTTTTTGGCTTGTGAAATCTGAATATGAATGATCAGGTAATGAAAGTAATGCACAGTATTACAAAGTTTGCTTTTAGCAGTAGTAGAACTATTGACTCAACATTTTATTGCCATTAATGTTTTCTCTACTCATAGGGAAAATATTTGCTCAGTACTTGCCTTCCTATGGATCTTTTTTCATACAGAAATATCTACATTAATATATTATACAGAAGAATCTGATATCATTAATTTGACAAAGTGTAGAAGATAATTCCTATTTAATGAGAAAAATGTGGCTGGCCATAACATGGGATCAAAGCTGAGGGCAAATCTGGAAAGTGAAGCCTTGTGATCCTAAATCAGAGTTTGTCTGATGTCAGTGATGTCAGCTGATGAGCTGGAATGCTGAAAGAGATGATTTCACCATCTTTTTATTTTTTGTTTGTTTGTTTGAAAATCAAGAAGAACAGACACCGTAATGTAAAACATCACAATTACACTGTTAGTATAACAAGCTTTTGCCTCAGCAGAACTACTTGTCTTCTCTGAAATATCTCATTAACCAAGACTGAATATAAACTAAATGAGACACAATGACAGAGTAAGTAGCAATTGATGGAAACAAACCAATTTTCTCTACCTAATGCTATTTTATTATTTTTTTTTTTTGTTTTTTTTAATTAAAATTGGGATCTGGATTACATTTAGAAAAAAAATTCATTTCTTATTGAGTGCACCATGACAGGGACAAGCCAGGAACTGAGGGTGACCCCATGTATTTTGTGTCTTCACAGTCCCTCAGGGGCGAAATGTGGAAGGCTGAGACAAGGACAGGGAAGCCAGGCAACCCCCAACAACACCAGATCCTGCATCCCTCCAGGAGTCCAGCTGGGGTCAAAAGGAGACAGGATCAGGGAGAAGCTGGAGACAAGATACAGTGTAGTCTTAAGTCCATCTGGTGATGATGTCAGAGACAAGCTACCTACATGAAAGCTCTAAAGTTCACCCAGGAAGTCAGGCCAGAGACAGGGCTGAGGACAGGCACACCTGTGTCAGCCCAGTCCAGGACCGACGGCTTTGGAATGAGCTGACATGCACTTTCTTGGTCTACAGTCAAGGGGTTAGTGGGGGTCCCAGGTGAGGCTGGTTAGGGCCAGTAAAGTCTATTGGTACCCTCAGGGCCCCAGCCCTGAGCATGTCCATCATACTGAGGTTCTGTCCCATTCACCTGCTTTATATCATTTTTAGTAAGAACAACATAGCTAAGGCAGACAGGGATGCCCCAATAAAATCAGGTGAGTCCGTTAGTGAATAGTAACCCCTAAACATCGACAATGCAACATATTCTGAAGCAAATGCTTGCCATCTCCAATTCAACTGATGAATATGCTGGCTTTGTAAAATAGATATTTTACAATATCTATTTTACATAATAGTATAAATAAAAGATTAACCTAGAGTTAGGTTAATAAAAGATTAACCTAGAGTTTAAGAAATAAACAACTTGGAATGTCATTGTTTTCCTAGAAACAGCTATATGAATCCTCCTTTCTTATGCTGCTAATTGTTCTGGCTGAGGGGAAGTGAGAGGCAGCCTCTCCTGTTTCTCAAGAGCTCCAAAGCAGATGGAAGCACCTTTATTGCTCTGTCACACTTGGGAGAGTGTGGGTAACCAGCAGAGTCATGAAATAGACTGTTCTCCCTGTTGTTGGTGCCTAGATGCTCAATGGGTCAATGAAGAAATGAAAGCTCACGAATATGCTTCTTCCTGCTCATGAAAGAGTTTTGCCTCTTTTTTTGCCTTGTACAGGAAAAAGTTCTGTGGTGATGTTAGATTACACTGGTTTACCAGGCCCCTCTTTCCTCAGGTGAAAGGTGTCCAACATTTTTGATAGTGCTAAATTAGCCACCTAACTAGGTGGGGTTTGCTCTGCTGTCTGTGCCTACAGAGTCACTTCTAGGGCAGACAAATACTGCCTGACCATACAAGAAGCAGCACAGTCCTGATAGCAGGCTGGACGACTCAAGAGTAAGAGAAGCTCATGTGGGTAAAGATGTAGGTATATTATATCCAAAAAGGAGCAGGGCTCCTGAGGTGAGACTCTCTGCTTTTTTTAGTGCACCAGCATTATGCTGAAAGAGCATTTAAGGATTGTAGGCCTCCATAGGATGCCAATGTTGCATTTGGCACAACACTCTAGTGAAAAAGTGCGTTTACTCAAATGAGTAAAGTGAAAAATTGCAGTAAGCAAACTCCTCCAGTGCAGCTGTCTGTAACCTCCCAGATACTAAAGGCAGTAACAACTGTTACAGTTTGATACTTCTCTTGCTTATAGCAGTTTGACACCAGAGACTCCAGTGACTTCACATTAACACTTGTGTGGGTGGAAGAATAATCATGCTTTTGGCATTCACAAAGCTCTTCACTTTTGCTTCACTTTTAACTAATCACAAGAGCACCTCTGAGGGGTAAGCTATTACATTTTCCTCTGATTTAAAGAGAGAAGGGGAACCAAAACTAAATTCACAAAGTGCAGAAAGCACTGATTAGGGGTCAGGAGTTTCTGCCTGTTTACATCATTCTCTCACAGTGAGGACAGATTCTAGGAAAAATCATGCTGCTTTAGTCTAGTGGGTCTAGTGATGTCATCAGCTGTGCTGCTGCAGGAGAAGCTCAGGAAGCTGAACTCAAGTCTCAGCAGGTAGAGGATCCTTTTCAGTTTATCTTGCATTTAACTCCCAGGAACACCACTGCACCCTGATGCACAATTCTTCAATATACCGCAAGTAGCTCCAGGATACTCATTTTCAAGCTGCCTCTGGTGTACTTTCTGTGTGCCTTTGGCTGCAGGGCTCTGGATGTAGTACAGTTTTAATAAAGTTTGCTTTTTGTAGCTTGCTTATTCCATATACAGTCCAAAGCTCGGGATCAAAAGAGGCTTATGTAGATGCTCTGAGACATCAGCTGCTAAATCATTTTCTGCAACTGGATCCATTAGTGGAGTGTTATTTGATTGTATCTATTGTTCTTATTCTTTAGTTCTTGATAGTCACCAGTTTCTTTCCAATTTGCTTTAGCTGTAAATACAAAACAGGAGGGAGAAAACAATCTCGCCTTTGTGACACACAATGAATTTGGCACTGTATGTACAGTATGTTTTAAACTCAATTCCCTTAGAAGCTAGCGATTAGCAGATGTCAATGCCCAGTTTGCAAGTGGAAGCCAAGACAAAGACTAGAGACCTTCACACCAACAATCTGGATATTAAGTAGGAAAGAAAATATTTTCCAGACATATTACCTCTCTTTGTTTCCTAATGTGCTTGTAGCAATGAGGATTCAATTGAAACAGCTGTGCTGAAAAATCAGATTTTTATCAATTTGGCATCTGTCTAGGAAAAATACAACACTGAGACTTAAGAGTAGAGCAGGACAGTCTGCTTTAATGCACTAGCTCTGCAACAAATAGCATTTAAAATGCATGTGCTTTGCATTCTGATTTAGCTGGGGAAATGTTGAACCCCATCGTGGGATTATTTGCATGCACTTTGGTAGAGGAACAGTTCTCTCTCAGAGGAGGATGCCAAAGCCTGAACATCACTGGGCTATGCACTGCATGATCCTTTAGAAGCTATGAGGCCCCTACGTATTTAGTCTAACAGCTTCTGGACTCTCCTAGAGGCTGCTGCCATTAAAATCATTGAACTGCTGAATTGCTTAGGTTGGAAAGAACTTTGGATGGTCTGTAATCCAAAGTCATGCTCAAAGTAGGGTCAATGCTGAATTCAGACCATATGTCTCAGGGCTTTGTACACCTGGAATTGAAAATCCGCAACCTCTCGGGCAACCATTTTCAGTTACTAAGTTTATAACTTTTTCTTATATTCAGTCAGAACCTCTCCCATGTCAGTTTATGACCACTATCTCATACTTATGCTGTGCATCTTGGTAAAGAGTCTGGCTTCATCTTCTCAGTAACCCCCCTCAAGGACACTGAGGAGCGTCTGTTAGGTTCCCTGCAGTGATCCTTTCCCAGGTTGAACAAGCCCAGCTCACTCAGCCCATCGTACAGTGTAAAAGTGATCTATCTCCAACTGTCTCAGTGTCCCTCTGCTCAACCTGCTCCAGTTGACCAACATTCTCGCTGAATTGGCCCCAAAACTGGATGTAGCATTCTTGATGTGGTCTGAAAAATGCAAAGTAGAATAATTGCTCTTCTCATGTACTCACTATGCTCCTGTTAATGTTGCCCAGAATGCTGTTGGCATTTAATGTTGCCAGACCCACATTGTAATTGGTTTTCTGTTAGCAACATTGATTCCCATTTTGCCTGATTGATGCCTTTCTTTTCCGGCTTCATGTCTTCTGCTTGCTACTGTTTTGAAAAGAAGCATTTTCTTTTGTTCCTGGTCCTTTACTGACCTGATAACATGTAAATCTAGATTTACCTGAAGTTGTCTTTTCCAGTTTGTGGTTCTGAAGACACTGTTTCATTGGTATTGGATTGAATCAGAAAGAAAACAGAGTTATGCCTAGTTTGAGGAAGAATTATAGATATAGAAGATGATCAACCCGAAAAGTGTAGTTCATTAGCAGAATGCAGTTTTCGAGAATTTGCAATCATTTTAGCCATTTCATTATGTATACTTTTTTTATTTCTGTTGTTACAACAACATTCTGATACTCCAGTCTGTACAAAAAAAAAAATAAAGTAATTGTATGTGCTATTGGCAGGGTGCTACTTATGGCAATTAATTTAGACTGTCTAGTGATTTATGAGTGTTGTCTCTTTGTGTACAGGGTTATGAAGCACTTAATAATGTTAATTGATTAAACTACATAGGCTAGATAATTTTAACTCAGAAAGAATATTTTACAATATTTAAAACAGAGCTGAGTTCTTATGAGGAAAGGCTGAGAGCCCTGGGGCTGTGTAGCCTGGAAAAGAGAAGACTGGGAAGGGATATCACTAATGTTTACAAATATCTGAAGGGTGGGTGTCAAGTAGAAGCGACCAGCCTCTTTTCAGTAGTGCCCTGTGATAGGACNNNNGCCCTGTGATAGGACAAGCTGCAGTGCTCAGAAACTGGAACACAGGAAGTGCCACCTCAACATGAGGAAAAACTACTTTACTCTTGAGTGTGACAGGACACTGGAGCAGGCTGCCCAGAGAGGCTGTGGATTCTCCTTCTCAAGAAGGAGATATGCTGCTGTGTGGCCTGCCCTGGGTGATCCTGCTCTGTCAGGCAGTTGGACATGATGATCTCCAGAGGTCCCTTCCAGCCTACTATTCTATGATTCTATAATCCAGGATTCTATGAGTTTTGAATGGGTTTAAAAGTTCTCTGAATAATGTATTAATAAAAAAAAAAAAAAGAGGGAAGAAACTGATGGCATTGATGGTATTGTAGTTCAGGAGGGAGATCTTGCCAATTTATTCCAGAATCAGATTGCATAAAATGATTTTTCATTCCAGTATATAGCAATGGAAAAAAGATACATCAGCAATATTGTAATTACCCATCAGAAAGCATTGCTGTTCTCTATGTCACTGCCTAACTGTGACTTTGCATTTGGCATCAAGACTACACTGCAATTATATAAATGACTGTGATAGGAAAAGTGTAAGAACAAAGCATTTTTCTGGAAGTTCTTATTCACTAACACAAAGATGTTTGCATATGACCCGAAAAAGTTTTTGTGGCTTGAAATATGTTTAGAAAATTTTAGACACCGATATCAAAAACTATTGTTCATAGAAATCCATTGAGCTTGATGAAACAGGGGCTCTAATATCTCTAAACACTCACTTATTACTCAAAAATCCTGACCTAGACCTAAACCAGAACTAGAAAAGTGCCAAACCACATCCATCAACTATATTCTCCATTACTGAACTCTTGCTATTTTGAATTTGATCTGAGGTATTTAGAGCATACCTTCTACACATTGATGGGTTTCTTTCTAAATGCAGTTTTAGTTCCTATTTTAAAAATAGATACAACCAGAAAAAGTGTCATCATGCTTTACATCTATTCTTTGTTCTCCTCTGTTTAATAGTGAGTGGTTAGAGCTATTTCAGAGATCTTGATGAAGGTTTCAGTTCTTTTCTGTCTCTAAGAAAATTCTGTACTTTTTTCCCATATTAACAAAGTACAAAGAACAAAGTAGTGGACTAAAAGTTTGTGGTTTTGTTTTTTTTTTGCAGTGTGTAGGAAAGGAGTCATCCCTCCTTGGAAAGCTGGGCCTCTGTGAAGACAGCAGAAAGTTCAATGCTTTTTCCATCTGAAGGGATACGGTCTGTAAATTCATACCTGCTAGGAAACTCCAGAATCAGCTTCCTCATGGTAAAGTCATGTCACTCTGAACAAAATACTTACAGATTCACTGACATGTGGAAGGAAACAATAATAGGAAGAATGTTATGCCTGCCATTTAGGCATTACACCTGAGGAACAGCAGAAAGGGAAAGGAGAAAACACTTGTACTGTGGTAGGTTGCCAAGGGCTCCAGAGATTGGTAGTTCTTTGCTGCTTCTCTGTGAAGAGGTGTCCTGAACATCTGAAGGGCAAACTTCAGCAAATGAGGGAACTTGCGCTGAAGAAGGAGAAGGGTCTCTTCAGGAAATAGGGAGCATTATCACAGACATTATAGGCAAATTTTATTTTTTTTAGGTTGTCTAATGAAACCATTGCTATCTGTGCATTGTGAGCAGTGACACAATTCTGGCAAAGGGGAAATTAAAGTGAGAAATGGAAATCTGATACTGAAAGATCTAATCTCTGAGAAATTTTATGTTTTCACAAGTTAATAATTTTCTTGAAGGAACACAAAATGTTGAAAAACAGTAAATATTTTCAAAATCCACTTATAAAACAAGCTTTGCATCTTGTCTTTTTTTTCATCACCTCTTAACTTTTTCAGTCTTTTCCCAGATCCTACTTTGACTGTTTAGAAAAGGTGACGGGGATTCTATTACACCGCCTGAATGTCTACACAATAGTTTTGTCATTTTTATGTTGACAATCTTTTTCTTGTTTCTTTCCTTTTTTTTTTTTGTTTTGTTTCATTTTGCTTTGGTTTGGGTTTTTTTCTTCATTTTTTCTGTTCATTTTATTTGATGCGAAATCTTTGGAAGGCGATTGAATCTCTGTTTTCTAGGTGCTCCAGTTATGTAAATATTTATGAATGATCTATAGTTAAATCCTCCTATTGCAACATATTGTTTTATTTTATGCTGATGTACATTGCAATTCCACATCATCTATCACTGTTGTGATTCTTTTACAGCTAGTTTTAGAATGATTTTGGCGATCAATATGATGCAGGGCAACTGCATTGCAGAGTAAATCTAGACTAAGAGCAGAAAATAGTGGTTTTGTAACATAGCCACTGTTAGTGAAATGCCAGTACCTACATCTCCTACAGGAGATGTGATACAGCTGCTTTGCAGCTTGACTAGACTCCCAAGTAATAATTTCTTTTCAGAAACCCAATCTTTGTTTCATATCTGTATGGTTATTAAGGTCTGTCTCATTGTGATGGTATTAAATTGAAATTTATTTGTATTTTAAAATCAACAAGATTAACATTTAATGAGAAATCTCTGTGAAATTATCGTTCAATAATTCATCATGCAATCACAGTGTATGCATAACATTTGCACATAATTTGTGTAAAAATTGCTTAATTTTTTTTACTTTTCAAGCAAGTAACATTTTTGTGACAGAACAGCTCAGAAATCTGGAAAAAAAGAGTACTAACATTTACAGACTCATAAAGGAAAAATACTTGGTAAACTGTATTCAAAATAGTCCTTATTTCTTGCAATCTGAACTATTACTCTTTTATTTGGGGACCAATGATGTGTTTTAAACATTGATTTTAAGCTTCGAAGGAGCAGTAGGTGTACCTGGAGCCTGTTAACATTCTGGAAAAATGTGGATGTAAAGAACAATGATTTTATTCAGTGTCTCTTAATGTGATTTTTCTGTAAGCAAGCTTAAGCTTTCTTATGCCTCTCAAATGTAGAAAACATAAAAATGCAGGTTAGTATGTAAATTTGCTCTAGATTTTATAGTTACTCCTTTACCAGAAAACACACAGATAATATGAATCCTGATGCATTTGAATTAGATATTATCTAAATTTTATTGACTAGGCAAGCATAAAGGAACAATCTGGTTGATGGTAATTTCTTAAAGTATACTGAATACACCGTTACCATTATGATGATTGGTATTTAAAATATGCAGTGATATGGACTCTGTAGCTACACAGGGTTCACTGTGGGATCACGATGACACTCAGCTAATGTACTTATGCTGGTAACCTTGAGATTGGCTCCAAGCATGATGCTGGGCTGTCTTCTGTGACCCTGGTATCTCACATTTCTCTTAAATAACATAAGCAGGGAAAACATGTCAGGATCCAAATGCAAAAACTAATGTGGCTAAGGGGAACAGAGGACTTCAGAACAGCTGTTGGCAACATTATGAAGTTGATGGCACAAAAAGGGAGTTCCCTTAGGATCCAGCAACAGTTAAGTGTCACAGAGGCATTAAAGAAATTAAGAAAAATTGGAAAAAATTTTTGCTGTTGCCTGATTAGGATTCCATGCTGGGTTGCTGTCATGAGATACTGGCAAGGAGCAGGTAGGGGAGTAGGGACAAAACAGGTAAGTCCCAAATATTTGCTTCCCTGAAGATTGAAACTATTCTTGGTGCTTCTGTCCCAAACTAGAATTCAACTGGGCTGGCTGCAGGAGTGAATCACCAGCTGAGTCTTCCAAGATGGCAGAACTCAACTGTATTTCAGACTGCTGACCTGAATTTTGTAATTACTTCCGTAGAACCTTCTGCTGCAGGATCCACAGGAGTTTATCAGCTCTAATGAATTATCTTGTGCCACACAGAGATTCTGCCATGGAGCATGCAGCCCCTGTAGAACTGACTGAATCCTTAACAGAATTCACACAGAGATGGAAGAGACTGCCTGATAAATCTGGAGTTCAGGCAAATAATACTCTCACAAGTTGAATAGGTCACCAGAGCAGACAGTAGTGGCCATCACAGGCATGACTGAAGGTTGGATAAATTTGGTGTAATAGTGAACTACTCTGTTCCAAAGAACATCACAGAAGTAATGAGAGATGCCAAAACTGAGCTTTTTCATCACGTCATTGATATCTGATATTGTGATATCTGCCTGTACTGAAGTATATGTGGGAACATTACTTAGTGCTTTCATAAATATTTTATAAAAAGTGAAATTGCTGTCACAATAGTCACATTGTGTTGATTCTCCCATGTCGTCTTGTGTCCCTGATAAAGAAAGCTTTTAGGGCATAGCTTTCTTACAGGTATTTCTCAGCTGCTTCAAGATTATCCTCTGGCCTGATCATGACACCAGAGTTCTTTTCAGACACAATGCAGTTAAAGAGGATCACTGGCAAACTCCCTATTGCTGGAGTTTTTCATTGTGTATCCTCCCACCCAATCTCTCTATTTTAGCCATCAATAGCTCTTTTTTACTTTTTTTTTCAACTCATAATATGAAATTAATTACCTCACTCTCTTTCATGCACAGGTATTGGAAGATTCAAAAAGGGTTGTAAAACACATGAGAGCAGACTGTATTGTGATTGTACTTGAACTACACATATACTTTAGTTTCAACAAAAGGAAATACACATCTACTCAGTTCAAATATGCTGAATGTACCATAATGCTATTTAACTTCAGCTAGCAGTACAAAAGGGCTGTCAGGTTATTCATCTTCTTCTACGTCAGTGACTCCTGAAAGTACACAACTCATTGCAAAAACAAGTCATAAACCTTTTTCTTTGTATACATTATAAAAAAGGAACACCATCACTGTATATTTCTATATAAATATCCTTTCTGTATGTAATGGCTCCATTGGGCATATTTTTTGCTGCCAAACTGCTTGGATCAAGGACTGATGAAGTTTTAGCTCCTGACTGTGTTAGTTCTAAACAGGCTTTTAGCTTCTGCTTTTGATAAGTAGCTATCTGCACAAATAGTAGCTAGCAGTGATTAGCTGCATCAGTGCATGGGCTCAGGACAGGTGTTTGCCTCTGCAAGCCTCAGAGTAGCTCAAACAAAAGCTATTAACATGTATTCACATTCAACTCTTTGGAATACAAAGTTGTGACTTGAACATATAGCTTGTTTTGACTCATTTTTGCTGCTGCTGCTGCTGCTGGGAAATACCATTTTGTCAAAATGCTCAGTGATGTCAGTGAACTCCTAGGTGCTGGAGTAGAAATAAACCTTTTCTAATAAACAGAAGATGGGTAGCTAATCTGTTTAAAATTATTTTTAAAACAGTTATTGTAACATGAACATCTCCTTTACAAGTCTATTTTCATTGTAGATAACCATCATTTTTCAGAGACTTAAAGTACTTCTTTCTTTCTTTTTAATTTTCTTTTGCAAACCAAAAGCCCTAAAGATTTTCAAAAATACAGTTAAAAGCACTTCTTACGCACTGAGAACAAAGGGACTCACCTTGTCCACAGTTATTCTGAAAGGGTAATTTATTTTTTGGGGTCAGGAAATTCTAAGAAAAACTAACTGTGTTGCTGACCATAGCTTTGTACAAGCTTGTGGTAAATGTTGAACACAAGCATTCAGCCACAGCCCTCTAAAAACATTGTTAGTATAAGGTAAGGAAACCTTATGGTGATGTCAAATATCAGCAGTGAAAATTACCATGCGAAGCAGCTGGAGAGAACAGAATGTATATAAAAAAAAAATTAGTCACTAAGCAAAGAAATCCAAAAAAGGTTAGAAAAGCAACCCTTAAGTAACAACATTTCTTAATAACTTTGACAGTTGTGCTGATTTGCGTTTGTAGACTTCTGTGCTTTTTAGAGTACAGAGAAGGCTTGAAAAGGGAAAGGAAGGGCAAGATTCACAATTTTCCATCTCAGTATGGATTATGACTTTGTATGAAGATCCCCAAAAGTGTGAATTTGAGACATGCTTCCTCCTGATCCACATGCAATCAGCATGCACAAATCATAGCACTGACTGCATTCTGAAATCTGTTTAATTTTGCATCTAAAGAAAAAATACATCTGTCTAGAAATACTTCCTTAACATTAAAAATAAATTAACAGCCATTACTAACTCTTTCCACTCACTAAGTATACCTCCATAATAATTTTCTATCTATCTATCTATCTATCTATCTACCTATCTATCTATCTATCTATCTATCTATCTTCCTATCTATCTTTTTGCAGTGTTAGAGTACTCCTGACTAGAAAGTACTAGAGTACTTTCATCTACAATCATAATGTATAGCTGTGAAAGGACAACTTTTAGATGAATAAATGATCTTACATCTACACTCAAAAAATAAGAACATTTGAGATTCAGTATAAATAACAAAAAAAGAACACTGACTAGGTGACTTGTTCCTTGGTACCAGTCAAGCAGTATAAAATGACATAAATGGGCCTAGAGGAAAAGGAGTTGATATTTTAATGTAGAAGACAGAAAATGAGAGATGTCTAAAGAACTACTTTTGGAGTGGAGGGGAGAAAGATTTATAAAATAAGTATTGGCCAAGTATTATCAAAATTAATCAACCACCCTCAAAAGCAAATGCTTTCTCCCCTTGGAAATCAGCCAATGGCCAGGGCAAGTATGGACTCCTCAGAAGAACTAAACTTTCTAATGTCTAAAGTATTTATTATGCGTATTATTACAAAATGTTCCTTCACAATATAACAATTTCCTGAAATACTTCCTATAATTAGAGTTTGTGCTAGAGAAGTTTATCTTATAAAGCCAAAAGATAAGGACTACTTTGGCTAAGTGGAACATTTTATGAATGGTTGAGGTTTTAATCTTATCTCACTCTTCCAAGTGCTGTTGGAATGCAGCTGTCAAAGGGAAGGGGCCTCAGTTTTGTCTTTCCTTACCTTCACAACTCAGACTATATGTGAACTCTATTTTAACACAATTGTAAAATAAGCTTCTGCTTATACAGCTTTTTTTAGTTTTAAAGTTTCTAGTACCAGCAAAAAGTAATTGCAAACCACCTTTACAGAGGAAAGCTTATTGAAAAGAGCTGGTAAGGAGGTGCATAGTTAGTAGACTACAATACTATGTAGAAAGTTCATGCTGACTGACATTTTGCATAGGAATCATAGAATCATAGAATTGTTAGGGTTGGAAGGGATTCTACTTCTACAGTAATAGCTGACTTTGTGTCTGGCTCCCTCATAGTCTGGGAAGATGAACTGAACAAATACATGAATGTAGTTGTTGCTTCCTTATTGCAACAGAGGGTATACTTGATGATTTTTATAATGACATATCCTCTGTTGCATTTTTCCAGATGAAACACTTGTTTGCTAATTTGTAGAAACCTGACTTGGAGCACCTTCTAGAAGCAGGAGTCACCATATTTGCACAGAGAGTCCATGCAGGTGCCAAGGTAATGATCTCTTCCTTGAGAATCCTAGATAACACAGGATATGTGTCAGTGTTTTGATGTTCACAGAAGGGCTGTTTATTGGTTAGCTAAAATGTCATCTCATTAGTTAGCTGGTGGACACAACTGGTGAGGGTCAAGGTGATCTAGCAACTGTGTTTCCAATGATACAAAGTAATTCCTCAGAGATTTCAAGTCCAAAGTAAACCAGTAGAATAGAATACAAATATAGAATATATATTAAAGAAATTTGGAAAATTTCCTTTTAAATGTAACCATAATCCATGTATCCTTGTTAAGTATACTGGGGAACTACTGGGGATCCAGGATTGGTGTACTGTTGCTTACTAGATAGTTTGATGTATGTCTGTAAGAATATGCGGTATGGACTACTATCCATTAATATTGCTTCATTCATAAGGAATGGTTTACTCATCATATCTGTTACACACACATTCCCAAGAAGGCTGGATTAGATTCTTATGCATTGGAAATTAAACATTTATTAAAGAGTTGATTTTACTTGACTAGTCTACACAATACTGTGACTGATGAAAGATCAAGTACCAAAAATTATTTATTTAATGTGAGCTATTCTAGAACTAAAGATTATTCTGTTTATGTACTTTTTGTGCTTATGCACTTCTAAAATGGGTGGTAAACATTAGTTAAATAATCCCATCCTTGAAAGTAACTGTATGTGAAAAAAACCCAGCAAAAAAAAAAAACCACAAAGATTGATTACTCCTTTATGGAACTGCATACTAGTTATAAAAGAATTAATGACCAACAGTCAGAACAAAAAATGTTAATCTTATGATGCTACCTGCTGTCAAGGCAAGAGCTCTTGAGAGACAAATTTTATGGTTTTGTTGAGATTGATCAAACAGCTTGGTTTACAGTCGCTGCATGCACGATAAGAGAGGGAGAAACGTTTCCCCTGAGCTAGCCATAAAAAGGAGGTATGTTTATCTAGAGGCATCTGCTTATCCAATGACTATAGCACTGCAAAATACAGAAAATAAGATTGGGAGATATCTTGAGACTGAGGCCACTAAGATGAGTGTTAGGGGTTACTCTGTATTTTTTTAAGGGATTGAAATATTCTACAGCTATGTCAGGCAGCTTGTCTGAGTGCTTCTATTCTTGCCTTATTCCTAAGATTTGAATTTTATGTTTCTTGCTGTAGTTTAAGCTCATTACTCCTTAGCATCTCCACCACAGACTTAGAGAGAACTACACAGTATTTCCATACATAATACTTTTTCAACACTCTTGAGCATTCAGACTGTCCTTTATATCTTCTCCAGATAGTCCTTATGACTCTCATTTTGCAGTTCCTTAATGAGGTGACACCTGACCAATGCAGAAATAAAGGAATGATTTCTTGTTAATATCCCTTTGTTCTGCAATTCTTTGCAGATACATATGTTTCTGAAGGACCACTAGGTCAGTAACTCTCTAGTTTTGAAATGGAAGCCTCTTAAGTGAGGATGCCTTCATCTCACTATTTTTTTTGCCATTTTAAAGAGCTATAACCTAAGTTAGTTGTCTAGAATACCTGTTCACTCGTAAATAAAGCCTTTGACTAAGAGACAGAAATCCTAAGTCTCTAGATTTTTACAAATGCTTCCCAAGTAAGCTGAATTTTGGCTAGACTAATTGAAGGCTAGTTATTTTACTTTTATTTTACTTTTGCAGCAACATTTATCGTGACTTATAACAGTAAATGTGGTAGGTTGATGCTGGCTGGATGCAATGTGCACACTAAACCAGTCTTTCATTTCCCCCCCTCCTTAGTTGGCCAGGGGAGAGAAAACATAATGAAAGGCCGAGATAAAGACAGGGAGAGATCACTCACCAATTATTGTCATGGGTAAAAAGGACTGGACTTGTGGAAAATAATTTAATTTATTACTAATCAAATCAGAGTAGGATAATAAAAAATAAAACTAAACCTTAAAAACACCTTCTCCCCACCTCCTCCCCTTCTTCCTGGGCCCAGCTTCACTCCTGATTTTCTATACCTCCTCCTCCATGCAAGAGGAGGATGGGGAATGTGGGTTGTGGTCAGTTCATCAGATGTCATTTCTGCTGCTCCCTTCTTCTCAGGAAGAGGGCTTCTCACACTCTTCCCCTGTTCCTGAGTCGATTCCCTCCCATGGGAGATAGTCCTTCATGAACTAGTCCAAAGTCACTCCTTCCTTTAAGCTATAGTTCTTTATTAACTGCTCCAGCATAGGTCCCTTCCATGGGGTGGAGTTCTTCAGAAACAGAATGCTCCAGTATGGATCCCCTACAGTAGCACAAGTCCAGCCAACAAACCTGCTCCAGTTTGTACTTCTCTCCATGGGCCTACAGGTCTTTCTAGGAGCTTGTTCCAGCACAGGCTGTGTGTGANTTATTTTACTTTTATTTTACTTTTGCAGCAACATTTATCGTGACTTATAACAGTAAATGTGGTAGGTTGATGCTGGCTGGATGCAATGTGCACACTAAACCAGTCTTTCATTTCCCCCCCTCCTTAGTTGGCCAGGGGAGAGAAAACATAATGAAAGGCCGAGATAAAGACAGGGAGAGATCACTCACCAATTATTGTCATGGGTAAAAAGGACTGGACTTGTGGAAAATAATTTAATTTATTACTAATCAAATCAGAGTAGGATAATAAAAAATAAAACTAAACCTTAAAAACACCTTCTCCCCACCTCCTCCCCTTCTTCCTGGGCCCAGCTTCACTCCTGATTTTCTATACCTCCTCCTCCATGCAAGAGGAGGATGGGGAATGTGGGTTGTGGTCAGTTCATCAGATGTCATTTCTGCTGCTCCCTTCTTCTCAGGAAGAGGGCTTCTCACACTCTTCCCCTGTTCCTGAGTCGATTCCCTCCCATGGGAGATAGTCCTTCATGAACTAGTCCAAAGTCACTCCTTCCTTTAAGCTATAGTTCTTTATTAACTGCTCCAGCATAGGTCCCTTCCATGGGGTGGAGTTCTTCAGAAACAGAATGCTCCAGTATGGATCCCCTACAGTAGCACAAGTCCAGCCAACAAACCTGCTCCAGTTTGTACTTCTCTCCATGGGCCTACAGGTCTTTCTAGGAGCTTGTTCCAGCACAGGCTGTGTGTGAGGTCACAGCCTCCTTCAGATGCACCCACTTGCTCTTGAGTGGGGTCCTCCATGAGCTGCATGTGGATGTCTGCTTGACTGTTAATCTTCAAGGGCTGCGGAGGAACAGCCTGCTTCACCATGGTCTTCACCCTGGGCTGCAGGGGAATCTCCAGCACCTGGAGCACCTCCTCCCCTCCTTCTTCACTCACAATGGTGTCTGCAGGGTTGTTTTTCTCGCATATTCTCACTTCTGTCTTCTGGCTGCAATTACACAGGGGTTTTTTTTCCCCTTCTTAAATATGTTATCCCAGAGATGCTACCACTGTCACTGATTGGCTTGACCTTGGCCAGCATCAGGAGATGGCTGGTGTCTCTATCAGATATAGGAGAAACTNGAATGTGGGTTGTGGTCAGTTCATCAGATGTCATTTCTGCTGCTCCCTTCTTCTCAGGAAGAGGGCTTCTCACACTCTTCCCCTGTTCCTGAGTCGATTCCCTCCCATGGGAGATAGTCCTTCATGAACTAGTCCAAAGTCACTCCTTCCTTTAAGCTATAGTTCTTTATTAACTGCTCCAGCATAGGTCCCTTCCATGGAGTGGAATTCTTAAGAAACAGAATGCTCCAGTATGGATCCCCTACAGTAGCACAAGTCCAGCCAACAAACCTGCTCCAGTTTGTACTTCTCTCCATGGGCCTACAGGTCTTTCTAGGAGCTTGTTCCAGCACAGGCTGTGTGTGAGGTCACAGCCTCCTTCAGATGCACCCACTTGCTCTTGAGTGGGGTCCTCCATGAGCTGCATGTGGATGTCTGCTTGACTGTTAATCTTCAAGGGCTGCGGAGGAACAGACTGCTTCACCATGGTCTTCACCCTGGGCTGCAGGGGAATCTCCAGCACCTGGAGCACCTCCTCCCCTCCTTCTTCACTCACAATGGTGTCTGCAGGGTTGTTTTTCTCGCATATTCTCACTTCTGTCTTCTGGCTGCAATTACACAGGGGTTTTTTTTCCCCTTCTTAAATATGTTATCCCAGAGATGCTACCACTGTCACTGATTGGCTTGACCTTGGCCAGCATCAGGAGATGGCTGGTGTCTCTATCAGATATAGGAGAAACTTTCTAGCAACTTCTCACAGAAGCCACTCCTGTAGCCCCTACCACTACCACGACCTTGCCACAGAAACCCAATACAGTGGGCTCTAAAGTAGGTGGAAATTTGGCTGGACTACCAGGCTCAGTAGCTTGTGATTAGCAATACAAAACATGGCTGGCAGCCTGTCATTAGTCAGTAATGAGACAGTTGGAGCCAATACCAATTTAACTTGTTTATAAATGACCTGATAGATGGGATAAAAAGCACTCTCAGCAAATTTGCAGATGATACAAAATTAAGGGACAGTTAATAATATGTCGGGCAGGGTTACTGTTCAGAGAGACCTCAGCAACACTGGAGAAATGGGCTGACTGAAGCCTCTTGAAGTTCAACAAAGTAAAATGACAAATCATGATTTCTGGAAAGAAAAATCCCATGCACAAGAACGGGCTGTGGGACCGCTCACTGGGAAGTAGTTTTGCAAGAAAGAAATTGAGGATCCTCTTGTACAAAAAGGCAACAGCCTTCTGCACAATATGTGTAGTCAGAAGATTGATGAAATAATTCTTCCTCTCTCACCAGCACTTTGTGAGAACACACCCGGAGCACTGTGTCCACAAAAGTGAGTGACTTTTTTTTCTTCTGGAAAGGGTAGATTATTAAGAGACAGGGAAGAATGGTCTTTGTAACCTCTAAACCAAGGATTTTGGCAGAACATACATATTAAAAAATGTTATTGCATACCACAAAAGTTATTGCTGGTGTGGTAATGGCTAACTTACATCTTCCTCTCTTTCTAGCTTTATTTCTTTCTCAAAATGTACAAAACCTCATTTCTCAACAGGTTTGGACATAGTCTAAGAATAATTGCTTCACTTAAACACCCACTCATAGTTCAGAAGGGTTATCATGCTGTAAATATATTGTATATATTATTATGTAACTAATACTTAATGATTTGGATCACCGACTGTCTTATTCTGGATTGTGTTTTTAATGGTTTTAGAACTTAATGTTACTAATTTCCCTCAGTAATATTTATTAAATAGTTATATTTAGATAGTTCCCATACTCAGAAGTTGTGTAGGAAGATTAGACATTTCTCTGTCCTGTCAAACAAAGTATTTTTTCATTTTCCTAAATTTCCTGAATTCTGACTTTTTTAATTTTATTTTGTAGAGGGGGAAATTTGGGATCATTATCCAGTCATTGTAATGGTTCTTGGCATTTGTTTATGGTCCTTTCTGCCTTTTCTTTGGGGATTCTTCCTTCAACACGATTTTGATGAGAAAACCTAACTGTTGTGAAATTCCACAAGCAAGTTACTCAGAGTATAGTATAGTTGGAAGACACTTGCAAATGTACTGATTGATACACACATGCAAAGCAGCTGTTATACATCTTCCTGAATAAAACATTTATAGAAATTTACCTTTTGCCAGAATACTCATATAAACCATGCATTACATTAAGCATATTTAAGATCCAGCTCTACTCATTAACATGGAATGAATCTATCATGAGATTCAGCAAGAGCATAATGCAGTTCTACCTTGCTATTTATGAAGCCAAACCACAATGAAATCATAGGGTCCAACAAAGGTCTTCTGAACAGAGTCAACTGTAGGCTAGTTAATGATGGTGGAAATATGGAGAGAATTAGGTTCCATTCATAAATTTGGTCATTCTACATAAAAAATGTAAACAAGACCAGTCAATTTGTTTGGTGACAGAGCATAAATACCTCACTTCCTACTATAATTGTAATAAATCAATCAGGAGAGAACTTATTGAAAAAAAATTATCATACAGAATTATATTCCAGATACCTGTTCTATTTTGGTTGGCCACATGACACTAGTGAGGATAAAAAAGTTTGATACAGACATAATCATTGGTCACAATCATAAAGGATAATTCCTTATATTGTCTAGGATCTGTAGGTTATATGACCTATGTTTTCTGGATATAGAGATGTTCAACAGGTCTAAAATTGTGTGGCTTTACTCATTGAAAAAGCTCATGGATGCATCTCTGATGTTTCTCTTGTAGGTAAATGCCATTAAGAATATAAGAACATAGGACAATGACTCCGTACTGGATCAGAATAAAGGCCTGTCTAGGCTTGCATCCAGTCTGCAACAGTGACTAATTCAATATGCAGGAGGAATATAAAGGTATAGAACAAATATTTTCTGATACTATAATATGCAATATGCACCTTTTCTCACTTTCTCTCCTCTATATTAGAAGAGAATAATGGAAGCATAGAATAAATACATAGAAATATTTCCTTTAAATAGTCTTCTACTATTTGGTTCACTATGGTCTGGCAACTTACTGAGTTCTAAGGTGGAATACCTTGTATTTCAAAGTCTTTAATGAATTTTTCTGCAGTGAATTTGGCTAAACTTATTAAACCCATGTAAGGTTTTAGCAATGTTAGGTGCAGTTCATCCTGCCATAGTTAACCACTACAGCTATACCAGATTATGCTGAATGCTAAGATTTTCCCCTGTATATCCACTGCATGTTTTAATGAAATACATATTCAAATTTTTGGAACTTAATTCTTACTGTGATTAGATAAAGGATCCCTGTTGGTATTTTTCAGCTTAAAAATACATGAGCCTGAGGCAAAGTCAGAGTAAAAGGGGAATAGTGGTAGAAGTTATTACAGAGGACAGACTCTACGTGCTCTTGAATTAAATTTAAAATGAGTTTAGCCTTGGGAAAGAAAAAACACTCATTTATTTAATGTAGCAAATAAACTTTGCAAATTGTTCTAACTTCAGGAGAGGTATCTAGACAAATAAGGCATGACTCACATTTTTCCTTATTTTATTATATTTCTTCATGTCATGAAAGGCTGAAAATAACTGATGCAATTAGAAAAATACATTATTAACTATTTCCTTAACTTCCAATTAAAAAAAAAAAGATGCTGAAAAAAACACCTGTATTAGGAACTAAAAGAAAATTGTTTCTCTTCATATTATGGAGTACATGCTTGGAACATTTTAAAATTTTTTGGTCCCGAAATATAGGCATCCTTCCCTAAATCTCTGATGATTCATCTAAAGAGATCTATGCTTCTTCATTGTATATGCCTGCTTTGGACTGGACACCTACATTTAGAGGCTGAATTTAGGTAAAAATAAATTGTATTTATAATGCTTAGAATCAAACTCTTTAATTTAGTTAAGGGGTGGGGATATCCTTCAAAGTAACTTTTATTCCTTCAGTCTTTGACCAACAAAATAGGAAAAAAAATCTACCTAATAAAGTGTAGAAATACTGCAAAGTACTGAATTCTGCTGGTGTTGCATATTCAGAAAGCATATCTCTGCTTCTTAGCCATTGGAAAGGTTTGTTAAAATAAATTTTAAGATAGATAAATATCCCCTAAAATCCACATTTTGGTGACTTTCTATCTTTTTCTGTCTTTATATTTCCACAAATGAAAACCACAGAAATTATTTGCTGCAACAGAAATTTCTTACTATAGAGAGGACAGTTTGTGGAGGTTAGGATTATGACACTTCAGTCAAACCATGATTGAAAAGTTACCTATCAGACTGTGTATCATATGCAGTCTTATAATGCTATATACTGAAGAGATTCCTGTATTATTCTAAGTGGTAACTGTGGAAGTGAGGATTTTCCATAATTGAGGAATGATATACAGTATATTCAGAGTTTTAAATTTTATTAGAATCTACAGTCCTTTGAAGTAAGTGGAAAATAGCCCATCGACTACATTAGTGACTTCAGTGTGGCATTTGGATCATAGCATAACCTCAGAAAAAGAAGTTTTTCCACATATGGATAACATCAGGATTGCTGTTCTAGATCTGTGACAACGGCTGTATTACCAATCATGTTATAGCTCATTGTTGCCCAAAGAAGGAAGAAATCAAATGTAAAGTAAGGAAATCTTAACTTCCAACATTTTTCCATTACTTCAGCATAAAACTTCATAAATATTAATAGTACTCTGTTTTCCCAAGATTGATTATAAGAGGGAAACTTTATGTTCATTCCAGAGGCCAAGAAATGAGTTAAATTGTATATTTAAGAGTGAATTGTCTAGAAAAGATAAAGCATATTTGTGGACACTTTCGTATAATCTAAAAAGGGCAATTCATTCAAAACCATAAAAACATAATATATGGAAGTAGGAACAGGAAAATACCAGTTCTGGAATACTAGAAAATTTAAGAAACAGTAGGACATGTAACTTCACGTTGTTATACATGTATATTATCTGGAATATACATGTCTAAGAGAACACAGAGACATTCTCACACACATCTAGCATAATAATTTCCATAGAATCACCAGAAGTTAACTATTTACATCCTTTTCAAAGGTTTGAATCTAAGTATATGTGAATATGTCTCTACTGTGGGAAAGGAATTCTGATGAAGCAGTTGATACTATCAAAGAGGTCTATGGAACAGATAGAACTTTTATTTCACCTAATATAAGATTTTTTTTGTGAACTACAGTATCAGTCACATAATTGCTATTAGCTGCTACTAAGGTGGTTCATGTACATTGGCTAGAAGTCTAAATTAGTATCTTGTTTTGTTAATTTTGATAAATTTTGATTTAAAAATTTGATAAATGTTGGTTAAATTTTAATGTTTATTAAACATAATTATTTTTATTCAATTAAAAGTGATAAAAGTTTGTTTACAATTTTACTAATTTTGATTAAAAATATTCATAGTCAAATGTAAAACAATAAATCTACACAACCAGGTTTTAAGCAAAGGTTTAAAGGATTTAAGATGAAGAAGGAGATTAATACTAGAACTGAAAAACAGATAAACAAAAGCTACAGAGTGTCTTGAATAGGAGTTCTTAGGATCAAAAGCAATTAAATAAGTAGTTCAGGAATGCTGTTAGGATCAGTTTTGTTTAATAGTGTTATAGTTTTATTTGAATTAATTGGCTGTACATTTACTGTACTTCCAGGTTATGAAAATTATTGCTAATATAGGAAAGGATCAGATTATTATACAAATAGATGTAGATAATCTTGTGGATAGGTTTAACAGAAATGAAATAACACTTCATTAGTAAAAAATATTAAGTGCATCTGCCTGGGAGCCAGGAAAGAGAGGAGGATGTTTGAGGTACTTAGGTGATTTGCAGATAACAACACCTATCAATGTGGATGCAGTAGACTAACATGATTCTAAAATATAGCACAATCTTTAGTAGAAGTGAGGAAATATTAGTATCACTGTGCAAATTATTCATGATGCTTTATTGTGTTGTCTCTACTCATATTCTGACAATAAGAATTTTGACTGGAATAAGCATAGAAAAGATACCTCCATGTCTACAAATATTAAAGACATAAAAGAAACACTCCATTATCCCTAATGCACACTAAACTGTGATGAACTTTAAAATATACCTATTGTTTATCATGCATATCTCTGAGCATTTGCTTCCTGTCGATTTAGAATAATGTCGATTTTTACTCAAGAAAAGTAAAAGAATTGCCTAGATAAGCAGGATCTTAACAGGAACTCAGGAATTTAAACACAGTTGCCAGGTTTATGGATGTGAGCACAAGACTGCTAATTCCACCCTTAAGGTGGAACTGCTTTACCGATTTGAAGAAAAGAGATCAAAGAACACTAAAGCATTGAGGAATACCCTGCACCTAGCAAAGGATAGGTAGGTAGACAACCAAAAACTTCACAAAATGTGCTAGTGCAGGAAGAAAAGCTACAGTGTACATTTCAGTGGACTTTCTGATCTTCAGTTAACATCTCTCTGAAGGACTGGTCTTAGCCCTTGGGGGTCACTTCAGTTCTTCAGAGGGATGTATCATTACACAATGGAATACAGTAAACGAGATTAATAAATTAAACCTTGGGTTTATTTACAACTATTCTGTATGTGACTGACATGCAACTTTGTGTTGAGGATATTGCATGTAGTATGTATGGAAAGTAAACCAGAAAATCAGAGAGCCTGAAATCATTATACCTGAAAGTTATCTAGTGAGAAGAAAGAAATATCTGATCTTTTTCATTGACATCTGTTGCTATATAGCACGGTGATAGTGCTGCCAGCCACTTGCGGAGTAACTGTTTTCTTCTGTAAGTACCTAGAGTTTCAATATTGCCATAGGTATTTTGAATGTATTATTGTTAATTTGGTTTTCATTTGCCAGGTACATTTTAAATAGGTGCCAAGAGGCAGATACAATTGTTTAGAATATCATAGGTAGGTACCTCATGAGGAAAAGAATATTTAAAGGGCTTTAATTTGATGTCTGTGATTATTCTTACTGCCTCATAGCAAAAGCAGACATTACCCTCTCTCTGAATCCTTTCTGAGTTTTATTCTTTATAAAGAGGGAGTCTTTTTATCTATTGTTGTTTTACATGAATAAAAACTCCTGATTTTGTTTACAATGAAATAAATTTTCTAAGTCCATATTCTAATTATTAGATGTTAACATATTAACAGTTCAGTATTTATTTCCTTGTCAGTAGTGGCTAATCCTGTATCAACCTAAAAGCACATAGCACTGATTTTAAGAATGCTAAATAGGATATTGTTTGCAAGTAATGAAGTTTATCTGCTACTGTCCTTCCTAGCTGCATCAGAATCTTAATTTCTTTCATGATATTAATGAAACACACTCTTGATACAAACAGTTCAAGTCATTCACTTTTACTTTCAAAACAAGGAGGTAAAGTCCATATCCCTGATCCAAGAAAAGGATTACAGAAATACTGCAGTAGTTTTGACTAGTGATTTTGAATTGTCTTTTAAAGTGCATACAAACAGTTAATAGAAATACTACTACTGCTAAATATATCTTAAAATTATTAACTTTGGATCCTTAGTTTCTTCTAGGATTTCTCACACATAAGAAACAACATTATCGTTCAAAAAGCTATAGATGACTGTTTTAACTGTAATTTTATACTTTTCCTCTGTTGTAACAAAAGGAACATTTTGCTGCCTATCCTAAAAATTCTAAATTGAAACAAAACTTTTCCATAAATTGTGAAGAGGTGGCATAGCATCAATGCTGCATCATAAAGCAAGGCTGAGTTTTTTGCCTTCAATGTATCTGAAGTGAGCATCTTCAAAGGAGCTCAGCACTGGCAGTTGTGACTGAGATTTACTCAGTCAAATTGGTTTATATTATTGTCGCGTTTTAGACCCAGCAGGGATCTGAGCACCATGTGGCCAGTTGCTCACTGCCACACATACCGTCCTCACAACAACAGCAACAGCGACAACAACAACAACAATAACAACAAACAAAAAAA